>VYXD01000741.1:39380-73864 GCA_013397195.1 Hylia prasina
TACAAATCACATTTACAATGGGTGCTGAAACATAAACGTACACAGCTCTTTGTCTGCAACCTGCTCACCACAACACAACACAAGCCCTGTCACCTCTCCTCCCAAGCGACCAGGACCTCGTGGCTGACTTCCCACCCACCGGGAGGAGACTGAAACAGGAAGATCCACACAGACTGTCCTTCCAAGCAGGTGGCACGTCTGAATTCTCAGCTGTTCTGGGGTTTATGATTAACAAGCATGCTGCCCTGAACACGGAGCTCTCTGCCACTGTAATCCTGTGCTGAGGCTCAGGACAAGTGCACTTACATTTGAAAACAAAGGCCACTCAGTTCAGAGAAATCCAGAAGATCTGGATCACCTAGGTTGGTTGGTTGGTTTGTTTTGGTGGTGTTTTCTCCTGCTTTTTGGAAGAGAATGAACATTATGATATTTCTACCAGCAGCTATGAGCAGATAGATTCCAAAATGCACAGAAAGGCAGTCCTCCCTTGCAAATTTGCATCCAGACAGGGAATTCTGTAAAAAAATCATAGGTTTGTCTGCTGTATCTTACCAGACAAAAGATTTGAGGCAAATTTGCTTGAGACATTGTTCTGTAACTCTCTAGAGACTCTAATTACCAAAGCCCAGGTTTTCTCACTAGCAGAAATCAAACGAAGTCCAAATGACCTGAACAGAACAAATTTCTAGAGCTGAAAACAAGTTCCACATCTCAGACTCAGCAAGTTTTTAAAGCTTTACAAACTACTAACAACCAGCTAGTTGTTTTACACTCCTCTGTAATTCCCTCAGATCCCAAAAGAGCCTTTTACCTTAGGTACCTCGGCCTATCTTTTGTTCTCCAAAATGCACACTCAGATAAAACACTTATCTAAGAATCATCACAGGGAGCCAAGAAATCATGGCAGACCTGAAGAAAATCAATCCAAGTGAAATTATAGGACTGAAAAGGGCAAAATTTAGATAAACTTATGAAGAATATTTTTTTTTTCCTAAAAGTACTGCAGTACAAAATTATTGTTTCCCGTTAGAGACATAATGTATGTTATCATCTGATGAATTTCAGGAAATCAATGCAAACTCAGACTCATTTTGCAAAACAGCAGGTTCAATATTTCACTACCAAAACTGTCCAGCTGCTTCTCCTAAGACATGGTCAGAGACTCTCAAACGGATAACAACACAAGTGAAAATTAGTGCAGGTCAGACAGAAGCTTTATTAACCATGGTCATGGTGTGAGAACACTGGAACTGCATTCCTCCCCCTCTGCATCCCCGCCAAGTGATTGCAGAGACACAAACTACAGAACGTTTTGGGGAGTAAAAGGAAAAAAAAGAGGTGAGGAAAAATGATTGTGTAAGTATTAACAAAGCCAGATATCCAGCCCTAAGAGGGATGGACTCTTCAAGTACCACAATTCGAAGGATAAATGAATTGGTAAACAGCGTGACAATGGGGAAAACTGTTTTGTCATTGAGCCATGGGAGTGCCACACCTGGTATCACCCTGGTATCATCAAAAGGAGGGAGTTTGAAACACTTAGAAGCAGTTACCTTTTAGTAAAAAGAAATGTTATTTCAATTAGGCTAAACTTCTTAGGCATCTTAAATATTATTTTAGCACCTCAATGTAAAATCCAGAGAAAAGGGCACTTCCAGAAAATAAACCTCTACTGACTTACACTCTTTCAGTGGCAGGCACTCCCCCTGTAATTTCTGTGCCCTGTAGAGGAGAGGCATAAGAATCACTTTGCCAGCTGCTATCCCCTTCTCCACATTACATCCACAAGGTCAGCAGAAGTGACCATAAACGCAGCTTTTAATTAACACGTTTCCTTTCATTTCAAAAGGTGCCCTCTAAAGGGCTCCTCCAAGAGGAATTGCTGAAACAATTCTGTGCCACTGTTTGACATTTTCATGAGCAACATGAATGAGAGGCAAAATTGAATAGTGAGAAATAAAAGGGAGTTTCCTCTTAGGGAAGACCTAGGCAGCAGGAAGGGCATCGCTCCACCCCTAGGAAGTCAGTGCAGCCGTCACAAGGTTCAAAACCCCCTGCACATTTTTGTGTCTCCGTGTTACTCTCAAACACAACCAAGGCACCCTGTAAAGCCCTGATAAGCATTTCTGAAGTCCAGAAGAGGCTCCCTGGGGAGCCTGAAAGGGACAATCAGTACTGTGTCACAGTAGAAGGAGATGGAGCTCATTTCCAGAGCTGAGCAGAGGTCACCCACTTCTAGCTGCCCTCACGGGTTTGGCAGCATCAAGCCACAGGGCAGGAAAACCAAGAGACCTCAGCCCACACTGCCCTGTCCAGCAGAGGCTGGAGAGATGCAGCTTCAGATGCCCTGTTTCAGACATTTCTCCCATTCCCTACTGCAGACTCCTCTGACAGTCTTCTCTATCATTTCCAACAGCTCAGGACCCTGTGTCCTACACATGCATCTTCATCACCTATCAGGCATGGCTTCATTCACAAGCTCACAACAATGAAAAACAGAAAAGATCATCTTTGACAGGTGTTTCTACAAAGAAGGCGCAAGGCTGTCTTTATCCCATGCAGAGGAAGCGGGGGTGAAAGAGGAAGGCTTGATTCTTCTTGTTCCCATTTGCAAATGAAAACTAGGAAATTCAGTTCCCAGTGCTGCAAGACAAAGCACAGAGGAGTGTGTGATGGGGCTCTCCCCCAGTTTACTGTTACCATAAAGGCTGCTGTGACAATTCACTGTAAGCTACAAAGAGCAGCTGTTCCTTGCTTTACAGCACATCCCTCCCACCTGCCCCAGCCAGCAGAAATCCAACTGCAGCCACAGCCAGTAATGCTGTGTTGAAACACCATTTCTCCGGGATGGCCACAGGCTCCTCAGAGAGCAGTACTGCAGAACCTTTTTCAGTAAAAAATAAACCTGTAGGATAACTGGGACTTGGTTTCTTGGTGACAGACCCTAATTTAAGGGGTAGAAGAAGGGCACTTGGGATCAAACACAAAGAACCTTTAATTTCTATTTCAAAATCTCAGACTGGTCCTCTTCTACAGATCTAGCTGAAAGCAGGATAACGTAGCTGAGAGACGTCTACACTTCAGCATATAGGATTCAAAAAATCCATTTCCAGCTCTGATCTACTTGCTCTGAATCCTCCATTTTCATCATCAGCTTATGCTTGCTAAATTTTATGGATAAAACAGCAGCATAGCCCAAAGATGTTTCTCGGAGTATCTTTGCAGCACTCAAAACAGCACTGAATTTCTGGGACCTCTACACTAGTTTTGAGCTAGCTGGGTGATTTGCAGGATGAAGTATCCTCAGCAGTTTGAGTTGAATATTCACTAAGCTTGGCTTCCTTCTACCAAGCATCTCATTTATTCCAGGGCCTAAATTTACAAGTCCTCAGAAGATGTGCACACAGAGGATTTAAGCACTCCTGCTATTCCCAATCTCTTTCAGTAATTGTCTAGAAATCACTTGTAGAAAAAGCAAGAGAGGGCAGATTCAAGGTCAACTCCTCTAATCCTGGTCATCCAGCATCCAACACTTGCCAACTCATTTTGGGAGAAAGAGACAAAAGACACTGACAGAGGAAAGGAGCATTAGGGTCAGTCAGGTCAGATTTACACATGCAGCATGGGGAGCTGTTGCTATTTTGCATACACCTTCTTTATCATGCAATAATAGGTTACACTAGGGAAGACCCAAGCCCTAAAGAGGGTAGCCTGCTGTTTGAGGAATTTTTGCTCTAATTACCCACAGCACAGGACTTTTATATTACAGAAACAGAAGTATCTGTATCTTTACTATACGCCAAAGCCAAGAAGTTAACAGAAGGTAAACTGGAAGGCCAACATTCAAAAATGTCCAGAAGAAAGGCTTCAGAGTTTCTTCCAAGAACAATTTAAAATTAAACCACTCCTTCACCCTTGTAAGGAGAGGCAATAGCTGTCTGTAGTTCAGCACTCATGAGTTCTGTCCATTGGAACACAATGAAGAAGATGCAATGTGAGCCTGGGGAACACAACACTAAAGTGACCTTCTTTCAGATTATGAAAGTGTAAAGAAGTGAAGGCACAGGTTGACAAGGGATTCTGAAAGGGGGAGACAAAATTTACAAACCCTCTTGGCCAAGGACAAGTTTGTTCTCCACAACTCTACTCAACAGGGACCCACTTGTACTCTGTGGTGTGAGAAAATTCCCAGCAACAGCTGAATAAAAGTGGGCATAACAATGCAGTGCAATTGCAAAGACAAAGCAGAAGACACTTGTGACTCATGGGCCTCTCCTCCTTTTTATAAAGAGACAACATAATGCCAGATAACAAAATCTGCCCTGAGACCATCTGCGCTCGCCTGTTTTGATGCATTTCCCAGGCAAAGTGAACAGACCTGTCTCCTCACCCGTGCTGCTCAGCTTTAGCTTTCCAGCTAGTGTTCTTCAGCATCACTACTGTGTTATGTGACACGATTATCAGCTCTGCTGGCTGCTCCAGCTCTACAGCAACCAGCACAAAGCAGCTTTCATAATGTTCTCAGCCCAACAGCCTCAAGACAGTTTGACTGCATATAAAAAGCAGACTTACCTGGCTTGCTTCCTTCACAGTCATGCCCCAGTTGACCTTTGGTGTTCAAGCCACAGGTATATACCTCCCCAT
Source organism: Hylia prasina (assembly GCA_013397195.1). NCBI lineage: Eukaryota > Metazoa > Chordata > Aves > Passeriformes > Sylviidae > Hylia > Hylia prasina. The sequence goes on from VYXD01000741.1 coordinate 44,025, forward strand.
CTTCCAACAGGAACACAGAGTGGTTTCCTCCACATGCCACCTCCTTGACATTTCTATCGTGGATGAACCCATACACCTGTGGTTCAGGAATGATGACCTGGAGGTTGCTACCTATCCCAGGTTGTCCGTAGGACGAGTAGCCCCAGCATAGCATTTTCTCTCTTTTCAGCAAGTCATGTATCCTTCCTGGGCAAGAGAGACAGGGGAATGAGTGTGAATGAAGCAAGTACACTACAAATGATCCTACAGAGATTCAGCTGTTCACAGCAGGAAGTGGAAACAACCAGAAAAGGCATTTCCTGCATGACTGTCAGGTTTGTGAACTGTCAGATAACCATGACATAGACAAAGAGTAATCAAGACAGCTCAGCTGTGGTACTGAATCAGCACCTTCATGCCTCAGCCATCTCCATCTGCGAGGCAGCAGAAATGTTCTGAAACCCAGGAGACCAAGCTTTTACATCGCAAAATTACTCTGCTTCAAAAAATGAGTATCAAACAATGCTCCAAACCAACTGTAATGCTTTTCAGACTAACAGGTCCAAAACTGAACTTTTAGAGCGTCATATTTGAGATCACTGCTAAGTAAATCTTTAAAAATTACCTCCAAGGTGGTTAGAGTAGCCCTGAACAGAATGACACAGGTATTTGTGGTTTACTGGCCAATGCAGAAATGTGTTATTTCTGATAAACACAGATTAAGGAGTACTTTGCTCAATTGAACACAGTCTGGCAACCCAAATTTGCGCATGCACACACACACACACTGAACTTGAGCCACACACTGAACACACACACCCCCCTGAAGTGCAGCAAGAATTACACAAGAAGCAGCAGTTCACATGGAGCAGCACATTGACAGCTTGACCCTGACAGCAATGGACAGGTCACGTTGATGCAGCTTGCCAGCAGTCAGGTGTTATCTTCTGTGCTGTGCTCAGTGAAAGTCAGGGATTTCAGAGCGGGCTAATATGGGAAGGGAAAAAATATAGCAATGTAAAAGGTCCAAGCAATTACTTAGCTTGAACTTGATAAAGACAACAGGATGCTAATGCATAAAAGCTGGGGGAAGAAAACAGCATTCCATAAGAAGCACATGAAAGATTATAGTAATACTCCTTTGTCACTCCTAATCTCAATAGGTTTGGGTTATTTGTTAAGCATGCTATACTAACAAGACATTGAGAACTCCTCTGACTGAACTAGAAACTAGCTAAAGCTTGCCTTTTTTTTTTTTTTTTTTTAAAGGGAGGAGAAAGAAGATTAGAAAATGAAAGATATGAGAAAGATATGATCAAGTCTTAGGACACACCACGCCAAGTTTTAAGCTAAGGCAATTTGCAGCAGCAGCATTTACTAACACAAGATAGAAAAGCAAAAGGTAACCCCTGAAGTGCCAAAGACTCCTTCTCCCACTCTGAGCAGACAGGAAACACATGAATTTGGTTTTTTTCCAAAACCTGGTGCTAATTCAAGCTCTAGGTATTAGCAATAAAGCCTTTCCTAATCTAAGCCCTAAGCAATGGGTGTTCATATCTCACCCTCTGCCTGTCAGCTGTGGTCACTTACACTGAGGCACGACTGAGCTGGAAGGGGAAGGGAGAGGATTGGATTTTCCAGTTAGTACTTTATCAGTGGTGTAATTTCCTACCACAAACTGTTTACTAGGATCTCTTATTAGGTGCTTTAAAGTAATGCAGGACCCCGTTTATCTCTAGCAGCCCTTCTTCCTCCACAGCATAATTCAACTCATTCACACCCACGTGTGCTTATCACTGGCCAGCTCCAAAGTCCACAGAGGAAAACGCAGGAGGTTACAAGGCTCTGCCTGGTTAAATCAGTCATGGTGTACACTCTGTATTTGGTTGCCCTAAGCACAAATGCCTCATGGAAGATACCCTCTATGTTGGCTATGCTAAGAATAGGAATGCCGTGGGACACAAGAAAATTGAAGTGTGTGCATGTGCTTTAAATGTGCTTTAAACAGCTACATTTAGAGCGAACTTCATGTTCTATCACACCATCAAAAAAACCCAAACTAAAAATCCATGAGCAACACCCTGAAGGTGGCAGGGAATAATTTCAAAACTAACACTGGAACAGCAGAAATCTGGGACTGCCATTTCTCTCAGCCTGGGGAACTGCGTGTTACAAAGACATAAGCAGCAATCCTGAAGATCCAAGGATCACATTCCCTGCCAGGATAAATAGATACTGCCTCTGAGCTGAAAAGATTTCACCACTATACGACTTGAACTACAATGACATTGCACCACGAGCTAAATATTAATTTGGGATACCTTCTAAAAGGGAACCTCAACAGTCTGCTCCCTATAGACTACAGTCATCTTCCCGAGTGCTAGTTTCTTTTAAAAATGCTAAAAATACATTAATTATTTTCCTTGTGTTCATATTCCACACAAGAATTTGCTGCTAATGGGCAAGAGGATATAATGGGATTGGTAAGAGATGGGTCTTTCCTCCAGCTAAGACACTGCTTGAAACAGGAGGAGCTCAAACTCCCAGTAATCCATATAAACACCAGGGTGGTATTTCAGAGTTCAACCCTTCATTCATGCTAGAGGCCATATTTGCTGAAGCTCCTTATATTTAACCCTATACCAGACACAGAAAATCTGATTTTCAACTAGATTTTTAAAATTATGTCTATCAACTACCATCCTCATCTTCCAAATATTTTGCCAATAAATCTCTGTGCAGGTGAGTTTCACAGAAACCAACACTTTCCAGTGGAGAGCAGAGCAAAAAAACACAGCCACTCACAATTTGAATGTACAGGCACAGCTAAATATTTCAAATGGCCTGGTGAATTTACTTAAGTAAAGGTGAAGACTTTTTTAAAACCATGACTTTAAGACCGTTTTTTTCTCCCCCTAAAAAAAAACATTGGAGGTCTCAATACTTTATATGTTTAAGTAGGAGCTGTGTCCTGAAACACAAGGATACTTTAAACGACAATTTCACACTCTGTTTCCAATCTGGTTAAGGCAGTTACTCTTTGACAGTAGCAGAGGAAGTCAAATTGCATGTGCCACTTCAAACTACCTCTATAAACTGCATACCTTTCTCATACTAAAACAATTACATAAAAAGTTTCTAGTGTAGGCAAGCACTAACATACATGTGCCTGCACATACACATGTATATATTAAATATAGGATTTATATTCATTTATCTGAAATTTTGTATGTGATTAGTATTCCTAGTGCCCAGCTCAATGCACCTTAAAAAAGCTTAATTTTTATCTTCAGAAAGCAAACCCTTAGGGGAGAGGTTTTTCTTAAATGCATCAGTTAGGGATTAAAGTTCAAAATTTAAAAGTTCAAAGTTTAAAAGTTCCTTTTAAAATTTGCATTGCAAAAAGCACAAGAACTGCAGTACCCAACCATATCACCTACTCCTGTTCTTCAGAAATCCCAACGCGGCCAGCTTGGTATTCATGTTTCAGAGATAAGAACAGATGCAATGCAGTAAAGCCAGTTATTCGCAGAGATTCCCCACATATAAAAAAGAGGGGGGAAGATATAACACCACATCCTCAGGCCCTGACATTCCAGGAATAATTCATCATCAAAATAGCGAAGGATGTACATAGCACAGCTAGAGCTAGGAAAACCTCACACCGCGAAGAATATTTTGAGGAAATCTATTGTGGGTGGAAGACCCACCCTCTGCTATAAGGTTCTGCTGACATACTATGCATATATTCTTTGGTGAAAAAACAGCCCCGGTGGTTTGGTAAAATAATAATGCAGCATGTAAGATCATGACAGGATGTATTTTGTCTTTTTTCTTTTCCTCTGCCTTTTTAAAAGCTCTCATGCCATGCACAGTCTCTCCTCAAAATCACAAACATATTCTAAAGCCATTTCCACTCTGTGCCCTTTCTGGGAAAGTCACAATATCACGATTGCACTAAACAACACTCAAGGCTCAATGCTCTCTAAACAAAGAGATCTGCCAACTGGCAGGGCATGAATAAACAAGTTTTTCCTTCCCTCTTGTTTGTGAGATTTCAGATAACAAATGTGTTTCTTCTACCAGCATTGCTCAACAATGACGAGATTTACTGCCTGTTTCTGCCACTAAGCCTTCAAGCCCACTTTCTTCTTTTTGCCTCCGTTTCAGTCCAACTTAATGTCCAATGTAAACCAGGTTACAGAGCAAGAGAATGCAAGGTGTACTAGCAAACGAGTTAAAGCAGGAGCAGAGTATTTCCACTGCACAGCCGCATGCCCTCAGATGGAGATGCCCCCATAGGAAACATATAAAAATAGACACCTAAAATCAAATACGACCCCCCCCCCCCGCCATCACCTCCATTTTGCAATCCCAGTAAAAACACCGCTCCCTCCCTGCCTTCACCCCGGACACCCCGAGCTTCTTGCGGCTGCTTCCCACGCCCAGACCGGCGCTCCCCGGCGGGCACACACCGACCGCGGAGGGACAGCAGCCCCATGCCCCCCCCGCAGCCAGGTGATGATGCCGCAGCAGCAGCAGCGCCGAGCGGCTCCTGCCGCAGCCCCGTGGCCGCCCCGGGCCGGGGACGCGCGTCCTGGGCCAGGGCACGGCGCGGGCTCGGGGCTCCTGGTGGGGGCCTGGCCTTCCCACCGGCGCTGGAATGCCGCGGGAGCCGGGGCGCGGGCGGAGCGCTGGGGACAGCCGGTCCCCACCCGCTGGGCTGCGGGGCTTTAGCCGTGCGGATCAGTAGCCGCTCTAAACACAGGAGAAACCAACGGGAGAAGTTAAGCGCATTCCGGAATTTAAGCTGTTCCAAATGAAGGTCTCAAGGGAAAGAGGCAGCTTTCCAGTGTTTGAAAATGCGTTAAGCACGAAATGTCACTTACAATAGTCAGTCTCTTTCCCCTGTTTCTTCTTAATTTTTCGTGGCCTCCGGTCACCTGGCTGGCCCATTTGTTTAGGAACTCAAATTTTTACAAAGTTTCCACCTCAAAAAAAGGTTTGTTGTCAAAGACTCCGTTGAGAGGGAGGGGGGGAAAAGAGGCCAATGAGAAAGCAATTATGTAACTCCCAAGTACTGATTTTCTGGTTTTAGTGCCATCTATTAGAAAAAGACTCTGCTCCACAAGAGCAATGCACAAGCTGGATCCCATTCAGACCACCAAAATGACAGTCAATATTCGGAGCAAACCTCAGACAGATGTTTGCAGGGGCTCAGGATGGGGGGAAGAAGTCCCTAAGGTAAATGCAGTGCCCAGAAGTATTCGTAGCCCTTATGCTACATCTCTGGCAGCTTGCAGTGTTTGTGCATTTAGCAGAAAATGTGTGACAGATCCGGGAAAAAAAACACCTGTATTTGCATGGATCATGCGTGCTTAGAATAAAGAGCTACTCCAGTGTAAAATTACACCTGTGATGTAACATCATTGGCTTAATCAGTGTTACAAGCAGCTTCTAGAATAACTGAAAGCATAGATAGAGGGAAATAGCTTTCTGTGGTTTTGTTTCTGTTTTTTATTTCATCGTCTGGAGACCTTTGCAAAATAGAACGTTTCCCTTTACACTCAGTTTCCTCTGTTTCTGATTGCGCAGTCAAGGAGGGGAAGGTACACACACACACACACACACACACGAGGAAAAAACAAACAAACAAACAAAAAAACCCCAACCAAACAAAAAACCAAACAAACATGGAGCAAAGCCTGGGATTTGTGTGAGGGAGCCCGCAGCCTCTTGTTGAAAGCAAATTTTAACTGGTTACATTTCAGCTTCCCAGAGAACTTCCAAGGCTGCTCTTGCGCTTCTCGACAGGTGATGCTCAGTTCAGATGAGTGGTCTAAAGAAATCCTGCTGCAGGTTCAGTATGCTTTTGCTGCCTGTGTGAAGCCTTTTGAACTCACAGCTGAATGTGATGCTCACTCATGTTATATTCTCCTGCATGTTTTATAACAGGCACTGCTTAAGAAAATGTAGACATAACTCAGTGTCCAAATTATTTCAGAAAATCAGAGAGGAGTGCACTACTCCAAAAGTGTTTATATAACATACACACACATGCACATATATATATAAAAGCAGGGATTATTTGAGGACAAATTAAAAATAGCCTTGAAAGTGACTCTGGGCTTTAATCTCCCATGTGATGTTGCATCATACATGATGAGAAGGAAATACCTCCAGGCTCTAAATAAACCTATTATCATTTAATCTCTAATGGGTTATTTTGAATTCCAAAGAGAATACATCTTTTGTGCACTTGCACAGCACTGAAGATCACTCTGGATTTCCGAGTCCTACCAGAGGCTTAGAAAACCATAAAAAGAGAAACAACAGCTAGGAGCAGGCTGATGAACAGCAGGCTAAGATGCCAAAACAGAAATCTGTGGTGGTGTGGCAGCATCAGCCAGACGTGAGATGTGGGCAACAGCTTGGGTTTCTGCTAATTTCCTCTTTCCACAAAAATACACCAGGGTGGTACCTTTCTCAGAGGATGTAAGCATCCCTGTGATATCCTGTTTGTTCCGGGGCCGTGAGGGGGACAGGGGTTAGGTAGGAGCAGGCCATGTCTCCTCGCTTCTGTCTGCTGGGAGCTGCCCTGCTCTGAAGTCCTATTTCCCCTCTTCCCATCAACACTCCCATGCCATCTGCTTTCCTGTACTGCCCTGGTGCTTTTGGTGAGTGCTTGATTTTTTTTTTTAATTTTTTTTTTTTTAAGTAGGTAGCAGTGTTATTCTGCATCACACAGGAAAGACAGACTTGTTCAGCATATACAATGCATCTCTTTGAAACAAGCTTACATCAGCCTTTGACTCTGCTTGTGAACAGCCCCCCAATTTCCAAGGAAGACGGAGAACACAGACACACTGCATGCTATGTTTATCCACATAGGCAGATGCATAAGGAAGGAAGGACATGGCTACAGGGGTGAAAATTTAATCCATCACCATTTTATTTAAGACAATGGAAGTCTTCTTTACATATGGATGTCCCCTGACATATTTAACTCACCAAGGAGAAGACTGCTGAAAAATAATGACTGTTTTTCTTCCTCTCTCCACATAGCAAAACACGCAGAAAACACACATCCTGCCTGACATTGTTAATATCCTGCCAGTGCTCTGCACTGTTTTGACAATGAGATTCCAGAAGCCCTGCCAGCCTCATGTCCACAGGGCTCCGTAGGCAGTGCTGTTCTGCAAGCCTATGATTTTATGATTTAATTGTGAAACATCTCCTTAGAAGATATAAAGAAACATGACAAATATCACAATTATCACACTAAACAACAAAAAATTATATTACTGTAATTCATTAATACAGCTTTTGAAAAAGTCTAGGGATCATCAAATCCTCCTAAGAATTTCTCTCAGATAAATCATAGACCACATCCACGTGAGCACAGACTGCTCCTTCAGTTCACAGTCTCATTAAATGTGTTAGTTTCTCCCCAAGAGAACCCTTAAGTAACACAGATGAAAACCTTACCCCAGCTTTGCCTTGCAAGGATGACTGCTTAGCACATCCTGGTTGTGTGCTTCCTAATGTATAAATGTACAAATCACAGGATCCCTGCTGCTGGGAGCTCACTGTCCTAACACAACGAGAACAATGCAGCCCCTGCCTGCACATATATGTAAGTAAATATGCTTGGTTATCAGCTTGCTCCTCTGAAGCGTGCCCGACAGCATTCTTGTCTCCTAAATTCACAATCTAACTATGAGTTATCTGGTCAATACCAGTTTTATAAAATATCAATTTTATAAGCAATGTAAAATCTCAGCACATACACACACTCAGGTGTTTATGAAGTGCAGTAAAAATAAGGCAGGCTAGAAACCAGTAAACTGGAGTTATTAAGAGAAAATGCGAAAAGTGAACAAAGACTTGTTTTCTTATTTTTGCTTTAAAGTGCTTCTATCCCAGAGTCAGGCACGACCAAAACCTTCATTATGCTCTATAGCAAAAAGCAACTTCTCTTTGAGTATTTTTTTACTGCTGTATCTGGGGAGGAACAAAATGAGGGAGCAAGTACTGGCATAGGGAGAGGACTCATCTGGATTTTCTACTTGAGGATCTGCAATCCGAAATCTAAAACATTCCAGTCCATAGCCAGTGATTCGATCAGATCCTGACAAAAAAACTGAAGGAATGAAAAAAAGAAAAACAAGAACAAGTTAGCAAATTAAAATAAAACAATGTTAGCTGAAAATCATTAAAATAAATTACGTTAATGAAAATCATGAAGGCAAATTAGTGTAAACATACGGTTATTTCCCTAAGGTAAGTATTATGCTTTGTTGAATTTGCACCTGCATACAGATTAAAGTCTCTTACCAATTCATAGTAATTACAAGCTCTCTTCTACTTTATAATGTAGAGTCTGTAGATGAGAAAGGCCAGTCTAGGTCTGACCTTCTACCTTTAAAAAGGATGACCTAGCTTCTGCAACCCTTTGAGAAAGGTAACTGCTTACATCAGCACAGCATATGCACACTAACCTCAGCCTCTGACCAACAACACAACCACAAAAGTAAGGGATAAAATAACTGCAAGATTCAGGGCGGTCTGATGCACTCAGGCAAACCTCAGTGGATGTGAGGAGGGTCAGAGCTGTCCCTGTGCAACTCCTTCTCGTGTTACTTTTTTGTGGTTTTCCCTAGAAAATGTGGCAGCAGCAGGGACAAACACATTGAAAGGCTACAGTTTGGAACTATACTATAGTAGTTTTTACGTGCAACCATCTAGAATGTGTGTTGTAGGGGATAGAAAAGGGCTATGCAAAGTTTAAAATGCCCGATATATTACCAAGAAACATTTTCTTTTTTTCTTCTGGTAGCTTGTGAAACACAGTCCAAAAATTCCTGATGGTTTGATCTAACTTCTCATACTGACTGTATATCACATTCTGTCAAAGAGACAAAAATAAAACAAGCCAGTTAATCCTCAATATTTCCATTTATATTTAAAGCAACATCTTATCTGATAAATTTTACAATCCTATTCATGGATATTCAAATCCCCTTAACCTCTGGAATCTGCTTGTTCATTTGTTTTTCAAAGATATGACAATCCCTGAGTTACAGCATGATATTTATTCTTGTAGCTGACGTAGATTAGAAACACAACATCGACACAAATCAAAAAGGGAAAGTTCTTTGAGCTTCTGTCCATCTGTTATGCACCCAATGAAAGTAGTTTATGCTTAGCAGATAGAGCAGAAGGACACTGTGCTTGTATACAATACCTTTTCCAGTAGATGCCAGTCAAATGTTGTGTATCCCTGGAGAAGAACCTGCAGCTCTTCAGGGAGAAACATCTTCCAATTTCTAGCTGGGCAGCCTCTTAAGAACCCTTGCATAAAGTCCTCAAATGGCTTCTGTACTGATTTATTGAACACATAATTCACATACAAATCAACATATTCTTTCCTGCAACAGATACCAAATGAGCATTGGTGGTGTTTTTCTAAAAGGAGAATTATGGAGAAGTTTATAATTTATTCCTTTATTCCATATGACCTGCTGTGTTGTACAGACTCAGTCTTCACTGAGACCAGTTGTCACTGTCAATTACTTATTCACTAAATAAGCTGAGAGCATCTTCACAAATAAAAGAAAATGCTGGCCAGAATGTATTCATTTTGATAACACTCCTTGTACTTCATGTGAACACTCCAATGAAATCCTATCAGACACCTGATTATTATAAAAGATGGAATCTAGTAGACCTAACTCCCATTGAATGCCCAAGAATCTCCCTGAAATCAGAATAAATATTTGCATAGCTGCTAATCAATAGTTTCACTCTTCTCTCTACTTCAGATGGGGATTTGTGTAGTGACATTGTACTTGTACAATCAACAGCATTTACACTGAGTTGATTGTACAAGTACAATGTACTTCAAGCGTCTTAAATAGCCCTTTTATAGATTCCTATGGGTCCTCAGGTCATCTGCATAATTCAGGACACAAAATTTCTCTCTGTCCTCTGTGCTGAGATTAATATTGACACAAAGCCTTATTGATAGCTTGCTCCTTCTCCCTTATGTACAAGATACCTAACTAAGCAGGAAACATTCTGCTCTAAAAAAACTCTTACAGAGGTGTACCTATAGCTGGGTTTCCCAGACAAATCATCTGTATTTGCCAGAAAATACTGTGCAAGGTTATTTTTCACATTGTTAGGAATTTTCCTGTTAATGCCAGGTATGTTTGTATGCAGACACCAGGATGTCCAAGGATCCCCATGTCATCTACTGCTTGCACAAACTGCCAGTGTTTGGCACGTGTGCAGCAAGTACAGCAGGAATTTAAAGTGTACAACCTATTGGACCAAGACCAACGGCACAATACAGAAATCAATATTTTCTAACAGTATATGGGGATGGTTAGAGACATGTTATTTCATACATTTGTAACAAGACAACAGGATTAAGAAATAGAAAAATAAAACTGACCTGTTATACTTAGTGACAGGAATGCTGGCACCATTTTCTTTAAGTTCAACAACATTCGTGGAATCTCCTCCTTCCATTACCTATGCAAATAAATTAAAACATTTCCTGCTGTATCTATATATGACAGATATATATGTGCTACATCTCTCATTCTTCCTGAAGGGCCTGACATTGAGTTTACAGACAAGTTGGGTCATTTGCACTGGGACACTTGCCCGAGTACCTACATGGGATGTCTTACCGTGAAGTCCAAGTCCAAGGAATCACTTTCTTCATTCAAAATTCTCCGAAGACTCCTGTCCAAACACAAAAGGGATTAAAGAGAGAAGAAACATGACCATTCAGCGCACTTTCAAATTCTCCTAAAAAACATCCTTTGGCAAGCAGTATTTAAATGCATACATGTACACAAACCTACACTCACACAGAACCATGATATTTGGCCCAGAAATTTCATCATGCTGCTGACATAAGCATGAGCACAAATGCCTCCAATAAAAAGTTTCCAGGCAAGTCCATCCTCATGCCCTGTGTGGACAACTTTACACAAAGTTCAGTGACAACTGGGCTTGGGACCACAGCCTCGCTCCCAGACACTATCTAGTGAGGAATTAAGTGTGGAACAGTGGGATGATCTGGGAGAATTGTTTTGAGGTGTAGCACCTCTCCAAGTATTGCAGACAACCTTGGGTTCCAATTCACTGAGGAACCTCAGAGAATTTAGCACCTCAGGAGTTTAGCACCTCAACACAGTGACTGGATCATGGGATGGTTGTTCTTGGTTGTTTATATATAATTTGCTTGGAAGACTGGGCTTCAGGGGCCCAGAAACATTATGTTGGTGGCAGCAGCACCTCTCCTTCTATGTCTGCCTGGTATCTCCTCTCCCAGTGCATGGAAACTCTGCACAAGGGTTCTCAGAATTGGCACAACTACAGCATTTTGTAATACTGTACTTGAGCAAGGCAATATTGTGGAAACTGATAATTAGTAAATCAGAAAAAGAACCCCAACATTAGTAATTGGGTCATTGGTTCTCTCAAGTCCAAACTACAGCCCAAAGTGTTTTGAACTATATATTCACAGTGTGGACCTGAACTGTTGTGGAGCAGAGATCTGACACCTTCTAAACCGTGAGGCTTAACTTTTTGTTTTGGCAACGCCAGCCTCTGAAAGCAACGGCCATGCCCTGGACAAGGACCTCCTTGGACATCTGTGGCTTCTAGCAGCTTCACAATGGCAAATGTAGATGCCATGGGTGCTCTGAATTCAGGCTCTGGGATCTCCCTGTGTATGGTCAAGGCAAGGGACCCAACCGAAGCTTGGGCCATGCCTGGCTCATACCGGCCCGTGGTTGGCAGCAGATCCTCCAGGTCCTCCAGGGTGGGGGCCAGGTCCAGTAGCTTTTTGTAGAGAGCCCTGGGGAACGGGAAGGGCACCATGCGCTTGTTAAACAGGGCCATTCCACACAGTGTCCCGATCAAGAGGAAGGTGTCCTCATCCTCACAGCTTGAGGCCTGGTTAGGAATAAACACACCAGAAAGCCACAACTTTTTTTGTTGAAAAGCAAAGCAAAGCCTTTTCCCATGCGTGGGGCCCCCATCCACTCCTGCAGGGCTGCCTTACCTGTCTGGGGAACCACACGAGGCCAGAGGCAAAGTGGCAGAAGGTGCTGGTGCTGGGCTGGCAGAGGGTCCTGGCTGCAATGCTGAAGAGCTCCTGTGACACCGCACCTTCGTCCACCCCCATCTCACCCACAAAAGACACCTGCAAGGCCCGAGACACGCGTAGATAAGACAATCCATGCTGTTATTAAAAATCATTCCTTACCTGGTGTGCAACAAGCCAATAATTACACACCCAAGAGAGATGCTGATTATTTATTTCACGGTTGTGCCAACCAGGGTACTCAGTGGTATTCCACAAATCAAGCACGCCCTTCCAGACTTTTTGAGCCATTATTTATACACAGAGATTCAGAGTTTGTAACTCTCCAAGTCTGTTACGCTTAGTTAGTAATTTCCAAACCAATTACATAACCTCAGCTAACTTCCACACACCCTCAGGGTTAGGGTCTTCACCTGGGCAGGGGTCTCTTTGCCCTGTGGGTGTGATTTGTAGTATTATAATGAACACAGCTGAGCTACAGGATACGTGGACCTTGAGTATTTTGCCAATTTGGCAATGTACATAGAGCCATATATCAACATCTTCATTTACTGCATCCTTAAGGCTTTTCAGTTCCCGGATGTCCTTGGCTGGGGAATGCTGGCTGCTGCCTGTTCCACTGACTAGGTCTCCTGTCTTCCCGATTAAACCTGAAACTGCACAACGATCTTACACCGAAAACCACCTCCACCTAAGACAAGCTTGATCTATTCCACGTTCTGAAACGAGCGCAGAGCCCCGAGCGAGGCCGCCGAGGCGGGGCGGGGAGCGGGGCGGGCGCGGCGCGNGCCGCTGAGGTGAGAATGGGGCGGGGGAGCTGCGCCCGAGCCCGGGGCAAACCCAGATTAGTCACTGCTCCTCATGTTTTTGCTTCGATGTTTCTCCCCCCCAATCCCCGACTTGGCTGGGCAGGTACGAAGAAACTACGAACGAGCTCATTAACGAGGAGCTGGGCATCGCGTACCCCATCATCGACGGCATCCCGAACATGGTTCCGGAGGCTGCAAGGATGATACACAAGAAGCCGCCGGCCGAGGGCTCGGAGCAGCCCTGAGGAGCCGCCGGGCACGGCGGTAACGGGGCCTGATGGCCGGAGCAGGGCTGCTGCCCTCGCTGCCCACGCTGACTGTGCTCGTTCCCCTCCTATCCCTGGCAGGCCTGTTCTACTCGGCCAGCGTAGACGAAAACTTCCCCCAAGGCTGCACCAGCACAACCAGCCTGTGTTTCTACAGCCTCCTCCTTCCTGTTACAGTACCAGTTTATGTGTTCTTTCACCTGTGGACCTGGATGGGGATTAAGCTTTTTAGGCACAACTAGTGTGAAGCCTTTGCTAACCCCTGGGCTTCTCTAAATCCACGTAATTTGTTTAATCTCATCGAGTATTGCGATTCCTTTGAGAGTTTCCTTCTGACACTACTGACTGGCATCATTTTCCTGGTAGGATCTGGAACTGTATGAAGCAGCAGCCCATTGTTAACTACTGCTAATGCAGATGAAGAGTAGGAGTAATAAGAAGCACTAATTCTCTCTGTTTTATGCCTTCAAGAGTTCTGTGCCTTTGTAGTGGCACTAATTAAAACCTTAGTTTTCTTGAGGAAAAGTTGTACCCTGACTGAATAAACCAAATTAAAATTAAAACATGAAATGATACGAATCTCTCTTTGAGAGCTTTGGAGGTTTTAACCAGATGTGTGTACTGAAATATGTTTGTCTCACTGTCAGAAGAGCAAAAGTGATTTTAAATCAGGCTGGTCTTTAATAACAAAACTTGAGATGAGTCAAATGAAGACATTTCTTTCTTTCAAGATACCTGTGTCTGTATGTGCAGATCTTTCTTTTCTAGGGCCACGATGAGAACGCCACATGCCAAGTTCTCAATATTATCTGAAAAACTTTCTAACAGGACACAGCTATGAAGGGGGCAGGTCAGTGCTACAATGAAGGTTTCTTTTTTATGTTTTGCTTTTGAGTAGTTTGTATCTGCAACACAAAGCACATTCATGTCCTTTACCTCCTAAAAAATGCAGAAATGAAGTACCAAGTTGTAAATGCTGCACCAGGCTATGGGATACTAGCAGTGCAGTTGTGTCTTTCAGGCTACTGCTGGGTAAGTAATATCGTGATGCACAGTGTGAAAGGCAGTGCTCACAAGGGGTGTGCCTAAAGGCTGACTTGAGCTAAGGGCAGCTGTTTGTCAAAGCTTGTTCTGTCACTGGAGACTCAAAATCTCGAGAGCAGTACAGAGCACACCCTCACTGCCTCACTCAGCTGGTGTAGTGAGGTAGCAGGAAGGAAAGGTAGCTCTGGGAGCCATTGTGATTCTTCTCCTAAGTAAATGGGAAAGAAAAGCTTTGAGAGCCCTGATTGGCAAGAAAGCTCACTTGGAAAGCACCAGAACTGGGTAATAGGGTGCCAAGGTCAGTGATTCCTGTGGCACAGGCGTGGTGCCAGACTTTGTGTTAGAGACAGGTGGGGCACGAGGTCCCTGAGCTGAACTGTGCTCTGGGCAGGTGTCCTGTTCCCATGTCAGCCAGCTAATGGCTTTTGCAGGGCAGGGCCAGCATCATGATTCCTGCGGGAAACGCAACTGCCGCAACCTTCGTATCAGTGTGGAAGCCACGGATTAAAGGCATGTGGAGACAGCAGCATTGTAATCAAATGCTCATCTTTTTAGCCAGCAGTATCCTTCCTTTCCTTTCAGAGAGCATCTGCATGAGAGAAATGTCATTTTGTGGCTGTGTTGCTTGCTGACCCCTCAGGCTTGTTCCCCGGCCTCTGGGGTTTTAATGTACTAGTATAACATCTCAAAAGTCAGTCTTAGCAGCAACAGTACTGGACTTTAACAACCGAGCAATTCTATTCCATTACCCCAAAGCGACCTCACAGTAAATGGCACTGCCACTTTTATTTAACTTACGCCAACACAGCTGTCTGGAACAGCTGGAAGGTTGTAAAATACTGCCCTCCAGATCTACTCTACACATGGGACATGTTTTGTAATAATTTGATGAGCAGTTCTTTTGTTGTATGCTCAGAGGACACTGAAGCCCTTCTACCAATATTTGGTAACAAGGAATACTGCAGCAAGATACTTAGAACTAACAAGTAACACAATTTAGTATCTTACCTTTAGCATCTTCCTGAAATCTTGGTTTGAGGCAGATTTTATATTTTTCCATATGTCTTGCAGAAGGCATTGTCTCCTGACGCAAAAATTCCATTCCTTAGGGATCCATATAAGGGGTATCTGAGGATTGAAGTAACAGTCTGTTAGCAGTGTGTTTATCTCTTCTAACTGGTAACAAAATTGGCTGCACTTACGGTGGAGATCCTGGACAGAGCCATGCATTCTGTACTATGAACGTGAATCTTGTTTTTCCTGTCAAAGATGCATGGGTACTTGCTCAGCTTCTGTAGGACTGTCTGAAAGGACAAGGAAGAAAGGAAAAGACATGCTGATTTTCCCTTGTGAAACCAGAGCTCAGGGACATGCGTGAAGAGTGAACTGCTAGTCTGTACCCTGGCAAACTCCCATGTCTCTGAAATGAGCCCTTGAGTGCATGAGCACTGCACTAATGGAGATTCATGTCCTGAAAACAGCTTCTACACACTCTTACGAGTGAGAAGCAGAGAGGCATCTAACCTCTCTGTGCAGACAGACACTTGTTTACAGTAGTGTCTCAAGAATAAAACAGAGAGAGTGATTTTAACAGCATCTTCCATATTTCAGCTAAACCAAAATGTCCTGGATACTCAGGTATATTGTCTTTAAAAACTGCTGGGTTTATTATATGTAATACCAAAAATAGATACTGGTCTAAAAATAATCTAATTTAAAGTGTTACACCTCCAGTGTGATAAGGCAGCAGCTTCAGGTAATGAAGCCAACTTCCTATTTGGCTTTTGATTCTATGCTGTTTCTCAAACCTCCTCCTCCACTCTGGTTAATTGATACAAAATTGGTACATTACCAAACAAAAGCTTATGAAGGAATTAGGCAGTTGCCCTACAAATTCCAGCCAGGTTGCCAGAAAGCTTACATTTTTTTGCCAAAGGAAACCCCGACTATGCACATTTCCATTTCATACTGCTTCCTCTGACACTGACTGCATTTGGTAGCTAATTTTCACTCTGTGTCATCAAGAAATGCCACAGATTATTTTTTATTACTATGGCTTTAAGATGTAAGTACATTAAAATGCTCAATAGGGTTTCTAAATAAAAGTTCAAAGACACCTCAAAATATTTATCTTAAACATAATAAAATCCAGAGTAACACAAAGTATAGCAACCATCCCTCATGCTGCTATTTCATAGTGATTACTAGTTCAAAGCAAAAAGAGATGCTGGAGAGCAGCTCCAACTCAGAACCAGGGATCATCTCAGGAAAGGCTCTATTGTAGCTGCTGGAACACTGGGATGGTAAAGGGCTTGCATAATTTAGAGCATTGGAGAACTAGGGAAAATGAAATGTCTTTGAGATGTGCTCAGTCTTTAGTGTCAACTTCCACATATATATATATATATATATAAACTATTTAAATAAAACATTTTGCATTGCTGGTAAGATTTATACTTACTACTGTATTGCACCACAAACATAAGTTGATAATCTCTCCTACTTCAGGTACATAGAAGTTGCTTTCATGTACTCTGAAACCAGTTCTGGAGTTCACCTGCATTGAAACATGCAATATATCAGCAGCAGAACTGGTGATCTGTGTCTGTCTGGCAGGACAGGACTGACAGGGCTTTCTTCAGGAAGGGCTCTGAGACCCTGCACAGAAGTTAAGGGATTAAAGTGCTACAAGCAGCACAGTGCTCCACCGTGAGATGTCTTAGAAAGCCATGTATAAACTACCAGGAAAGCACTTTTCATTTACAATTAAGATCCCTTAACAGGACTCCATCAGAAAAAGTGTATCTCCCTTGGAGTGTCATTCATGTTTCTGCGGTTCCCTATTCATGTTCCTACTTGTTGCCTGGAAAAGATATTTGTAGGGGGACAGTGAACATTTAAAGCTCCAAATCATGTAATCACAGAGGAGTAGGCCTGCTGCATTTTTGAGTTTGTTTATCTGCATAAATACAGATTTGAGAGTCTAAACTTTAAGGTCCAACTCTGCATCCTCAGCTAAATTCAAGTCTGAACAAAATTTAACAAGCCTCTCTGATTTATACTGTGTGCTTGAGCTCCTGACTTTCATAAACTTTGAACATCTCCACAGGAGAAAGTATGGTTGTCCAGAAGAACACCATTATTGCTTCCTTTGTTTCCCTGGTTCATGTGCAGCTACAGAGGTTCTAATGCTGTTGTTCCAGAGAATTTGTCAGGTTAACAGGCTCTTAAAGCATCACAGAACATTACTGTGGCAGCCACAATGTGCCAAGCAGATAGGCTGTATTTAAATGCTCTGAGCAATTACTGAAGTGAGGGATCTCACCAGCAGAAAGGGAAATGGGTATGTTACATAGAGGACACCACACCCATAGCTGTGTAGGCATCAGTGGATGCTCTCCTGACACCACTGAAAGCATTCTTCCCCCTGCCAGGAGTATAACGTGCTTTATCTCTTCATTTTTACAGAGGGTCAGTTTGATATAACTCAAGCAGGAGTCCTTCAAAACTGTGCTGGTGTACAGCCAAAGAGATTCCTGAAGCAATGTCAAACCCAGAGAATTCAACAAGCATGAAGTATTAAAATACTCTAAGCTACATTGAGACACACTGCCTAATAGGGATCCAAGCACTTTCTCACCCGGTAAAGCATCTGCAGTATTTGCAGAGGCAAGGTTTCAGCTGGATCCAGGTTGAAGAGGCAGTTTGGCCCTGTGGCTATGAACTTCAGGACAAATTCACACAGGATTTGCTGGGAAACCCTCTGATACAGATTAACCAGCTTCTTGAAAAAGGATGTTTCTAGATTTGACCATAGGCATTCTGTAAAGAAAACGGCTAGTGAGGTCACAGGTAATGTACAAATCACTGCAATTTGTGGATGAAGCTGCTCTTTTTATCAAATGAATTAAACAAACAAACAAACAAACAAAAAAGTTTAAGTTAATAAAAGTCACTGCAACATGAGAGGGAGGAGAACCCTCTCCATGACCTGGAGGGAAAATCCATCAGGGCTATCAATGTACTGCTGCACAAAGCTGGGTTTCCAGAACCTGAAGAGATATCAGACTTACTCCCAGTATTCCTGCTTTTGTTTGCACTACAAAAACTATTAAACCTCAGACAGAATTTTTTAAATTCTTGTGCCTTGCTGCTTAGTTCCCATGTTTCTATGTCTATCAAAAGCAATTATTTCAAGCTCTGGAACACATTACATCAGTGATTATGACACTTGTTCTGCAGCAGAAAATGACCAAGCATTTAAATCATTCAGTTCTGCCATCACAAAACCCTACCAAGAGTTTGAAGGCCCTCTGGCTGGAGCTTCATGATGGCTTCAGCCAGAAGAATCAGAGAAAGGAAAGAGTCTCCATCCTTCTCCTGCAGAAGGAAAGGCAAGATCAAGTAGACTCTGAAATTTTCAGGTGAGATGGGAGAGGAAGACAACGATGGCAGTAAATTCCTAATCTCCTTTTGCACCTTGAGAGGGAAAAAAACCCAGAGACAAGGGTTAAAATGCAATTAGGTTGGCACGAAATTCCCAAGTTTCATGCACATATCCAAAGCTCCTCATTATCTGTGCAGTGAGAGCATCCTTATATAAAATCCTTACCTCCTGGTAGATTGTTTGGTTTTTACTGATCTTCTTATAAAAATGTTTCACTTCTGACATATCTATGCCTGAGACTTCTCTGGAAGTTTTGAAATGTTTGTCTCTATCAGAACATAAAAAAAAAAAGAACATTTAATAATTTTTCTACTGAATAATGAAGTATTGTAATATCAGAAAATACTTGGAAAGTTCAGCTCCAGCTCCTGTGGGTATAATTTCATGTATTCTAAGAAGATAGACAATACAAGCCACTGTTTTGTGGCGTGATTAACATCCTGTCCTTTCTGTCTTGTGTGGCTGTGAACTATTAATGGTAGACTCCTGTATTTCACCCTAAAATGACTTGCACTTCAGTGCCAGAAGAAGCTGTTAAGGATGCTCTGAGAACTGTAATATTGCCTGGAGGGATTATCATCATCTGCCAAATATCACTAAAGGATAATCTTCTAAAATGTGAGCTTCTTTAGCACATTTCAGTAGGACCAGGGCTATAAAAATCTTAATATTAGCTTGAGCTTTGCAAAATAAAGACTTGCTTCTTGCAAATTCAGATAAAACCAATCTTCTCTACATACGTGACCTAAAATAATGCTTTCTGGTCAGTTTACATGCAGCCCATATATTCTACTGTGTGTAAGTCAGTGCATCCTACCTTTTGTCCAGGAAGCTTCCATTGATGCAAGCCTCAGATGAAAAGATCTGTCTGATATTCCTGATAGTAAAAGAACCCAAAAAGTCAGTCCTTTCAACTTCAGGTTTTTAACTCTGAAAGAGCAAAAAACGTGTACAAGGGTGTCTGCACCTGACCACACAAAACTTTTCTTGGCACCACTTCTCTGTCAGTGTTGCAGAAGACATTGTACTCGAGGAGTTACTGATCTTTGGCAAGCCACCTCTGCTCTCCTGGGCCTTGTAAGGGAACCTGTTTTAAGTGCCCCATGCCAGCCAGTGCTCCATTCTGGTGAATGTTATCATGGAGATTCTTCTCCTGATAGGTCAGAACATTAGCTGCTTTTGTTTGTTATGCAAAATAAAAGGCACTGCAACATACAGGGAGGAGAACTCCCTCCATGACAGGATCTTTGTAGCACCTGGAGGGAAAATCCATCAGGCTATCAATGTACTGCTGCACAAAGCTGGGTTTCCAGAACCTGAAGAGATATCAGACTTACTCCCAGTATTCCTGGTTCTGTTCTTATTGAAGCAGCTTTATCAAGCAATTTGCTGTCAGGTCCTTCCTACTGAGATCAGGAAAGAACCCTCTCTTTCACCCTCTCAACTACCGCTTTTCATGTGATCCAAACCATTTTAAAAATGGTCAGGGAAACATTTAGTTCCAAGTTAGCCAAGCTTTTGAAATGTTCAAAATCAGCAGCTGGACTTTCCCAAAGAAAATTACCTCCCATATAAAACGTGAGAAAGACTATAAGTGTAAGGCATCCCACAGTAGTATATGCATATTGCTTTTGAAAATGTGTTATTAAAGAAGCGACCGTTCATTTTTAAATGCTGGCACAGCATTCCAGTTTGGGTACTCTGGATTAGGCTTTTTGCACAAAGCCTTGCTCTGCAGGCAGGGTGTTTCACTGATTTAACTTGTCAGCTCTTCATCAACTTTGTGCCGAGGTACAAGATTGTGCCTTGGCTAAATTCTTGAACAACAGTTCTTACAATAGCCTCCAAAGAATAATATTTTTTAGAGAAAATCATTTATCAGGGAAAAAACCCACCAACTGACCCAAACAGCAAGTTTCTGATTTACTTTTTTATACTCTTATGAGATATAGAATTAGAAATCCATGCATCCACTTCTTTATCCTTCAGAGTGGCAATTCCATTCAAAAACGAACTCTGTGTGAAATACATGAAAACATTGACAAAATTAAAATTGTAGCAGATGGGATTCTTTTTTTCCAATCCAATCATTACAAGAAGATTTCAGACTAAGTATGAACAAATTAATGGTCATCCAGCATGACCCAGATGCATTAGCCACAGAACATATATAACTGCAATACAAATTAGTCTGTAGGCAAAGCACAGAAAAACTACAATAGACAAATATAAAATTGAAGTGCTACAATCATGGTGGAAAATCCAAATGTTTCTACCAGTAATGTGGACAGTGGTAAAATCAGAAGCTATGATCAAATATGCACATACCTTGTTCTCCTCCTTGCAAGGGGCAAAACTTTGGTGTACTCCTGCAGTAATTTTGACCTCTTTTTTTGATGGGCCCTTTTCTGTGAAAGAACAAAATGATTGTCATAGGAACATTTGAAGAGATAGTCATTATCTTCAGAGAGTTGAGTGCACAGAAGTGGAACAGTAAAAAAACCCTTCAGATAGCAGTTATCTGTTGAAAGTTTGACTCTATGAGGCCACTACCCATGATAATCAAGCAGCAACTGGAACAACTCCTGGTAGAATTTGTTGGGATGGCCAGGCAAGCATGAGACATAACATTTGCCTTTCAGTGTAAACATGAAATCAAGAAAGCAAACATCTCCATGGAAGAAACAAATACAGATTGTATACATCTGCAGTGGTCATTACTCTGGCAGGATTTTCCAGTATTCACTCGTGAATTGATGGGAAGTGGTATCAGCTGATTGGGCTTCCTCTTATCTTCCAGTTGTCCTTCATCACCAGAACCAAAGAAATAGAATATGTCCAAGGAAGAGACATAGACTAGAGTGTGTTGTCTGTTCAGGGAAAAAAAGGTCATAGTAAGTGAAATACACAGGGCAAAACAATAAAAATCACAAATACATTTTCAGAGTGTAGACCTGAAACTTGTCTTTAAAAGTCCTGACAGTCCAGATAAAAAATCCCTTTAACCAAAGTGTTAGAACTCTTCTTCATTGCATAAGCATTTAGATATAAAGACACATATGATCTCAGATTTCCTATACTATCCTCTAATGTTTGTGATTTACTTCGGTTGCACACACAAAAATAGTGTTATGCCATGCTTCCTTCACACCCTGCCGTTTTCAAATGTGCAGCTTCTGTGCTGCTGAGCCCCATATCGAGCCCAGGTGAGTTGTCAGGGGACTTTTTCTGGCCCAGTTCCAGAAGGGCAAAGTGAAACTGAATAATTATCACTGCTCTTCAATTCTTATTAAGAACCTACCAAGTTTGTCAATCTGGATGGGTGATGCAGTCGGACACGAAATGATCACACAGAGACCTGGAATCTTTTGAGATGCAGCGCTGAGCCGAAAAAGAGGCCTTTGTTTATTAATTTCCAAATATATACTTTTNGATGAAGGCTTTTGACAGTCCTTTGGCCTTTAGAACCCAGTACTTGGTTAATTAAAAGAGAAAAAGACCAAGGACTTCTGGTGATTTTTGCAGCCTCTCCCACTGCTCACCAGGGACTGAGGATGCTGCTATCACTGGGGCTCTGGCAGGAGGGCAGCTTATACTTGAACAGCGGATGGATACTCTGACAGTGCTGACCTACTGTGATACAGGGATTTGAACATCTTGGTGACTCACTTCCCTACTGTTCTTCAGTGATGCCCCATAGGCATTAACCTTAGAAGACAAGTCATTGGCACTTCCCACCTGCCACAGGCAATGTGTGAAACCCTTGCTCCCCACAGCTCAGCCACCAAACGAGGCAGGAGTTCATTCCGGGTGGAGTTGTGACCCAGCTGGCCAGACCCTCCTGCTCCAAAGGTGCATACCAGCCCCTCCTTGAAAGGAAGAAACAAACAACACCATCACTGCGTATATAACAACAATCAAATGGTCACAGCCAAGAATGACAGCCAGCAAGACACAACATGGTATATGTTATATGTTACATGACTTGATTCAAAACACAACAGATTCAAACATGAGGAGGGTTTACTTTGCATCAAGCCAGATCATACACTGTAAAGTTCAAATCATTTAGCTCCTGAGAAAAGCAATTTAACTCTTGAGAATAACTCCCTATTGCTTAAGAATTTTACTTGTATAAGTAAACCTTAGTGAATTAGGTATCATTCACATGTTCTGAAGTCCCCAATGTACTATTAAAAAATATTTTCAAAAAGTACTGCGAGTTGAACTGCACCTCTTTGCTTCAGGATTCCCATTCACCATATCCCTGCAAAAGATTGCATGCAGGTGACAGGAATATGAGAAAAGACCAGTTTTCCCAATAGCTTAGATAACATCCCTTGGGGATCATCTTCAGGCTTAGGTGGAGGCAGGCATTACCATCCCAATTTCTCCATGATGACTTTTAGCATATCTTTTCTCACAAGGTGAGAAAAACTTTTCCATTTCCATCTTTCCACTTCAGACTCACCTTGGAGAGAACTGCAGTATGATCTGCCCCACATGAGATAAATACAGTCTTCCAGTGCTCTAAAGCTCCAACATATGTTGGGTAGTCCCTGTCTGGAAAGAAGATAATACTGCTAAATTGAAAGAGTACTTTTTGTATACAGAAAAAAAAAAACAACAAACCAGTAGGATTAAGTGCTTTTCAGTCCTCTCTTACAGCAATTAATGTAATTACAGCTTGGGTTTGGGTCGTTTCCCCTCCAGTGTAACATATTCTTTCTCATAATATTCTGTCTTTTTCATATTCATACTTTATTTTCATTTACTTTGGTCTGAAACAAAATGCAGTTTCATAGTTTCATATCTGCTTGCCAAATGGCACTTGGCTTCAAAATATCTCATTCTCAAGGGTGTGGACACATTCAGATTAGATGTTCTGTTTGTCTAGGGCAACACTTCCCTAGCATTCTAAGTCTGAAGACAAGAGGTGATTTAAATTCTTTTTTCACTTTATGTTTACAGAGAATTAAAGAAGATTTAAAAATATAAAATTAATTTCTTTCATGCAAGACTTCCTGGAGAGGAGACAGGAGTGGAAATAGGCCTGTAAGACCTCAAAGGATTTAAGAGCCCACACTATCCAATTAGCCACACAAAATTATTACAAGTCCTCTATATAAAAACAACTCCTAAATACACTGTTCCTGCATGCCTTTCCTGGTCAGGAAACAAAGAACATAGCCAGATATACTTTCTTCAAACATAGCCAGATATACTTTCTTCAAAAGACTTTACTGTCCACTGCTGCTCCACAGGAGCTTGACAATACTGAGGAGCAATTTGGTGAGCTCACTGACCAGCAAAACACCCTCCTGATGCTCTCCTTCCTTACCTTTTGTGTCTCCAAGTCCCAGCTGTCCAAAACTGTTCTTTCCCCAGGAGTACACAGCTCCAGAGAGTGACACGGTGGTGCTGTGAGCTCCTCCAGCAGCAATTTGAGCAAGTGGGATGCCCTTTAGTCTTTCCACCAGCTGTGGTTTGGGAGTAAGCGTGGTTTGGCTCCCCACTCCAAGCTGTCCGTGGGTGTTCTGGCCCCAGGTGAAGAGCTCACCCCCTTCACACACAGAACAAAAGAAAAGAGCTCAACCTCACTGCTTCCCTTGAGTATTTGCACTTTGGGAGTCGCAGCAAAACTCAGTTTTGTTTTCAGGGACCTAGCTCCAAGGCAAGATCATCATGTGTAGCCAAATTTGTTTTCTTATGACCTCTTTGGACAGTCACATGTTGCCATGTGACTCAGCACAGCAAGGATAAAGGCCCCTAAAGTCATACTTGCAAGAAGTTCCCAACCAGAAAAGTGTTGCAACTTAAAAAGGAGCAGGTCTGGTGACCACAGAGTGGGGCAGCCACATCTGCTCTCCTCAGCACACGCCCTTGTGGAGGGGCAGTGCTCAGGAACTGGAGAGAGACAGAGAGAGATGCAGGTCCCTGTGTGCTGGGAGGAAGTAGCAGCACTGACAGCCAGTGCACTTTGTGTCCCCGCTGTTCATTACTCTACAGTGGTGTCACCAACTACTGCAAGTAGTACAAACACTGCCTTCTCACAGCAAGCATGACTCCTGTTAGGAGGAAAAGTTTTCCTGAAAGAGGTTACCTCTGCATAGTGCCATGGCATGCTGGTCGCCACATGCTATTTGAACAATATTTCGGTTTCTCATTTCTTGCACCAGCCTACAAAAATAAGGAAAAAAAAATCAAAATAAATAGATGCTGTGCTGTGAGACAAAGTAAAGGACAAAGATCCTCTGCTCTCCAAGCCCTATTACTTTTAGCAGGAAATATGTGGAAAAATATAGGTCACCTGTAAGCTGATTCACCCCTTTTCTTATGCTGACCTGCTGTAGCAGGGTTAAATGATTTCATTGTGCTTTGTTCTACAAGAAGCCGGAAAAGAACCATGCTCAGCCTGATTCTGTTATCTTGCCCTGGGCAAGAAAGTCACACAGCAAACTGCTGGGCCATTTGTAGATGAGGGTTACTCTCACAGCTTCATCAGAAGGTGGTAAGGTTCAGACCTGCTTGTGTCTTTCACCTGCAGTTTTCCCAAGCCATGGGTGATTTGCAAGCCATCTGCATTGCTCTGGTATGTTCTACTGATTGTTACTAGTTTGAGAGAAACCTGTCTCATGTGCATCCCAAGCAGCTCAGATCTTGGTATCATCCTCAAAATCTGTGCACTTCTGGCTGGGTTAAAAAAGAAGATAAAGTTTTGGGTACTAGGAAGGTATATGTTCCAGTTCCCTCTCTACAACACGAACGTGCCTCAGACTGTTGAATGTTACCTTGGGGAAAAGCAGGCTGCATTTTCTGACCATTGCCATCCATACCTCCACCCTTTGAAATCTTCTTACCTTGTCTTGGGGCAGTTTGCTGAAGCTTTAGCCCAGTGTTCAGAAAGCTTCCCATTAGGGAAGAGAATGAGCTTATGTGTTGCATCATGGTTTGAGCATTGCACCTCCTCATTCCTCTGTGACCCTGCGCGCTCTGCAGGACACACAGAGACAGACATGACGATCATGCTAGGGCAGCAGGCACCTTAACCATCTCAGCCCCCTTCCCAAGATGTCAGTGTGCTACTGCTTTCAGCAAGAGCTTCTGCTTCTCAGGAGAAAATGAGACAAGTGTGTGTGACTTATTTTCTCAGGCCCCTTAGGGTTTCAGTGTCCTGCCTACCCACTGGTTTCTTTCATGCTGGATGACTCTACACTAAAGGACCTTTCTCCATCTCTTAGGCTGCTGTGCCACCAGCTCCCAAGACAACTAGTGAAACATCAGCAGAAGCACAGTCTGTTGCTCTTGTACACCTGTGGAGAGTGTCTAATGGAGACAAAGCACTTCCTGAGACATCTGGCCACCCCAGACTTGTCACAGCCTTGGGGATAGGATGCCTTCAAGTCAGGCATTTACAAGGTGCTGGCAAAGCAATGATGGAAAATTCACTCATTGCCTCTTTACAGCTGAAGGAAGTACCTCCTTGTCTACAGCTGAGGGGCTGCAGATGCTCTCCTGACCTAGAGGCACCAGGGACTCAGGTACTTGCATGTAGCTCTGCTCCAGCACAAGTGT
The DNA here is from genome assembly GCA_013397195.1 of Hylia prasina. Lineage (NCBI taxonomy): Eukaryota > Metazoa > Chordata > Aves > Passeriformes > Sylviidae > Hylia > Hylia prasina. The sequence continues at coordinate 70,272 of VYXD01000741.1, forward strand.
CTGAGACCCAGGATGTCCAAGAGTGAAAGGCACAGCATTTCAGCAAAGCCTGCCCTAATTCACCTAACACCTCTGGAGATTCGCTGTCCACTCTTCCCACACATCAGACATGGAACTAGAGAGGAAAATCCCTGTCTGTTCCCTATTCTTCCTCCTCCCAGTCCCCCCGGTCCGAGTGCTGCGCGCTGGGACACGTTTAAGCTCCTCATGCCCCGTCCCCGAGGGGCTGTACAGCAGACTATTGCAGTTTCAGCACGGACCCATCCTCGCCCACGCGCGGACACATCCCGGGGGGTCTCCCAGCCTGCTCCCGACCGCGCCGCTCCCGCCGCTCCGTACCTCCCCTGCCGCTCTCCCGGCGCCGCTGCCGCCGTCCCTTCGCCATCCCTCGCCCGCCGACAGCTCGGGAGTGCCCGGGCAGCGCCGGGAACGCCTCGCCGGGGAAATGGAAACCGAAACTCATCGGGGGCTGCGGCAGCGGGAGGAGAAGCGGGAGGGATTCCCGATACCTGGGAGCCCGGAGCTGGGAAACTCTGACTCCTGCGGTGAAAAGGCGTGAACTGCTGGGCTCCGGTGGGTGCCCGGCTCTCCTCAGCCAGCGGAGCTGCTGCTGCCCGGGTGGCAGGAGAGGGCAAAGCAGAAGGCGGGTGCAGGGATGCCGGGGTCTTCCATGAGGACAATGCGCCCTTTGACTTTATTATTCACCTCGGACAGTGACCCGCCCGTGTCCAACCTGTGGAGAGTTGAGAGACCTACTCTGCTGCTCAGCTGTATCCCAGCTAAGAGCCCACGCAAACCCAGAGGGGCTGCTTGGCTGGGGGAAGTCAAACCGCAAGTGAAACGCTCTGTTTGGAAACACATCAACATGTAAAACCCATCTGCTTCCATTCTCACATAGTCTCTGCTAAATCTCCCCCGCCTTCCTCCGGGAGCTTCCTCCATCCGAGAAAGACCACCCTGCCTGCCCCACCTCCCACACTGTCTCACTGTAGTGATGCATGCAGGAGAATCGTGGTGATGAAATAAGGGATACCCATGTGAATGATGAAACAGATCAAAACACATAAGATCACTTTTGTTCCATTCCTAACAGCTGCCCCTGATGAATTAAATTCAATCTCTTTATGAGAATTTTATGCTGCTGAATACTAAGCAAAGATTTTGGTGGGGCGCTCTACAAAAGTCCCAAGCACAACATAAATCTACAGATTTACACTGGTGTTCACTGACATTCAGTGGAAAATTCATTATTGAGAGAGCAGGAGCATCTAATGTAATGTATTTAAATGGAGTAGCCTGTGGTGCACAAAGAGGCACCCGGAGGTCCCTGAGGTGAAGAAAAAAGGATGTGGACGAGCCATGGAAGCAAAGCAAGGTGAGGCTGGGGCATACAGTAATTGACTTCTGCCCAGGGAGGAGCAACCCAGCCTTATCTCTCCCAGCCACTTCCCTACATGCACTTTGTGGATCCTATCTCCTTCCACAGTACGTAGGAAAGTCTCGAGATCAAGAAATACCGAGCTAGAGCAGCGATGCCAAAGCATCAGCTGGGAAAGGACACTAGAGGTCCTTCTGCACCAAAGCATGAACTAAGGACTCCTCCCTGTGAGGAAAAAATACTCCAAGCACTGCCTCCCACTTGGCTTGGAAAGAGATTTGAGGGGAAGAAAGGAAAGGCGCTGATATTCTCCTTTCAGAGGTACATTCTTCCTCACACCAAGTGGACTGCTGACAGTGATTTCATGTCAGAAAGGCTCGCTCTGGTAAGCTACTGCAGGTTCATTAAACTCCCCATGGTTCTCTGCCCAAGATCTGGGCTTGTGATACTCTGATGAAGAGGAATCTAGGGGCCTGTGAGGGAGATGTGTGGCAACTGGCAGGAGACAGTGAAGAGAGGTGAACTGTGCAAAATGGTTTCTATGGCTGGAACTGACAGATGTGTCCATCTGTACATTTTACTCCTTTCCATCGCTCCTCTAGTAAATCGCCCATAAAACCCAAATGAACACAGTAAAACATAGTACAGCAACAACCAAAATGTGTAAAACTCCTCGAGTCTGGGGTACTGCTTGCTTATGAGAGCAGCCCTTCTCCCAGCAGAACAGCACGGAGCACTTCCAGAGAGGAACAGAGAAATCCAAGGATATGTATGCAGATACCATGGTCCCAGGAGAAAGGGAGGAATGTCTTACGCTGAAGCCCAGAGAGCCACGGAAGCATGTGGTGGGAGCCTGTTCCCACAGTGTCAGCAGCTGAACAGGCATGAGTGGGTCAATGCCTCCAGAGCAGATTTGGGAGCATGGGGAACTTGCAGCCCCTCCCAGCTGGCCTGAGTCACAGCTCCAGCTGCTCTCTCCATGAGAAGGGACACAGTGACCTGGGGGCTACCCAGCAGGGCTCAGCCACTGGCAACCCAAAATGGACAGTGCCAAATCCCTCAGTATAACAGCATGGGACACCAACTTCCTCTGCCCTTCTCCTCCCCGGAGCACCAAGCAGCACCAAGGCTCAATGTCATCTCAGCCTGGACTGTGCTGCAGGAGACGGCAGCTCCCACAGGCACAGGCAGGCATGACGGCAGGGAATGTGCTGCCCTGCTGCCCCTGCCTGAGGGCTTTATCAGCACTGTGGTGCTTTAGGTTTGGCAGTTTCAGGACACTGTTTCGACATTTTCAACGTTGTCCAGTGCTGCCTAAAGAATATTCCCAGTTTCTGCTGGTGGCAACAGCCCTTTAGGAGACTGTTCAGGAGCCATTCCAGGGCAGGAGCCACAAGCTAAGGTAAAAGAAGACAGCAAAAAACAATGTTGTCCCAAGTATGGACAGGAGAAACCAGACAGCTCTCATTTTCTTCCTTGCCTCCACTCCTGAAGGAACCTGACAGGCTCACCAGCACCTCTGTAGCCCTCCCCAGCCAGTGGCATGGGTGAGTGGCAAGAATCATAGAATCATCAAGGTTGGAGGACACCTTCAAGATCATCAAGTTCAACCATCCACGCAGCACTACCACTGTAACCTCTAAACCATCATCACCCAGCACCAGATCCAGATGCCCTTTAAATACATTCAGGGATGGTGACTCCACCACCTCCCAGAGCAACCAATTTCAGTGCCTGACCACCCTAACAGTGAAAAATGTTTCAAATATCTGGTCTGAATTTCCTATGCCCGGGCTTAAAGCCTTTTCCTCTCGTTCTCTCACTGCAGGCACGGCAGAAGAGACAGACCCCCCCACCCCCTGCCTCCTTTCAGGGAGTTGTAGAGAGCGATGAGGTGCCCTTTGAACCTTTTCAACAAACTCAGCTCCCTCAGCCCCTCCTCATAAGATATGTTCTCGATAGACCTTTCACGAGCCTTGTTGCCCTTCTCTGGACGCGCTCCAGCACCTCTATGTCTTTCCTGTAGTCAGGGGCCCAGAACTGAGCACAGCACTCTAGGCGCCGAGTACAGGGGGACACTCTCTGCCCTGATCCTTCTTGCCACGCTTACTGACCCAGGTCAGGATGCCACTGGCCTTCCTGGCCCCCTGCGCACGGCTGGCGCTTGTTCAGCCGGCTGCCAGCCCGCTCCCACATATCCCTTTCTGCTGGAAGA
>VYXD01000741.1:74122-105941 GCA_013397195.1 Hylia prasina
GGCGAGCCCGCCATCAGCCAGCGCAGCAAAGGAGCCTGCGAGCAAGGTGCGGGGCAGGGAGCGGGGCGGGCGGGGTGCGGGACGGGGGATGTCCGCTCTGCTGCCCGGAGTCACCGGGGAAACGCCGCGCCTCCTGAGTGCTCCTCCTGCCGTTTTATCCCATCGGGGTGCTTTGTAAAATGGACACGATTTCAAACCCACCTTTAATGGACTGGAGAGTCCCAGTCGGATGGCGCTGCCTGAACTTGGAGTAAGTAACACTTCGGACCAGCCCCAGAAACGCAGAGGAACTTGGGCACTCACTGTTGGCTTCCAGCGGTGCTGGAACTACACGCCCTCACTTTTCATACTTTGCCTGAAGCTTGCAATTTGGGCTGCTGTGAGATGGAACAAAAGGGGTGAGTTATCCAGGGGAGTGTTCTGCCCAGGATGGTTGCAGGCAGAGAGGAAAGGAAATGATTAAGTGGATGTGAAAGCCACAGAAATTCAGAGCCAACTGGCTTGCTTTGGTTCAAAATGAAAACTATCAGTGACTTTCCTGTAAGCTGCATGTAGCAGTTTGTACTTGCAGCATTTCTGACCAGGAGCTTGATTCATCCCAAGATTTATCTTAGGGATAGTGCTCAAGGAAAAAATAGTTCTGCTGTGGGGCCTCTACAAGAAATTCTGGCCTCTGAGAGTGGTTTTTGCTGGGTGGGAGGGAGGGGTAAGACATAGCATGCAAACCATATACCAAACATCTCAAGGACAAGATTGCAGCGCCAGTGCTGTTTTGGTGGAGGAGTGTTCTCATAAACACAGTATGTGCAGGTCACAACCTCCACCTCCTCCTTCTCTTTGCTTCTCATAACTGAGGCCAAGTATGTTTGCAAAAAAATGTTTCTGAAACTCCCAAGGCAGGCATGAAAGACTGGGTGAGTTGCACTTTGATGTTGCCCATTAAATGCCCTGTGTGGCTTTTCACAAACCTTGTCCAAAACATTAGGTTTACATATTAGCCAGAAACTGTGTGGTACAGTATTAACTCTTGGAGGGAAGGAATTTCAGCCTTCAGGGTAATGTGGAATGAGATGAGAATGGCCTCAGTTGGTGCCTCTGTCGTATTTGGAAGGAGCCTTTCCTGCCCAGTTGCCTCAGGAGTCCTAAAATGCGTGCTGCTTCTTGGCTCTGCCAGCCCAGACAAGTGAGCAGGTGGGTTTGAAAGATGTCATGCTTCAGGAGTGTACTTGAGAAGAAGGCTGTGTTCTCACTTGTCTTGCCCAAAGTAATATGGGAATTCATTGCAAAGCAGGTATTGATACTTACAAGATACTGTCCCAGCCCTTGGCTGCACTTCCTGGTGTCTGTCCCAGATTGAATGCTGATTTGACCTGGCAGGGCTTTGATCCAGACTATGGAGACAGAGTTGGAAGAGGTCAATGCAAACATGAGCCACTGGAAGGTGATGTGGAAGGCCACTGACCTGCCAGCCTCCAACAGGTCCCACAAGACCTTTTCTGTCCTCTGATCCTCACAGCAGCAGCTTTGCTGAAGAAGGGTCTCAGAGTGGGACAGCCATTGCATGCACGAACTGCATCCCTTCCTTGGAGAAGGTCTCTTCAGGTGTGCAGATCTGTAGCAAGACACCTTTGCAGGCTGTCACCTGTTTAAGAATTTCACTGGAGCATGTGGTGCAGAGTGACTGGCAAAATGTTGTCCTCCATCATTCAGGGGACCTGTTCTTCTTTTGGCTCCTTCTGCTGGTTGAGCTCTGATCCATCATCTCAGAGAAGGGAGCAGGATGGACAAGTGCTGCTCAGCAGTGGTGTCACAACTGACCTTTCAGAGATTTCCCTCCGCTGCATGAACCTTCCTTGTGCCATGGGCCTTCTGGTGGCTTGCAGCAGAGGCAGGGATTCATCCCACAACCATGCTAGACACCTGGAAGTATTTCTGTATCCCTCAGGGCCTTCAGGCAGTTAGGAGCATTAGGTGGGAAGTGTGAGGAGTTGTAATCTTCACATGCATTTTGAAACACTGACAGGAGAGAATATCCATCCCATCAGCCTGACAGGATAGAGCCTTTTCCAGTATCTTTCCAGACAGGAGATAGCACTTTTCTAAATTTCTAGATGGACCTGAATACTCTGGTAGTTAAATAGTAGAGGTTCTAGTTTTTGCTATTTCCCACCACAAACAGATGCGATCTCCTTAAGGCACTGTCTCAAGTGGGATCCAGCACAGGGAGACCACAAACGGGCAGGATCAGTCATTTTTGTGACAGTTTTTGCACAGAAGGAAGTCCTTGGGTGACAGGGCACTTGGGCTTCCTGGTTGTGGTAGATGGGCTTTGAGGTGCATGCCCTCGCACGTCCTTTCAGTCCAAGAGACAGCAGCCTTTCAAGACAGTATCTAAGAAGAGATCCAGAAACATGTTTCCAGCAGTGGGTTCTAACTGTGTTTGATTGCTCTTGGGATTTTTAAATTTTTTTTTTGTTCAAGTGGAGCTGGAGAGGGAAGACTTGTTTTGCACATCCTGTTGGATCTTTCTTTGATATTAAATAGCAAAAGGAATAACCACGTTTCTCAACCCTGCAGAATTTGCCTTGGCCTTGTCCTTGGTTGTTTCCCAGACCTCTCAGATGTGATGTCTGTGTTTTGCAAAAAAAATCATGAAGCCATGCAGAAAAATGTATTTCTGCTGCAGACAAAACTTCTGCTGGAAGGCAAAGGAAGACACAGGTGAGAAGAGTTTGAAAAGACAGAAATATCCCTTGCTCTACCTGCACTTGGCAAAGGTGAGAAGAGTTTGAAAGGACGGAAATATCCCTTGCTCTACCTGCACTTGGCAGATAGAGGGATCCAACTGGTCTTTTCTGGAGAGGGTTTTATGTGGGCAAGACTTGGGGATGTCTGGAAAAAGGCATCCTACTTGACTGCCAACTCCTTGAAGCTGCCTGGCTGCTCTTGGTGCTGTGCCAGCAGAAAAAGCTGTCTTTTTGCTCAGGGGAAGTAGGCAGTGATGCCATGGTGCACCCTACTGGCTGGGCTCCTGCTTTGACCTCACACTTGCACTCAGAGCTGGCCCTGGGTTTGCCCTGCTCCCTGACAGGATGCCACTACCCACATCCCATCTCTACCTGTGTGTCCCAGCAGCCTCTTTGTAGCTAATGGCAGTGCTGAGGATGCTGTGAAGTTTTCCATCTCCTTTCCAACACTGCCTTTAAACGGATTGTCTGTTTGCTCTCTGCCTGTGAAACTGCAGCTCAGGTCTGCTGCCAGGTCTTGCAGGCAAGGCAGATCCAGACACAAAGCAGAAGCCTGCTGGTGGGGCAGGTACAGGCAGCCTGGGGTGCTTCCTCTGGTGGCCCCCTTGGCAGAAGGGGAGGCTGCTCTGACAGCTGGGGAATTGCCCTCTGTCATTGCTGTCACACAGCTGTGCACAGATGCTCAGAACTGCCTCTTAAGGAGTTGGTGGCTTCAGGAATGTAGGCTTAAATTCAATTTTCAGTGCACACACTGAGGCTGTTTGCAGCCAGCTAGGACCTGGGGCAGGAGGACTGTGGTACCAACTGCCATGCAAAGCCAGCTGGCATAAAGAATTAGGATTGCATGGCTCAGCTCAAGCCAGGCAGAAAAACAACCTCAAAGCACCAACCCCCATTAAAAAAAGCTATCAGGATTCCTGATGATGATCTCTGAGCTGAAAAATACCAGGCACTGACTTGTTGCCTAAACACTGGAGGAAGGGACAAATACCCCTGAGCCTTTCTTATCACTAGCTACTAGCAAATACCTACTTTGAGTATTGTGACTGCTGGAAATAGTGCCAAAGTTGCCTCATTATATGGTTTGAAGTCCCTAATGCTTGTTCAAACAGGGTTGGGGTCTCCAGGTTGTTTTGGTGTTGTCAGTCAAGGCTTTCTCTTTGTGTTACGCTCCCTTCTCTCTTGATGCAAGCCAAACTCTTGCTCTTGCTCAAATGCAGTGTACCACAAAGCAGCTCTCAGCAGACTTCAGAGGACAGTGTTTCACTCTCAGGGGAACTGGGGCTCCTTTGTAGTTACCTACAAAGACCTTCTGGGGGTAGAAACTCAGGGCCTTTTTGTGTGAAGGGTAAATTTGCTGCCTTGCCAAGCAGTCTGCTTTATTTCTGTTCATCTGAATGTGGTTTAAAACTCTGTGGCTCCATGGAAGTGTTTTCCCAGAGCTGGGAAGATGCAGGGCTTTTCCTTATGATGATGAGGGCTCACAGGATCCCTCCCACAGGCTATACAGATGAAGAGCAAAACTGGGAGAAATTGTAACCAGCATTAAACTTCTCTAAATCTCACCAGCAAGGAGATCCCAGTCACTGAAGCTGTGCTGTCCCCTCAGAGACAGCACATCATTTTGGCTTCCCAGAAGCCCAGACAGCATCCCTCATGGCAGGGTTGTTTGTTTTTTTTTTTTTGCTAAGGTGCCACACACCAGCTCTGGGGCTCAGAAGAAGGTGGGTACGAGGTTTCTCAGCTGTCCACATGGTTTAAATAAACAGGTGATGGATGTAGGATTGTGACTGCCAGGCTTTTGTGGAGACTGCCAGCCCCAGGGGCAAATATATCACCCCCCAAATTCCTGCCAATTTACCCCATCAGTGGTTTTGCTTTGCTGATACTTCACTGTTCCATAAAGGTTTATCTGTGCTAGAAACAAAGACGTGCCAGATTCCCACAGGTCAACTTCGAAACAAGAAACATGAATCACATCTGTTGGTTCATTCCATCCAAATTCAGCTGTTTAGGCTTTGCTAGAAATATCTTTGTTTTGAGGGTGGTTTGTTTTATTTTTTTAATCCACTACCAGAGTAGAACAAAAACAGGAGTTTGAGAAAAAAAGGTTGTGGGAAATGGCAGAATGCTGTTATCACTGATATTAGCTCATCTTCTCCTGATACAGCTGCCTTAAGTACAAAGGCTCCCAGCTCTAGACACCACAAAACATAGCTCATAGCCAGGCACATTTTGCAAGTAATTCTTCTAGATTTGTTAACACGAGGCTCAGCTTACTTTAGTTCTTTCCTCCTATTCTTCCTTTTCTGGATTTTAAGAGACTTAGAAGAATATACACATTTCATGAGTAGTTTTTTCTTTGCTGGAGAAAGATTTAGAAAAGTTTTTGCTGAGTTATCTGTGCTTGGAAATGACCCGAGTTCCCAGATTCTCCTGGGAATGTGGTTTCAGTTTCTTCATCAGGTGGGAGTGAGGGTCTTGCAGCCGTAGCCTGCTACCTGCTGTCTTCCACTGCAAGGGAAAATGTTGCTTTTGTAGGTGGACCTTTCCAGTATTTTTGTGCTGCATCTGAGAGTCTGTGGCTGAGCACTCTGGGATGCATCCTGTCAGGGCCTGAGTGTCTAATTGGCACAGCAGGTCACTAATTATTGCAGCAGCCCTCTTGTTAGAGAGTAGAAATGAGCCAAGACACAGACTTCTTATATATCAGAGCATAAAAAGGGTCCTGGTTTATTCCTCTTTACAGCTGAGCCATCCCAACTCCAACTATTCACTGGCTCTGCCTGCAGCAACTCCTACTGTAGGTTTCCCTTGCAGCCTCTGACTGTTGGTTATTTCCTGCTCAACTATGACTACAGGTATTAGCTTGCAGACTCTGCAAGGCTTTTACCTAACAAGATCATAACTGCAGGTTCCAACACCAGGCTTTAACTGCATACCCAGACTGACCTCACAGCAGGGACTCCCCAGGATCCTTCTTCTTCATAATCCTCTCACTCCTTCTTCCTCAAGGTTCCTCAATCTTCATGATTCCCCCCTCACCAGCGAGCCCACTCCCTTTTATCAGACTAACCTGTATTGGATATAGCTGTGACTCATCAGGGATGAGGTCACCTGTATTCCCTTCTCCTACAACTAATCATTTCCTCATGGATTATGGGGCCTTCACTTATCTCCCCACCACCAACTTCCACCTCTGGGAGATGGGTATCCTGAGGACAACTGGCCCTGATATTTGAGACAAAGAAGGTATTAAGTGCCTCTGCCTTTTCCTCATCCCCTGTCACTACACTACCCTCTGCATTCAACCAATCCTGGAGACACTCCTTGACCCTCCTTTTGCTGCCAGTGTATTTATAGAAACTTTTTTTGTTGTCTTTAACTGTAGCAGCCAAATCAAATTTTAGTTGGGCTTTGGCCCTTCTAATTTTCTCCCTACATAACCTCATAACATTCTTATAGTCATCCCACATTACCTGACCCTTCTTCCAGAGATGATAGATTCTCCTTTTTTTTTACTAAGTTCCAGTCTAAGTTCTCTGTTTATGAAGGCTGGTCTTTTTCTCTGGTCTTTCTACATTTGGGGGCAGTCTGCTTTTGAATATTTAACAATTCCTTTTTTAAACACATCCAGCCTTCCTGGACTCTGTTGTGTTTCGTGACTGACTTCTGAACACTGCTCTTCATTGCTCTCTGTATTCAAAAATACTGGTGATTTAAAATTCATGTGTAACTTTGGGGACTTCCACTGTCATAGCACAGGTCATAAATTCTCCTTAAAAGGCTTTCCACTATTTGAAAAGGTTTTGGTTCGTTGGAGCTTGAGTTTTTATGGTTACTGTGCTAAAAGCTACTATGGAAGTTGTTTAATATATTACTTGTCAGAGTCCTAGAGAGCAACAGTATATCAAGGACTATGCAAAACCTTCACTGCTCAGGAGGATCCCGTATTTCACCTGTGTCTTCATTCTCAATCATTACAGCATACCCAAATTCACCAGGAAGGAATGATTACTGATCAGCAAATTCCACCCTATGTTTGTTTTTTCTGTTGCTGGAAAGGCATGCTGTGTTTAAAAAAAATGTGTTTAATCCTTTGTTGGGCTGAGGTTGACTGAGGTTAGAACTAAATAGGAGATTACTGCATAACAAGTCTAATCAGGTTGGATTTTTGAAAGCACTGCTTGCTTTTCCATGCATAAATACTGCCTTGCCTTTTTTTTCTGTGTCTCCCACTGTAAGCTTTTCACATTCTTTCCAGGCTTTAGCTCATGGAAGTAGATGTTCTTTAAGGTCTCTTTCAACCCACACCATTCTATGACTCTGTGATATGAAGGTCGTGCACAAGGTCTCTGAAGGCAGTGTTCCCAAACCATGGTCAAACAGCAGGGCTGGGATTTCCAGTGGCAGTGATGTGCACCACGCTGACCCCAGTGGTGTGGAAAGCAGGACTTGCTCCATGGCAGAATGACGGTGGCCCAGGGCCCTTCCTTGCATTGACTCAAGTCTCAAGTCTCCAGGGCTTGGGGCAAAGCTCTGTTCATGTTTGCAGCCTTTCCAGGGTCTGCTGAAGTCTGAGGGGAGCGTCCAAACAGACACAGCAGTCCAACACTCACTTCTTCTGTAACTCCTTAGTCTTCTCAAAGGCAGATTGCAGGAGGATGAGAAATTACCTTCAGAAGGTAACAGAGGAGGCTTGTAAATCTGCCAGAAAGCAGCAGGCAGCTTTGGGAGTGGGGAAGGCCAGGAGCTGCTTGCACTTCCCGTCTGCAGCTGCCTCTCACAGGGCACTGACCTGGGAGGGAGCAGCTAAGGCCATGCCAGCTGAAATGACTATTACATGTTGCTTATGGAAGGTTTCCCTTTTTCCATATAAAGTAATTTTGAAGGGAAAGTACTTTACCAGCAACTTAGGAGACTGGAGAGGGTTTATTTTCAGACTTGCAATGGCTTGTGAGAGTGAACAATGCTCAGCTTTTGCTTGGGTTTGTCCTCTCCGGGAGTGTTCGCAGCCTGTGTGTGACCTGGGGCTGTGGCAGGGCAGTGCACGAGGGCTGGCTGGGAGCCAAGCTGACACCCATGTGAGCTTCAGCATGTGGTACATGGCTTCATGTGTTCATGGTCTGGGCTTCCACACACTCCCAAGCATCAGGATGTAGCCCACAGTTCTTAATGACCAGATGATTTTTGCCTTAAGTCACATGCCCCTTGATTTTAGCAAAAAAGTTACTGATTTGCTTGCTGTGTGATTTTTATTTGGTTGTGTGTGTGAACACCAAAGGAAGACTGGTGAGGACCTGCTAACCTTCAGTTGTGAGTGACCATCCAGGTATCAGTGAGGGACAAGTGAGTGGTCTGGGACATGCCAGGTCTCTGCCAGCTGAGGCTGGGCACAGAAGGGGTGCCTGGTGTAGGAGAGGTGCCAAATAATACCCTCATTGAGGACGTCAGGGGCTCTGCTGTGCACATTGCTGTGGCAGAAAAGCAACTGCATAAAACAATGGGAACTCCTTTCCAGCTGCTATTTTTGACAAAACACAGGCTGTCAGTTCCCTGCAAGCTGCAGAAAAAGTGTTTTCAAGCTCTGTCCCAGGGTGAATGAGCTCTGGGGCTCTGTAAAAAGCTTCTTCCTGGGCCAGGGAGAACTGTTTGTTTTACAAACAATGGGCAGAGCACAGAGGAAATGCTTGAAGTGCCTGTGGAGAGCAGCTGATCTCCATCAACAGCCTGGGCTGTCATCTTGGTCAAGGAGCTCCTGTGCACTCAGGGAGCATCTGTACATCGAGAGTGTCCCCCGCAGGACAGCAGGGACCACTCAGCCACCTTGATGGTGGTGACCATTTTTATGGGCAGGTGCATCCCTCGTGTCTTCAGCCTGAAGGAAGCTGAGGGAGAAGCCATCCCCCTGTGGGCAGTGCTGCCAGTAGAGCAGCAAGGTCTCTGAGGTGCTGGCTGTAGGATGATGGCGGTGGGGGTTCCTTGCTAGCAAGAATCAAGACATCTGCCCTGTACGAGTTGGGCTTGTTTCTGGTCCTGGCTTTTCTCCCTTCACAAGAACTCCTGAAGCAAGAGGGGCACTTGGAGGAGGGAATGTCCTCACATCTTCGGAAGTGCATGCAAGCTCTGCCATCCCCTGCCTCTCCTGTTGTGTCAAGTTGCCGTATCATCTATCTGTGTCTCTCCACTTTGGGGGACTGTGGGAGGGAGCATGAGTGGGACCAGCACAAGCAGTAAGCAGGGTGGCTGCCATGCACCTGGGTGTCAGCTCACTGTGGTGAGAGTTTAGCTACTGCTGTGGCCAGTTGTGATTTGACTTTAAATCTGATGACTTCTTGGCCTTTCTCATTTATTTTTAGTGGCGGAAGAAGCCCAGCTCTAGAGTTTTGGCTGTATGGATTTAAATCAAATGTCCAGAGAGAGCACAGTGACTTTTCCCATGACACTTGCTGCATCTCTCAGGATGTGTATTCCCTCCTGGCCTCAGAGCTGTGTCAGATACAGGCAGAGGCCTGTGGATGCTTCCAGCTCATTTTGCAGCCAAATGTAGAACGTCATGTTCTGCCTGGTTGGATCAGGATGTACATCCCGAGCTCAGGACTAGCTTGTAACAGCCAAGCTCTCACTGTGCTGTGACTGCTGTGCCAAGCCAGACAGGGCTTTGCTGTGAAGCTCTGCAGGCAATTCCCCTGTCCAAGGAGATAAACAATTTTTCCTCACCCAGGAGGTGGGTAGAAATTCCTTGTCTCTTTTCCCCTAACAGCAGTTGCTGCTGAAACATCATGGTGTGACCGGTTCATGCTGGCAGGGTGAATAAACACCTCTGGGCAAGTGGGTGTCTGAACTCTTGGCACAGGGGGAAACTCAGCAGTAAACAAGACAGAAACACCTCAAACAGTGGATTTAGTGGTGAATGCTGCCATTCACCCAGGGGAGAATTGAGCCAGATCCTGGATGAGGATAACAATGGCTTAAAATCCACCTGGCTTTTAATGTAAGAGTCAGGATCTGTCATCTTCTGTGGTGAGAGATGGTGATCATTGGGGAGCACTTGTGTTTTTCCTGCCTCATGGAAAAATGCCAGTGACAGGATGGTGTCATACAGGGGCAGACATAGCCCTGCCAGCTGGGGACAAGTCCCAGGCTCTGCTTTAGGAAAGCCAATTTGTATGTAGAGGGCTGGACAACAGAATAAGGGCAGCAGCAGCTTCCAAGCGCCTTATTATCCCTATTGTTTAAGGGACACCAGAAAAAGAACAGCTGNCATGTAGAGGGCTGGAGAACAGAATAAGGGCAGCAGCAGCAGGCTTTGCTGGGTGCATATCAGCTGGAGGTCCCACACAGAGGATGGGTCCAGCCCTGCTGCCTGGGGACATTGCGTCCCATCAGAGCTTCCAAGTGCCTTATTATCCCTATTGTTTAGGGGACACCAGAAAAAGAACAGCTGTGCAGGAAATGCTGCACTGGGTAAGGGGAGCAGAGTGTGTGACCTGAGGTGGCCCCATCCTGGGGATGGCAATGTCCTGGGCTGACCACTGTGGGCAACTCAGGGGGGAAAGCCTTCAGCAGGGTGTTGAAACACTGCTTAAATTCTCTTCCCAGCTGAGACACTTATCTCTGTACAAATGAGGATCACCTGGGTTGTGGTGTCTGCCAGGAAACCAACCCATGCTGACTATTAGGTGTGGTTTCAACCATTGCCCACGGCTACACATAAAACTTTCCTACTTCTCCACAGCTGCCTCCTGTTAAAAATAAGAACTGGAATACTTCTGTAACAGAGAATGTTGACTACAGCCACCCCCGTCTCTTAGCAGCTTCCCACCAGCAGGCTGTGTGCAGTCATTCCTGGAAAGAGAAGTCTCGAAAGAGAAGAGCAAACACTTCTCTGGGTTTGCACCAGCTGCTCAGTAGCAGGGAACCACCTTAGCATCTCTTGGACTAAAAGAGAAGTATGGCTGATACCCTTTGGCTGGTGATACCAGTGTGGATCTGCCCCCAGATCACGAGGAGGAAGAAGATACCAGCTTTCTGCTGGAAGCTGGTGCAGTGGGATGCACTTGAAACCTGCACCCCACTGTCTGCAACAGGTCTGCCACATAGAGTGCACACGCAGGGCTGAAATCAGTGCAGATTCAGGACCCATAAGGAACATCAGGACCCATATCTGCTCCTCTTTTATGGGACTGGGGATGAGCTGTTTGTGGTCTGTGAGCCAATATACTCAGGAGCTTCTGTCAGGCTGGCTCTGGAGTACCTGTCTGCATAGGAAATGCCTTCTCCTGATGGAGTGTAATGGGAGTTTTAGTTTCCTGTCACTGCCTGCATCTTCAGAACAGAAGAGGGAAAGCTGTTTGTGGAATTCTTAAAGCTATCAATAACTGGAAATAAACACTCTGTGCTCCTTTGGTCTGCACTTCCTACTGTGGGGAATTAATAGCTGTGTTTTACAAAACAGCCTCGCTAAAGAGGGATTGAACAGAAAAGGCCTTTCTTCCCTTCCTGGGATAGGGGTTACGTCTCCAACATTTCCCAGCCTGAGGGATAAACATCTCCAGCCAGATCTGCAAAACAATCATGCTCTGATCTGCTTTAGAAGTGACTCCCTATTTAACAAGGAATTGGAGCTCTCTGGAGAAAAACAGAGCTGTGCAGTCACTTACTCCTTTCCCAGATCTTGTCCAAGGAGAGCTCTGCCACCTTCTTTGGCTGAGCGTTGCACACAGGTAAAACAGGAACAGCATAACATTGAATTCTGCTAGCCCACAGCCATGGGATTGAAATCATGCTGGGAGAAATGATGCTACAAAGTTGGGAAAGCTCTTCATAGCATGATAGAGCGAGTGGGATGCACTCTGTCTCCTGGGGGTCCTTTCCTCCATGCCAGCTGACTTAGTGACTGTATGGTAAGCAGAGCCAGCAGTTGGTACAGTTCTGCTTGGCCTCTGAGATAACAGAATACAAACTGTATTTTACTTCTGACCTCAATCTTGTGAGGAGGAGGAGTCATCACTTGAACTGCTCAACACTTGAGTTTTCATCTGGGGCAAGCGCCCCTTGGTCTGGATAGCTCAAGGTGGGGGGTGTGTCACTTTGGAGAGAGAAGTGCTGTGATGTGGGATCAGTCCAGTGAACTCTGCTCCTAGCAGGGATCACCTTCACCTCATCCTCAAAACCATGACTGGCTACCACTTAAAGGCTTAGCATGGAGGCAGGCTTGGAGTCACCTGGGACTTAAAATATTTTCTCCATTTTTGCAGGACCCTCCATTGTGACTCCTCCTAAGGACATCTGGAATGTGACAGGAGCACAAATCTACCTGAGCTGCGAAGTCATTGGCATCCCAACCCCTGTCCTCATCTGGAATAAGGTAAGGGCCCTGCTAAGACCTCTTACAGCACGGCAAACGTGAGGTGGCTGAAAGTGCCTGGTATGCACAAAGGCCAGAGCAGATCCCTCTGTAGAAACACACCTCTTTGATGAGTTGTCTCATCTCTGCAGTTCTGTCCGCCCCCAAACATCTGGTTTTGCTTAATTTTTAGACGGTATTTAGAAAATAAACTCTTGTTGATCCCCAGCCAAGACAGGACTCATGTTTCTCTTGGTAGCACCTGGTATTCCGAGCATGTAGGGAATGTCCCTTGACCTGCCTTCACCTTCACCCTGCTGGCAGCAGTGACTCTGAGGTGGCTAGACATCGCCCACGTTGGGAACAGGAACCACATGGGGCAGTCATTTAGCTCCAGTAGCCAGCAGCATGTTGGTTTTGGCAGCACTGGTAACATCTGGCTTAGGATGGGGGCCAGTGTTGAATGGAAAGGATCCTGGCTGTAGGGCTGAGAGCCACTGCATGGCTCCTCCAGCCTTCTCAAGTGCCACAGGTTTGTGCATACTTGTGAAGGGTCTTAAAATTAAGCTGAAACATTACTACTTAAGGATACTATGGAGAAAAAAATCTAGATTGGCCCAAAATTGGCTGTCAGACAGTGAACTTTATTCATAGGGGTTCAAGAGCAGACTGTCAGGTGAGCATACAGTGTGAGCTTGTTGACTCAGGCAGCGTGTTCTGCTTGTTTATGAATAGATGCTGAGTTTACACTGACTGTCAGTGCTGTTCTGCTAGTCATGCCTCTTCCTTGTGGCTGAGAGACTGCTTGACCTGGTGGTAACAAGGGCTGAGCACCACTTATCCTGTGCTGTGCTCTGGGCTCAGACACTGGGAAGAGACTGCAGTGCTGCTTTCTCACTGATGCTGTGCCTTCCAGGAGGGACTGCCTGGTTTGCTGCAGCAGAAACAGGCAGGGCTGAACACACTCTTGGGAACACACAAGTTCTGTGAGGCCAGATCAGCACAGGGCATGTTGGCACACCCCACTGCCCAGCACCATCCGTACCAGAAAACTGTGCCACTGTTGCTGCTGAGGTGAGGGGAACACAGCCTCAGGGCTGAGGAACTGGGATGGTGAGGCTGCACTACACGGAGGATGAGGTGAAACTCTTGACACTGCAGATACACTGCTGCTGTATCTCAAAACACATTCATGTATATTTAATGTTGATCTGTGTGCAGGTATGGTTCAACATGCAGTTCCAGCATAAGTAAGTCCCAAAGTTCTGACCCATTCCTGCATCTCTGTTTAGATAGTTCGAGGGCAGTATGGTGTCCAGAGGATGGAGCTTCTCCCTGGGGACCGGGAGAACTTGGCTATCCAGACCCGTGGAGGCCCTGAGAAACACGAAGTGACTGGCTGGGTGCTGGTAAGTACTCTGTGCATGCACAGGGCTGCACAGCCAGCAGAGTGCAGTTTGCAAACTGCTCATGAACAAAGAACAGTACAGGGGACAAATGGCAACAGACAGGGCATTTAGAGGAAAACAGCCTGTGTGAGTTAGAGATGAGGGATAAGGGTGGTTGCTGGTTCCAGTCTGACCTGGTACATGCACCCTTCCTCTGTCTAGCCTGCAGGAGAAGTGTTCAAAATCAGAGGGGGAATAGTGGGCCAGGACAGGGTTTGACACAAAGTTGTTCTATAAGAAACCTGAAAACAGAATCACCTCTACCAGTGCACAAGATGCTCACTGGGGGAGCGGGGTGTGTTTCTTCCCTTAGATATCTCCTCTGAGCAAAGAGGATGCTGGGGAATATGAGTGCCATGCATCAAATGCCAAAGGAGAGGCAACAGCTTCTGCGAAAATCCACGTTGTGGAAACTCTGCATGAAATAGCCCTGACCAAAGGTTGGTAAGTGTGGCTGAACACTCAGCAGCTCTCTCCCCTAACAGTTTATTATTATTTGATACAAAAGGACCACCTCTGTTGAATGCTTTCAAAAAAAGACAACCCAACAAACCCTCCCCCCCACTAGAAATACCAATTTAACATGCATTTTTTTGCATTTGACAAAACATTCCAGCAAATCTTAGCTGCTAGAGTTCTCAAGGGATGGTTAAATAGCCCCCCACATGCTCTAAAGTACTGGAAATACCAAAGTAAAATTAAGAAATACCTTCTGGGTTTTTTATAGAGCAACTTCCAGTGGGTTTCCAGCCCTACATTTGCATCATCCTTTCAGTGTTGTCTGGATGCTTTCGAACCTGCTCCTCTCTCCTGGGAGCAGTGTTGGCACAGAAGACATTCCAGTTCCTGCCATGTTCTCTGCATGTTGGGATGTGAAACCTCAGAGATTTGCCACAGCATGTCCTCTTTGCTAGGCTGCGTGCAAAGCTGGTGGCAAACCAACCACCCTCATCCCAGCTGCAGGGGATGGTGCAGTTCCACTGCCACATGATATACTTAGGAATAAATCTGGAGAGTCAGAACAGTAACTGTAACCCTGACAGAGGCAGATGGACAGGGAATAAAGCACCTGGCTAGAGAATACTGTGCTGCCCCAAATCCCCTAGTGGACGTAATGCTTAGTTTTAATCCCTGCTAGCTTTTTCCAAACTATATAGTCTTGACTTTTTGTGTCCTTGTGTCTGTGAAGAGCTAAAATACTTCCCTTAGAAGAACATTAGCACCACCTGGCACTGAAATGAGAGCTTACAATGAATCCAAATATCACGCATAGGAACTTTGCTAATGGTTTTAAGGTAGTCTCTAATCAGTTTCCAAACATCTTATTTATGGATGTGAAAGAAATTGAGTTTTACTGAGTTGTGCCATGGACAGCACGCTTATACCCCAGAACAGAGAATGTTCACTCCCTCTCTCCCAGTAACTGCTGCGATGTTGCAGTACTGTGCATAGTGCCTCGGTTTGTTTCTTACACACACCCAGCACATGCTACAGCTGGTTCTTTTCAGCTGTAGGAAAGCTCTAAGGCATCTGGAGCTAAGTGATAAGTAAATGTAGACTGCCACCTTAAAGGAAATTGGTAAAGTTAATGGAACAAACTGTCAGACATCATAGCTACACTGTGAGAGTCTGTGTGCCATGTCCAGGTGATCTCAGCACAGAAAAACGTGTCTGTTATCACACCCCTGCAGCAGGGAGGGAAGGAAAGAAGGCAGGAAGGAAGGAGGGGTCAGGTCTCACCCGCAGCCAAGAGATCCCAAAGCTATTGCCAAAGTTGCGATATTCCCCCTTGGAACAGGACAGAGTGTAACATGTTTTTGTTTTTCCACAGATGATGGTGCAGAGCTGTGATGTGAGGACTTTCACTTATGCACAGTTTTAAATTAGTATTTTGGAAAGCTGCAAGCTCTGGCTTTTTCTAGCTGACTAATCAGTCCCTCTTAACTCCCTTGTTCTTTGAGTCCCAATTTGCTTGCACACTTCTTTCACAGATTCACAAATAGTTTCACAAGTTCGATTACAAATTTTAATTCTATTTACAGGAAATAAACATACTTTTGAACAGCACACAGCAGATGAGTAAAACTGTAATTTTGAATGCAACGTATACAAAATGAAACAAAACTTGAGCATCTGAGTCTCCTAATTAAAAAAAAAGCCCTTTTAAGGCTAAACACTCATCATACGAGGTGCAATACTCATAGACATCAGTTCTTGGAAGAGGAGTTTGCAAGCGTAGGGCATTCGAACCAAAGATATCTGGAAAGACATTTCAAAAGTCTTGTGATAAACACTCATAAAACATCAACTTCCACCATCCTCTACACAAATAACTTGTTGAGTTTTTGGCTTAAAAGCAAATCTGGAGTTATGCACGAAAGCATTTAACAAGAATTGCTCAGAGACAGTACCAAAGCAAGAAGGAAGCTGAGACTGTTTGTAGGGGCTACACAACAGCTCGGCAGAACACATTTTTAATGTAAAAATGCAGCCAAGGGATCTGATCCTAAGCAAAAGCCATTTAACACAGAACCTGTGCATAGCAAAGTGTGCCTGAGGTGCATAAATGCAGGTAAAATTTCCAGCACACATCACTCTGTAACCCCAGTCCCATTGTTAAGAGTTGCAGCAGTCAGTCCCTAGCACAAAAACAAGCCTGTTCAAGGCAACTATTTTTATCTCTGCCACCACTCTCCCTTGACATACTTCTGTAACCAAGCATGCACTGCAGAGCTTTTATTAAATTAAAAAAACCCACCAAAGTGCAACACAAAAGACCTCCCGTGGGGACCCAGCTCTGTAAGCATAAATATCTTCATGGGACAGTCACAAGGGCGATGCCTCTAAATTCCTGTGATTCTGAGTTTTACTTCTAAAAATAAGCTCTTGAGCATTTAAAGTCTCTGAAAACTCTGCACTGTACAACACTTGAACAGCATTTCCTGCCAAGTGACATGCCAACACTATAAAATTAATAAAGGAAGCATCCAAATTGACTACAACGCTACAAACACTTAAAACAGTTAAGAAACTAAAATAGCAATTGTTCTGGTGCTTCTTTAAATATTTACTTCCCTATCCTCCCGCTTCACTCAAGTGGCATTTCCTCCTGCCCACAAGGAGAAACAATGGCTGATGAAAACCACACGTACCTGAGTTTTATTACGGCATCCGCGGCATTCATAGGTGTGAGTCCTTGTGTTTGCAATTGCCATGATTCCACAGAGGTTACACACATGGACCTGGTAGGGGTCTGAAGCTTCAAACAATCTTTCTCTCAAGAACTGGGCTGCTCCATGAGCAATCTGGCAATCTCGTTCCATTTCTCCAAACCGAAGGCCACCATCACTAGAAGGAACAGAAAAACCCTTCAAATTCTGAGTTCCCTGGCAAAATAATCAGTCCTTGTTGGTTATCTGTATTGCAAGGCAGGAGGAAAGCTGTGAATTAATTTTCCTCTAACACCACAGAATATAACTGTGAAAACAGATATTAATTAACTGCTAACGAGCATTTCTACAGCTGGTGTGTGACAGCCACAGCACAACCATACAGCAAAATGAAGTGGACAATTAAGTCATCCTCTGCTTATCTGTGGTGGGTTTAACCTTGGCTGTTTGCCAGGTGTCCCCCAAACAGCTCTATGGTCCTCACCATGTCAACAGGACATGAGGAGAAAGTTAAAACGGAAAAGCTCACGAGTGGAAATAAAACCAGGGAGATTGCTTATCAATGCTATCACAGACAAAGCAGACTCAGCATGGGGAAAATGAGTTTATTACCCATTCAAAAGGGAGTAGGACGATGAGAAACAAAGACAAAACTAAAAGTTCAACTCTCCAACCTTCTTCCCAGGCTTACTTCACTCCTTCATTCCCAACTCCTTCCTCACCTCCCAGTGATGACTGGGAGAATGGGGATTGTAGTCCGTGCATCACAGCTCCTCTTGGTTGCTCCTTTCTCCTCACAATTTTTTTCCTACCCCAGCACGTGGCCCCTTCCATGGGATAGTCCTTCACAAACTGTTCCAGCATGGGCCCTTCCTATGGGGTACAATCCTTCTAGAACAGATTGCAGCAGCAGGGGTCCTCCACTGATCATTCCTCCTACCAGGAGCCTCCTCCAGGCATGGGCTTTCCACAGGCTGCAGGGCAGTTCCTGTTGCATTTCCTCACTCATTTCTCACAGTTGCTGCACAGCATTTTCTACTCTTTCTTAAATATATTCTCACAGGGGTGCCACCAGCACCACTGCTGGGCTCAGCTTTGGCCAGCAATGGGGCTGCCAGGGCCAGCTCTAAGTGGCTGTGTCCAGCACAGGGCAAGCCCTGGTCCTTTCTCAGACAGGCCATCCCAGCAGTACCTCCTGCTACCAAAACCTTGGCACCTGCACCCAATACAAGATATTAAGCCAAACACAAGAAAAAATTGGTGGCTGTTTGGGGTGAGCCAATTAAGCTGCAAAGCTGAAGCAACTACTTGTTCAGGGCTGAAAACTGGACAGAAAACCAAAACACCATACAGAAACTAAGAGGGATCCTCACCGAGATCTGCCCTCCATGGGCTGTCTGTTAAGGATCTGGATTGGCCCTCGTGCACGAGAATGGATTTTGTCGTCCACCATGTGCTTCAAGCGCTGGTAATAGGTAGGACCAATGAAGATCTGGGATGTGATTTTTCGACCAGTGAAGCCATTGTAGAGGACCTGAAGAAGTCAGTGCAATCATAAGCCTTACTACCCCTCAAATGCCTATTAAAAAAAATTACTTGAATTGATACTCTGATTATACCTCATTTCCTCTTAGATGATAGCCATAATCTGATAAAAGGTTGGAAATCTTTTGCACATTGACAGCATCGTTAAAAGGTGTAGCATCACCAATTTCTCCCTTGTTTGCAGACACCTACAGAGAAGAGATTTGGAAAAGTTTGTCAGGTTTCTGAAGGACTGATTAGACCATATTTAGCTGTTTTAGTTGTAACTCTTAATACTGGAATTTGACATTCTACGCCAATGGTAGTACCCTATCTCTCTGTGTTTCTCTGCCACCTATTTTAAAAAATACACACTATTAAAAGTTGTTCTACTCCTTTTTCTAGGTCAGAGGAAAATGTTTGGAACAAAAGCAACAGATGATAGAGCACACTGTAGGTAGAGCCTCACCTTCTGAATAAAATTTACAGGACTGTACATCTTCCCTAAGAAACCTCCTTTTGCTATCAAGTAACTAGAGAACAGTAATTTTTAAGTGAATTAACACCCAGTAGGTAGTATTTCTCTTTATCAAAAAAAAAAGCTCAAAGCAAACAGTCCCCACCAAATTTTAATTCATATTGCTCAGACATGCAGTACAGAAGACTGTTCTTACCTTGCCCTGAAGACACTCAATCAAGTGACCGATGGTCATGCGGGAAGGGATGGCATGGGGGTTGATAATGATATCAGGTGTGATGCCCTCACACGTGAAGGGCATATCCTAGAGCAGGGAAACACACTGTCAATTCCTCCCACAATGTCATGTTTAGGAAAAGTATGTGCCTCGATCCAAATTAAGTCTTTTAAAGAATTTAAAAGGCATTGAAATATATAAGAAGCAGCTGTGTCCCCTTCTAAAAATATTTTAGCTACATTTAGGTCAACATTGCACCGGAGCAGATATTCCACAGACAATTCACTTAAGTCAGTTCCAATGCTAAGATCATCACAGGTAAAATCTTCAGAAGAAGAAAAAAAAAAAATATTACCTCTTGCCTGTACTGGATACCACAGGTTCCTTTCTGACCGTGTCTGCTAGCAAATTTATCTCCGATTTGTGGAATTCTTACAGAACGTACCTGTAAGCCACAGGAAAACATGCAATTGGTAACTTAAATACAGACCAAAGATTATTGAAGCAGAAAGCACACATGTCAGTGCTCACCCTAATCTTGCAGAATTTGTATCCTTCCTGGTTCAGGGTTACCATGACCTGATCTACAATCCCAGTCTCACTGGTCCGCAGGAAGGTGCTGCAGTCTCTCTTGGTGAAGCGTCTGTTGGTGCTTTCCAGCTCATCTTCGTTTTCTGGCAGTGTGACTGTTTTGCCAATGATGACATCATCCCCAGACACACGTACCCCAGGGGCTATCAAACCATCATCATCAAGTTTGTCATAGATTGCGTGTCTCATACCTTGGGGGGAAAAAAAAGGAACAAAAAAAGTATATCCGAATTTTTCAACATATGGACTCTTGATGTTCTGCAGTAATTCAACAAGTCTGCTTGCAACTTCAGACCTCTGCTAAAATATCTCAACTGATACGGTAATTTCTATAAAATACAGACATGTCTGTATTAATACATCACATAATGATGACAGAATCAGTTCAACATTAACTACCTTGCCCACAAAACCTTAATTTAGAAACTGAGGCTTTGTACACTCCTTTATCTTACCTTGGCAAGTTTCACGTGTAGGCTTTTCAAAAACCTCCTCTTGGTCATACCCTTTCTTAGACTCCTGCTCTTTGTATGAGCGATAGAACACAGACCTGAAATGAAGTTACAGAGTCTTCTCCAGTGAAACCAGCATAATTTTCCCCCATCTGTATATCTAATTTTCACATATTATGGCTACTGTTACTAATAACAACCAAATCCAAATAATGAGTGCACACCGCACAACCTTTCCTCTCATCTCCTGTTAATCTGACCTTCAATGAGGAGGGGAAAACAAAAACAAAAAAACAACCCACCAAACAAAAAATTTTCAGAGGGCATTATGATGGTCACTTTGCAGATATTGCCAGAGCACCTAAGATAACATGCTGATTTTTTATGAACTTCAAAGACTTTTGTATCTGCTCGACACCTCAGAAGTAATTATCATTCCTAATGATTATTCACATCTTCAGCATATCATTCTCATATTACTTTTCTCCTTATGCATGCAATTTTGCAATTTTTTTTTAGGCTTCTACTGCTACCTGGCAGTGCCACACTCAGTACAACTGAGCTGCAGTGAAACACTTTCAATTTGTGTAAGGTTCTTTCTGGTGCTTTCAGGGTTTTTGTTTGCTGCCTCAGTTGCCAGCACACCAAAATGCTTTCAGATAGTATAATGCACAAAGTCACATCAGCCACCAGCTGTGCCAACAGCAGTTCCTTCTAAGGAGAGGAACATTCCAATCCTAACTAGTAGCAACTGTCTCAATAATAAAGTCAATACTATGCTAAAATGCTACAACATTGTTCTGGTAACTGGCAAGACTTATATGAAAATACACCAGGGAAGAGTCCAAATGTTTTTTCATTAAACTATGTTACAAAGGACCCTAAATAGAATAAAGATCAAAATGAAAGATCAAGAAGACAAAGTGGGCAGTCAGGTTTCGTGGTGTTTTGCTAACAAGATACACATTCATTATTTTCATTGTGTTGCTCCCTCCATCCCCATTAAAAAAAAAAATTAAAAGCTTCACAAGTTGGAAAGATTTGGAGAAAGGCATCTTCCAGCATAAAATGAACTTTTCTGAAGCCTCTGGACAACTCAGTATAGTTGTTTTTTTTTTTTAATTCCAAGCAGTAAAAAAAATTACAAGTCTTACCTGAAAAAGCCTCTGTCAACAGCAGAACGGTTCATAATGACAGAGTCTTCCTGGTTATAGCCTGTGTATGAGGCAATGGCTACAATGGAGTTGATACCTACAATGTACAGAGAAAATATTTTGAAAGAACGCACATATGCCCAGACAGACACTATTTTAACTCAAACCAGGCTTTACTCTCTACACTGAAGATGTTCTACACTTTCTCAGATAAAATCTCTACATCCCACACATAAAAACATGCACTATCAGCAGATGCAATTCTGGGTAGAAAAGAGAGTCAAGAGTGACCCCTTGTGATAAATCCATCAAACATCAATACAGAAAATGCAATTTTTCAGTTAGATTTTAGCAGGGTTTTTTGGGTAGTTTCAGCTGCACCACTACCAACAAATTTTCTGCAGTTGAGCTGTCCAGCTACAAGCTAACACTCAACCTATTCTAATTTCTTAAATTGCACACATTTGCTAAATGTTCAGGTACTCTACACACACCATTTGTGACATGTTTGAAACACAACAAAAAAGGAGTATTTATGTTCCATGAACTGACAACGCACCTGCTGGTAGCTCTCTGAACCTTAAGTACTCCATGGAGCGTGTTGTTACCAGGGGCTTCTGGGGATAATACAACACATGTGCCAGGGTATCCATACGGACATGGAAGTTGGTAATGTAGACTCCCATAGCCTGTTTACCCATAGCAGACTGATATGTGTTCCTGGGAGACTAGACAGACAAAAGAAGATCAGTAATTATGTACACAAAGCTCTTTACACACACACCTGTGGGTTTTCTATCAGCTTTAAAAGCAGGATGTCAGCAGAGGTACACTGACCTGGTTGTGATCAGGGAAAGGGATAATAGATGCACACACTCCCAGGATCATGGATGGGTGAATCTCACAGTGCGTGTATGTTGAACAATATGCCACACCTTTCTCTTGCAAGTCATCTGGAGTCATTGCCAGCATCACGGTCTCTTCTTCCAGGGTGTCAATGTACTCTACTACACCACTGGCCACCAGATCCTGCCAACTAAACAACCAATAACTCACTTAACACCTAAAATGGGTCCCTTCTGCAGTGACGAAAACAAGGACTTCCCTGGCTTACTATTACTACCACTGCCTCAGTGTGATTAAAAAAACTGATTAAACTACCAGGCAGAGAAAGTATCTTTGTGCTGCACAAAGGTTTAAACATTACTCTCTCCAACCTGAGGGAACATGCAGCTTCGAAGATGGAAAATGACACCTTCAGTGGAATTTCAGGAACGTATCCTACCTGTAATTGTTATACTCTCGTTCCTTGAGTTGGTCAATGTGCCTTTTCTTCAGCAGCAACTTCTGTTTTTCCACAATTAAAAGGGGCCGACAAATTCTGCCTGCATCAGTGTAGATGCGAATTTCTCGCTCACGAATATCTCTAATCATTGAGACCTGGGCAAGACAGCAGCACCCCATGAGTACAAAGTCTCAGCTTGGAATCAGAACCACAGAACACAAAATAGGATAACCAAATTCCCCAAAGCAAAGACTTTCCAGGCACTATCAGAAGCACAGAACAAAGAGTAACACTCCTACAAACAGAAGTGTTTCAGAAGATTATTTTCAACTGTTTTGTCTTTCAACTGGGTCCCCTTTAAAAACAAACATTCCTCCCTAAAAAACGAGCCCCACAACCAAGCAATAAACCACACACAAT
The DNA here is from genome assembly GCA_013397195.1 of Hylia prasina. Classification (NCBI taxonomy): domain Eukaryota; kingdom Metazoa; phylum Chordata; class Aves; order Passeriformes; family Sylviidae; genus Hylia; species Hylia prasina. Next base: position 96,958 of record VYXD01000741.1, read on the forward strand.
CAAGCATAAAATAATAAAAATCAAATGCACCAAATACAAAAACCTCCCTGAAGAGAACACAAACCAAACCCAACATGAAGTATACTCATGAAGAGACTTGCGAATAATGCTACTTGAAACTTGCAAAGTAGTATCAAGGCATTATCCTCTCTTGTCTAAAAGGACACCCAAACTCTAGATGTAAAGATTTATACCTCTGACACAATGATGTCCATCTGACGACGAAGCTTCCTTAGGGTATTCATCAGCTGCTCTGGATCTTTGTGTATTCCTACCCAGCAGCCATTAACAAATATCTTGGTAGCACTAGAAAAGGAAAACACAAACAAATAATAATTAAAAATAACTCACCCCACCAAAGAACCCCAAACCCTTGAAGTGTTGTGCAGGATAAAAAGTTTAAGTCTGTTTCAAGAGTTTTATTTGCACATACTCAGCTATTGCTGCTGGAGATATTTCTTCTAGGTTTTCCATACTCCACTCTTCCAAGAATTCCAGAATTGGGGATGGCTGAGACCCCACAGAAATGTAAGCCATCAGGGCTAAGTTCTTCACAAGTCCTACTGCATGACCCTAGTAGAAACACAAAGTTAACTTGCATTTTCAAATCAAGAGGTTCCCCCAAGAAGATTCAACAATTTCAACTTAACTCCTCAAGGAACCAGACACAAAACATGCTTTCAACCACCGAGTTAGCTATAAAGCTAAATATGTGCATCAGCATTATTACAAAAAGGGCACGAGATCATCGAAGTGCCATGGCTACCAAAATTACCATGAGGGAAAGGCAGTCAGTACACAAATCCTGCTTTCATTACCTCAGGGGTCTCAGCAGGGCAAACCATTCCCCACAGGGTGTTGTGCAGCTGCCGGGGCTTGGCCAGTTTTCCATCTCTCCCAATCGGAGAGTTCAGGCGTCTCAGGTGGGAAAGTGTGGATGCAAAAGTCAAGCGGTTCAACACCTGCACATAGGAAGGAGTTCAGTCAGTCAAAGCTTAAGTGTGTTGCTGACAGGCATCATGACACTCTAGCACAAAGGACCAACACGCCCTAGAAATGGTGTGCTTACAAAGAACTAAGCTCTGATTTTTGTTAGCTACATTTTTTAGTTCACCTCCATGAATCTCACACTACCCCTAGAATCTCAAGCTCCCAACTAGTGTAGTTGCAGAAGTTCCCAGAGCATGCTTATACCACAGCAAGACCCTGGGCTAAAAAAGTCAGTGCCCCTAATCATTCACGGTGGAATTCATAACTGTTATATTGTAGTTGTCACTCAAGTTTTTTTCACTCCCTATGAAGCACGGGAAGTAACTAAAGGAAAGAAATCCATCCTCCTGGACGATTTCCATGGGACTACGAATTTACACAAAAGTGCATGATCTAACAAAAAAATCTTTACAAGAGTTGCACCAACTGTTCAGCAGTAAATTCAATGCCAAAGCAAAAAAACCCCTCTAAACCACACACCTATGAAGATCCAACCAACTATTTGGATCTTCATCTATGTCATTTGAGGAAATTTCCTTTTTAGAATATTTCTGTTCAACATACAGCATGCATGCTGCTAAGCAGTGTTAAATGCTTCCATGAGAACAGTTTTAACATAAGAACTCTAAGCCTGACAGGGCCCTTATTGTACCTGAGATACTCCTGCTCTGGCCTGATGAGCTTTCTTCTGGTCACCCCAATTTCCAGTTGCCAATGAATATTTCAAACCATCTGAAATAATTCTTGTTTTAATTGCCAACTCCAAGTTGAAATCTTTCCCTCTGTCAATGAATTTTTGTGCATATATTCTCACTTCCTTCAGCAAATTCTTGAACATTCTGTACAAGAAAGACACCAAGAAATCTGATTAAACTTTGCTGTGAATTCAGCCTACTCAGGGCTATTTGAAAAAATGTCACTGGCCTACTGAAAAGAAGCATTTTGTAACCAGGGGGAGGGGGCAGAGAGGAATAAAGCAAATGAAATTGATCGTAAACATGCACAAAATATGCTTCAAAAGAAGTCAATGCTGGCCACCTACTGTCATAGGAAACTCAACCACTCCATGAAAAAGTCATAATCAAACAGCTGTGTTGCCCAAGACTGGCTCTCCGACACAACAGAATTTGTCTGAGTTAGAAGCACAGAGCTGGCAATGCCTCTACCATGAAAGAAAACGTGTATGTCATAGTTACCCTCTGAAAAGGAAAGCCAAGAGTGGCCCAGCAAGATCCAGTCTTTTGTTGCCATAATGATCTCTGTCATCCAGCTCTCTTCTTCCCAGTGCTGCCAGCAACAGTCTATGAACCATATACCTAAGCAAAGAAGAAAAACAGTTTCTGTTTTAAACTGACAGCAGATATTCACAACAAAGATTCCACGTTTTCATAGATAAGTCAGTGAACTCTTTCCTAAAACCTGTCCACTCTAGGTCTTTAGGTTATCACTGTCCTAAAATAAACCTCTTCAGCACATGCTTAGAGGTGGATGACCCACAGAAAGTTAAGGCTAAGGACAGAGAAAAGAAAATATTTATATCATGATAGTCATGTCTCTTCTGCTGAATATCTGTCCTGTACTGTAATATGGGCTCTGTTTAAGCACATACAATCAAGTATAAAATCACAAGTCTCCTGATGCTACAGTTCATCTGCATACCAATAAGCAGTGATCAAGACAATGTGCTACTTACTAGTTTTAAAGAGTAGTTTACATTAGTCAGCTTATCAGTACATATCTACATCTTAGTTATCAATTTCTAGATGTTACCCATGCAACTGGATACCAAAGTCATTTAGCACTATCATCATATTTAACTTAAGATTCACAATGTGTTTGAGGCTCATTTTGTTCCTTTGTGTTTTCTTTTATTTTCCTTGTTTATTAAAATTTGAATTTCTCAGTCTCAAAAATATACCAGTGCCCCAAGGTTTATCATGGAGTCTCCAGAAGACTGAGGTTAAAACAAACTTCCATTCAAGGCGTTCTTCCAATCATATACATGAGTAAAAAAATATCCATTTGCAGCTGTGAGACAGAGTTCTGACATACCCTAGAAAATAGGCCTTTTTGGTTTCACAGAAGTCACTGACACCAACATGAGGGAGCATTTCTTTCTGCAAGACTTCTTTGGCATACTTGATTCTCTTTTCTTTGGTGACACCTGGCTTGGCACCTCTTGAGCCAATGAAGTTTAGGGCAACATTTTGCTCCTGAATGACAAATGCTTCATCCAGAGAAGGTTTGACCTAAGGCACAAAAACACAGCAAAATCCTGTAGCAACCAGCATCTTTTGGGGCCGAAGGAAACAAAAATTTCCACTGTGCTCTGTCCCCTTAATGTACTCATTAGAATAGACTCCAGCAGAGAACTTTCAATATTTCTAATACAGAACCCACAAAAATAATAAAATAATTACAAATGGAAAATGAACAGCACTTCAAGTGATGACTACCTGCACTGGCACACCACCAAACATGAGAACAGGAAACAATTTAATCTATAGTACCATTTCCATCATTTCTGGGTCCTCAAAATCATATATGATGTGCTCTAGAATGTCCCTGTCGGACACAAAGCCGAGTGCACGGAAGACAATGATGATGGGGACCTCTTGTTTAATATATGGCAGAGTTGCTACAATGCGCTGACCAATGGCACTCTTCTTTGCACCCTGCAAAGATGGGGGAAAGCACAGGTTAGGCTTAAATCATCCTGACTTTCAATAGAAGTCTGTAAAATCATCCTGCCTTTAAGTAAAGGTCCCTCTCTGGATTTGGATGATAGAACACAAGCATATTTATTCAAGCACCACAGGAAAACATGGCTTCTCAGCAGGCCAACTAAGGAGCTACTCCACAATCTCACTCCAGCTGTGATTTTTTATTTTAGAAACCTTTCAAGCTTTAGAAGTCTGTGAAAACTTATAAGGTTTTTGCTGACACAAAGGAATAGAACTACTACTCCTTCACTCATATGCATAATTTCTCTCCCTTAATGCCAAGAGCAATGTATCCACCTTCACAGAGCAGTGTTCCTTCTGCTGGGTCCCAAGTCAGCTTTTCTAACACACTGTGCAAGTGATTATTCAAGTAGCTGCTCCTCTTCTCCAGAAGGAAATGCTGTGGGATGCAGAGGAAATCAGGAGTGCCCCAGACATCAGGAGTGAGAATACTGTAAAACTCTATTTTAAGTTGCTCTTGTAAAATTTCAAAACGTCAGTGCAATACTAAATGAGTACTGACACCTTGTGCTTTAGAAGTTACAAGTAACACTTGTTTCCCCTCACAGATGGCATAATTAGATGTTAAACATGAATTAATATGTGGTCTACAAAACACATCTCAACACTAGGCTGGCCATCAGCAAAGAGAGGGTTCCTGCTCCTTAATTTATTCTTCATGAAAAAACAGGACACAGCTTGTCTGAATTTTCTAAAAACTCATGTACAGTAATTTAAAAATTATTTTTAGCCTTGCCCTAAAACCTGCCACAAATTGAGTCTTCATTTCAATCCTCAAATTATTCATCACAGAGACAGCCATAATGTATGACAAACAAATTTCCATTTACTTTTATCCTCTTTACAACTTAACATCAGAAGAAATTTCTTCTCAAAAACCCAAAAGCAAATGACACAAAGAGACAGGACAGTAACAAAACTCCTAAATCAATGTCTGGGGTTATTACTGCCTAGCCATACCTGTCCACCTCTGGCCAGCATGCTGACCCATATAGTACTTGTTGGTCGGGAGGAATTTTCCAGACAAGATCTACACTCTCCTGTATAGGCATATTTGGAATCCTTCTTTGCAAACACATACACTGTGTTTGTAGCCATTTTCTCCTGAGCAATCAGAACCTGTGTTTGAAACAAGAATACCAGTAAATAACTAACAAAAGACAATACTGGAAAGCAACACTCACCCTGTTTCTACTATTCCTTCAGGTGCCTTAAACTTCTAGAGCACTGTACAGCATGAAGACAATTGGCCAAACTCTGTATTTTAAAAATACAGATTTAAACAAAACACACAGCTAGTTAAGATGGAATAGCCAAAACAAGAGACTCAGGGAACACTGTAGTCTGTTATTACTTACCACAGCTGCTGGCTATGCTGGGATGTTTCACACACTGATAAAGAAAGCATTTCACTGTCTGTTTCTCCAAGGCCAATGCACTACACAGGCAAATTTAAATGCCAGCTCAACAATCAAAGCCAGGGTTTTTTTCCCCCAAAGAAGAAATATAAAATTCTAATTATTTTGCTGTATTTTCCTGGGTTACCAGTTAGAAAACACTGTCAGTTTCACTGGTGAGGCACTTAACAGGGTGTGGATATGATTTTCTGAAGCTTCTTCTACTGGATGCAAGAACGTATTCTTAAAACAAAATGCATCTACATAGCTATGAACAAGCTGGAGGACACGCCGAGTGAGGAAGTGCCTCATCAGAATGCATGCTGCTCTGCAATGCTGGATAAGGAAATAAAAATATCTAGAGCACTTACTGGCAAACAGTTCACAAAAGGCAAAGCAGTTCACAAAACTGAAGAAGGGAAGAACTGAAGATAGGAAATGTGCCTCAAAAAAGAAAAGGTGGCTTGAGAAAGCCCTTACAGACGACTAAAAGCTCATCTTTCTGCAAGATCAGAAGCTCCCAGAGTATCTCCAGTACACTGGAATAAGAGCATTTATACTCCTGGCAAAACATATGGAAACAAGTAACAGAACTTCCAGTGTCTGTAAAGATGGCTGCACAAGGTATACCCCTCACCTTTTCTGATCCATTAATGATGAAATAACCACCAGGATCAAGTGGGCACTCATTCAGCTCACAAAGATCACGGTCAGTTAAGCCATTCAGCAAACAGTATGTGGAACGCAACATGATAGGAATTTTTCCTATAAAGGTTTTCTGATGCTGGGTCTGCAATTGGTCCTCTCCTTCTTTAATAACTGTTTTAGTTATATCCACATACAAGGGGGCAGAATACCTACAGAATAAAAACATCACTGTGTTATCTGTCATTTACTACCTTTCTATACAATCCTGAGTAATGAAGGCAGTTATTCAAGCACTCAGTGGTGTATTAAGCATTATTACCAAATCATTAACAACTAGACATGGAAGTTTAAACAAAGCAGTAATTATTACATTTTCAAGGCACTACCATATTGTAAAAGGCTATGAATTAATAAAGCAGAGTCAGTTATTCCTTGCATTTATCCACCACAGAGGTAGCTCTTACGTAAGGTTTCTCAGTCTGGCTTCATTTGGCATCATAGGTGAGGGTGCTCCATCTCTTTCCCAATGTGTGGGTTTGGAGAGATAGATTTGTTCAAACTTCAACAGATACCGGGGCTGGAAAACAAAAATATATTTCCTTTTAAAGGAAGAAATATCTCTCTTATTAGCAACCAGAACTGTTACTGCAGAAGGACAGCCACAATAAATGAAAACACAGCAAACTGGGTAACACCGGTTCTGAGGAAGATTCTATAGGACAGTAAACGAAGTAAGACTTGAGATTTTGGAAAATGATCTGATTTCTAAAATGCACAAAAGCTTCCTACAACAAGACGTGGCAGACCCTTGCTGGCAAATGTCTTGCAGGTCAAAAAACCCCTCAATCCTTACGTGAAGAAACACCTTTTCCTGGATTTGCAGCAACAGCTGCAAGCAGATGTTTCCCAAGTTCTCATGAAAGCAGTCTTAAGGAGAATATGTTTACCATCATTCTTATTTGTGAGCATGGTTGCTAAACCTTCTCGTGTGCTCTAAACTGCCTTCAAAATTTGAGACTGAGAAGCAGAGGGAGACAGAAACAAAAAACCCCAAGCTTTTCCTAATACATAGTTTCCTTAAATTAGTCCAACATCTTCAAATGTGGTGAGAGATTGCCTGCAAGTGACTCTGAAGGAGAAAGCAAGTGTTCTTTTTCTCATCTCTAAACCTATTCCTAAAAACTTGCACTTAATAAATGAGAGTAAGACACTAACCTCTGTGACTTGAGAAAGTAAAATACTAGCTTTTGGACAAAAAGAAGCCCAGCACAAACCATGCTTGTGATCTGAACTGTGACCAGGCACATCACAAACATCAGCTGCAGAACTGCACAGGTAGAAAATTCTGCTATAATATACACAGAATAACAGAGGAAATATTAAGAATTAGCAAGCTAAATGTTTATGGACTGTTTGCCTAGCAAAGAAACCAAAAGACATCTCAGTTATTCTCTACAGGATAGTTGTTTGCTTGGAAAAAAATGCAAATGAACAAGAAAATTGTGTAACAAATTCAATGCTCTGGTGTTCTAAGGTTGCTTTAAATCCCTAGAGGGAAGCACCAAGGTAGTGACTGACAGCAAGGCAATGGCTCATCACCATTTACACTCATGAAACAGGGATCAGATTACACAAGGGACACAGGTGAAAGCACCAGAGCCACTGCAGAAGGTGCACACTCATTGTGGAGGAGCCATCACGGGGCCCAGATTCAAGACAATCTGTGCTCTTTGGAACATGGTGCCAACAGATGATGAACCTGGACCCAACTTGAGCCTGAGTCAGAGCTGAGAGAAGTTTTCAGCCATAAACCTATCTTGCCATAGTAAAGCCGCTGAAGAATCAAAATTTCACCAAAACACAGCTTGCTCTTGGCTACCTGACCTGCTCTACTAAATCTTTGTCCGTGCAGCTTTGCAGAGGAACTGACAACATGAACTGCAGCAGCCACTTGTTCTTGGTCACTTCCCAACTCAAACAGCAGGCGAGGAGTTGAAAAAAACTGATGTAAAATGACTTTGAATTGCAAAAACATGTTATCTCTGCCAAGGTGCTCCACTTACTGGCTCTTCCACTTCTCCTGAGGCATGCTGGGCTTCAGCTTGTAAATCAATTGGTGGAGCATCTTCAACAATTCTCTGCACAGACATCTGAATAAACTCATCAAAGGAATCCAACTGCTGCCTGACTAAACCCTTTTCATCAAAATAGGAGCTAAAAAAAAAAAAAAAGGAAGGAAGAAGAGTAGGTTAGTAAGAAATCTTAATTTAATTCATGTAGTTCACACATCAATAAACTTACGATACATTTATTACCAAAACTCCGAAAGTCAAGAAATACAGTGCAGAATCAAACACATTCACTTAACCCAAGGCATGCATTTCAAACACAGATGCTCCTCACAAATGTTTATTCTCTCCACGCCTGAAGACACAGACACTTTGGAGTGACAGACTTGCTGCGACCTCTTGGCTAAACCATGACTGCATGCACAGTCAGTGCCTTAAATTTCCCTTAAACTGGAAGAGATACGTGATGACAAACCTCATTGAAAGCGGCTTCAGCTCAAGTTTTCAGTAACACCTACAAATTACTTTCCTTTAACTAATTTTCCAAGCTGCAGTAAATGAGAAGCATGCTCCCAAGTCCAAGTACTAGCACTCAGAACTTTTAGCTTGGATCCCCTCTGTTCCAGCCACACAGGTCCTGGACATTCATGTATTGCTAGAAAAAAACCACCACTACCAAAAGAGTGAAAATAATCAAGTACTGACTTCCTAATGCCAACATCAGCTGTGAGATCAGTGGGCAAAACCATATGCTTGATATAGAACCAAAACCACCTTTTTCTTCGCTGAAAAAAGTGTGTGTTGGGGGTCAGCAGAGCTTCTAAATCCCTGCCGACAACCCTTTGTTTCCACTAAAAGCCCTCCTGCTCTGAACGTGCTGCAACACACGGTTTAGCATAACCAAGCCTGCAGCTCCCAGACGTGTTCCCGGGAGCAAGCTGGATGTCACCTGCAACACCGAGAGCACACACGTTAAAGAGATAAGGACAGCGAGTTTTAGCAGGTCACCTAATAACAATCCAGCAGGCTTCTTGCCACAGGTCGGGGGTGATTTCATCATCGTCTTCATCATATTGCATATCTGTGGGGAAGCACAATGTGCGAGTTAGGCTCCGACCGCCACGGTGTCCCCCCTC
>VYXD01000741.1:115763-394187 GCA_013397195.1 Hylia prasina
TTTGAGCAGGCCATGGATTTATCAAGTACTTTCCTTGACTTGCTCATAGCTAAATGGAAGAGCCATATCGCTTTGTGTATTTCTTCAAGACTGAGTATCTTGAACATTCTCAAGCTGGCAAGAGGCTTCTTTGTGTGTCTAGAAACAGCATGAAGAAGTCATGTTGTTCAGTTTAAGTCTTAAGCAAGAATACTGAGAAGAATGCAAAAGAATACTGAGACAGGGACCTCTGCATCTTGAACAAATGCACCAACCCAAACTTCTTCCTGGATGAATTACAAGCATCAGATGGTGGTGAGAGAGAAAGAGTATCAAGATCTGCCAGAACCACCAGCTAAATATCACAGCCCAAAAGCAGGTGAAGGTATTGAAAGTTACCAAAGTAACACCTATTCCTTTTCATCCTTGGCTGTATGACAGGTGTGTGGATGATGTACATCATGAAAAGGGACTGGTAGACAGCACTTCCTCTTACACGTCAGAGGTCTGAAAGGCACTGTAGCTTTTTGAGACAAAAGGCAAAAAACCTCTGTAATGTTCTTGGGGTGATGCAATGCTGCAGTGCCTGAATTCAGAGCTGTGCTTACAGGCCACAAGAGAATCCATCACTCCTGACTTTTTACCTTCCAGCTTAAAAGTATCTTTGGTACTGATTTCCATAAATATATCCACTGCTGAGCATGATAGTAATGGGCTGTAGAGGTGAATACCCCTGGCTCTGCCTTTTTGCTTTGTAAAGTTCTCACACATTTGGTGGCTTTAGTTCTTCCTGGAGCACTGCCTGGAGTGGTGTCACTCCATTCCCAGTGTGAAACAGACTGTTACTTGCACAGACTGTTCCTCAAACTTTTATAGAAGAATAAAGGTTTGGATATGTTTCCATCAGTGAAGTGTCTGGAAAAAGAAAGGTAAAAAGATTAAGAGCTTCAAACACTCAAAAAGTGAAGCAGAGGGGAAAAGCTGGAGCAAATAGAAGAAAAAAGTAAGTAGCAGAAATTGCTTAAAAAAGGACTGCATTTAGAGACAACAGGGTTTAAACTTGGTGGTCTTACGTGCAAATCTCACCACAGGAACATTTCAAAACTAGGGCCTGGACTTTGGGCCCCACAGACCTTATAACAGTTCTGGAATAGGGTACAATTGACAAATGTTACAGAAACAGAAGGATGTAAATAGCTACAGTTTTCTTCACAAAACTGTCAGAAATTTGTCCACAGAGCTCAAATATCATATATCTCTGATCTGATGTATGCTCCACAACCAAAACCACAAAAGAAAATGTACTACATTTTTTAAGGGTTCACCTGAACTCAGCAAGCAGTTTTTGAGATCAGAAACAATACCTTTGCACATTTACACATTTGCTAATTGAAAATAAAAATGTAACTACAAAAATAGTCCTGATTTTTCCCTGTGCACGGTACATTGTACTGCATTTAGTCTAAAATTAATCAGCATGTATATAGTCACATGAATTTTGAAAATTTAAGCTATCTACGCTTATAAAAGAGAGAGGTTTTATTCTACACCTCTAGAACATTTGGTGTGGCTTTGGTTTATTTGTCTACAAGATGAGAAAACTTCTGCAGTACATTCTGTATTTGCAAAACAAGCACATGTAATTTTAGAAAGACATGCACAGTGAAGTGAGGGAATCCTGACTTTTTTTCTAAAAGTCAAGGCCAGCAAGGTTAGAGGTTAGAAGCAGGTCCTTGATCTTCTAAATGTCAGATTTGCCAAGACCTTAATAAAATCCTGCAAATACAAAATACATTGTAAACATGAACAACGGGACAAGAAAAAAACAATATGTCAAATACACATGCAAAAGTTCTGAGAGTTTGCTGAACCTCTTGCAGTTCTGACAAGCAGAGGAAATATGGGAAAAGATATAAAAGAATAAAAAAAGTGTAAAAACATGGTCTCCAACAGAGAGGTTAACCCCACTGACATGCTGTTCGTACTTTGTTATTTTGTGAGGTGAGGGAACCCACAGGCAGAGCTTTGAGCGTGTTACTTCTTTTCGTCCAAAGAATAAGGGAAATTTAGAGAAGTAAAGGAAATTCCTCCCAATAGGCATTAGGAAACATGTCAGCGTGCATACATGCATCTCAGTCTTTCAAATTAGTGACTTAGTGGACATCTTTTTCCTGATGTGAACTAACTGGGAAATGCAGTAAATATCTTTGACTAGAACCTACCAGGCAATGAACTGACACAAGGATTCACTGGGCAAAATTTAAGGTTTATCTATACTGACAAAAAAATCCCACAGATTTTTAAGATTAAAGATTTTTGGATAAAACTGTAGCAGACATGAAAATGCTTTTAAATTTGGGTGTCCAGTCATTATGAATCCAGTAAGCATTTTGGAAACAATCATTTGACATCCATGTTACAACATATCCACTTGTTGCTGGGCTTTGTGCACTCTGGGTTCCCTCCATGGAACTCTAGGACTTGTGGTTACATCTGTGTGGTAGCCCCTAGGAATTCTTTTGTGATAATACATAATTCAACCTTTTTACAAGAGCCTGTGACACTCTGAAATGCTGTGGTAGTCAGTACTGCTGAGTATGGAAGTCATAAAAAGGAATGAGTGTGTCTCAGGATCGCTGGCATCCATACGGACAAGCACCTTTGAATGAGTGAGGGAAGTGGCAGACTGCCACTTGGTTTATTGCTGGCAGTCCTCTTTGAGAAGCAGGAGCTGAGAACTGGCCAATTAAGCCAGTTCACATTAAATTTATTCAGGCTTCTCAATTTATTTAAATGTGAACTGGTTGGTCATCCTGAGGATGACCAACAGGGATGTCAGAACTGCACAGCAAAGAAAGCTTCTGTGGCAAATAAGGGAATGAACTGTATGCTTTTTTTGAAAAATTATGCAATTAATTATCTTACAGTAAATCAATATGGCCTCTTGTGGGATGAAACCTTCAGCAAGTTAACAATGTGTAATGACCTTGACAAATGAAAACACTGAGAGCTGGGCTAAGAACACCAAGTCATTGAGAAAGCAGTGGGGAGACTAATAAATGGCATTTATTAGCCTAACTCCACAAGGACTGGCAAATTCTATTCTCCCCATTCCTAAGTGCACAAAAAAAAGAAAGCTAAAGACAAAGGGGGGCAGGAGGAGGCTGAGGGCTGTCAGTGCCCTCTGAAAGTGGGACATGTAGAAGGGCATGCTTAAGAAAGACACCAAAACTACAGTAAGCCTAGAAATAGAACAACCAGAAATAAAACTGCTGATGTTTCCCAACAATGTAGGCCAAAACAGTCCTGCTTGAATCATTCAGAGATTTAAGTTAGGGTTATGATACTTGATTCTGAAAAGGCAGCCTTCCAGTCAAGCTTTGATTGAGGGGACTCTATGGAATCAGTGCAGAGTGCACTGCACTTGGCTGACTAATGGAGCATGAGAGAGGTAAAGCTGAGAGTGGTCAAAAGAGCAACACACTACAAATTAAAGGAACTGGCTCAAGTGGGAATGAACACCACTGAGAATGAGCACAGAACTGTTGTACTCAAAGTTATCTGTGTGTACAGATCATTTCACTGTCAAACTGAAGATCATTAAACATGCCTAACTCTTAGACAAATAAATTGAGGCTAAAGCTGTCATTTCTGCTAAGCAAAGAGAAATTCTAGCGAAACAATAAATGGACATAACCCAAGCAAGCCCTTCAGCACATTTTGGGCAGCCTCACTGAAAGTCAAGGTCAACCAAAACAACAGGATGAAACTAACCACATGTATAAATCCTTAGAATGCTACATTTAAGGGAAAGTATTCATTACCTTCGACTAGTGATGGAAAAAACGATTTTGCTGCATGTGACTTAGTTTTGAAAATTATCATCTTTTCAGTGTTGACATGTTTGTCTTGAACTACATTATAAACAGACATTGGTAAATGGATGCTTGCGCCAATCTATTTCCAGTCTTGGGTTAGAACTAATGTACATGACAAAATCTAAGTGTAAGGAAAGTGACATCATTCCATTTTCTGCCAACAGGTCAGCTTTTGAAAAAGCATAAGGAATAACACATATGCTTCTGATATTCAAAATGTGTCAAAAAAAGTTTTATGTTGTTTTGAGTTCTCCTGAAATTGCATCACATTTACACCAAACCTCCAAAACATTTGTCATGCTGGTAAGACGACAAAAACCTAGATGGAAATGGATATAAGTTTAAAAGGAAGGAAATCCTCCTCTTTTATTGCTTTTAATCTTCTAACTTCAATTAAAATGATTTCTAAGAGAGATGCCAGAGGCTTCCTGAAGGAAATAGATTTTCTTTTGATAACAGTGGTGACTGTATTTTATTTATATTTGTGATAGAAGGGATACTGGTTTGACTGGGCCTTATTTACTCGGGTGCATATAAAATCTTAAATGATAGATTAGATTATTAATTATTTCTCTGTGTTTACACAATGAGTAAACATAATAGTATTCTTTCTGATACTGCCCTGACTTTTATTTATTTTCCAGAGTATGATGCATAGTGAGATTTTACAACATACAGTTCATTTGAGCTTTGCTTTCCTTCTGCTTTTACCTAAACCCACTTTCACTTGAAAGCATCTAAGCACTGCATAATTACTGAGCCACACAGACCAGGGAATCTGTGGATTTGCGATTGTGTAACCTGCCACTAAACATTACATCTTTACATCCCTGAGTTGTGGATCAGATGGGATACATCTTCCTTAAGCATCCAGACATTTTCTATTCCTAAAACGTTAGAAATAAGCCAGAACTATCTTGGTTGGATCTCTTTTTCCTCCTGAAGATTTACCACAGTTGAAAAAGAAGGACCTGCAGGATAATTCAGAATAATTTATACCTAAATAATACTGGATTTTTTGGAGGATTTTCTACATCTTTTTGCAAATGGAACAGTGAATTACTAGGAACACAGACATGACTAAGCAGTTCTCCAGGCAGTCAGATTACCAGGAAGAATAGAGACAAAGGTAAATCAGACTAGGAAAAATATCCTTCAAAAATATTCTGGGAAAGTTTCAAAAAGGGAAAACAAAAAGCCATTCACTGAGCATGCTGTAAAAGCTGGAATATTTTAAAACAACCTAATCAGACTGATCATATCACAGGTTTTTCATTAAAATTTATGTGGTCAATATATGAGTAACAGTGTTCTGGATTCCTACTCATAAGTGCTCCTGAACATTTCTTTCTAACTCTGATTTCTGAAGTGATATATACTTTTCTTTACATTTGCTCCTGAGATCCAGCAGCTTTCTTTTGCTAAATGTTGACGCAGCTTAATTTTCCACACATTAAATGGTATTCTGAACTTTCCAACTTGCTGGGAAAATGAATATTTTAACAGTACACACAACTGCTGAAATGAGACCAAGAACTGATATTTATGGTTCCTTAGTTTTCTATATGAAACATTAATGTATTCTGGATCAGTGAATAAATGACTGAAGCGGGAAGACAAAAGAATGAAGCATGGAAACAAGAACCATCCAGGCCAAGGTAATTACCAGTAAAATTTCTCCTCCTTTTGTACTTGCTCTTTCAGTGATTAGCTATTGCTATTAATGTAATCCAAGATGACATGGTGCTACACATCAGCCTAGGTACCAGCCTGATCAAATGGCAGAATACAAGGAGCATGAACCATGACTGGCTCTCAGATGCTCTAGGAATGCAAACAGTCCAATGATGGCTCATGGGTGAGACACAGGATACATGAAAGGGATGTTCTACAGACCTTTCAGCATTAATTAAGCAACTGCATACTGGTCTGTGATGACAGTGAACACATTCTACAACATATTTCAAAAGTCTGTGGTGACTGCAAAAACAAATATAATTCTAACACTGTCTTTTCAAATATTTGGTGAAAGTGAAGAACAATTCTACAATATTCACAGAGATGCCTTCTTATTAAATTCATTGAGTGTAGATATGTTTTAGATCTGTAAGTATTTGCATAATGAGCATACTTGATAAATAATTACTAAGTTACAGTTAATTGTCCAATTAATTATGAGAAAATCAATTTGAAAAGTTGAAATTGGGAAGTCTTACAAGTTGCAATAAGAAGACATGAAGAGCAGGTGAAAGGAAAGGTAAATTCAATTAAAATGTCATCTAAGTCAATTTCATAATTTTTAAGACAGTGAAGAGGGTTGGGCAGCTTCCATCCTACTGCTGTAAGATACTTCTCTGCCATTGAGATTTCTAACCCCATTAGCTCTAATCCTCTGAACCTTTGCACAGTAGCTCTGTCTATTCCACAGAGACCATTAGTCTCACTGAACTCGGCCTGCTTTCCCTGAGGGAGGTTTGCACACATAAACAGAGATGCTTGAAAGCTTCTCTGTTTAATAATACATTATCGCTTTCTATGAATTGGAGCATTCTCATTCATTTTTGCATAGGGCTTATAGCAAACACAAGAACATATGTGGTGGTGCCTCTAGCACTGCCCCCAGCTTTGATGGCCCTTATTTGACACATCTGTCAGCAGCAAAGTCCAGACCAAATTCTACCAAAAGCAAGAGCCTGGGCCAGTCTGGTTGTACAGGACTGAGCAGCACATTGGCCACACTGTGGGGAACAGAAAAGCTCATTTAAGGTTTGCTTTTTTAAAGAGGAGAGAACAAACCCAGTGCCTCATAATAGAAAACCTAAAGAGCAGATGACAAATTTCGCTTTCCATGAACCAGTATTGCAGTCACTTGAGCATGCCAAGACAGGAGGGGGGAAGGCAACACCTTGGAAGAGCTTGGGAAATTCTGATGCTCACTTTCCTTAATCACTTAAAGCACAACCTCTACTTTTCACATGCTGCTTTCCAAGTCTCTCATGTCTTAGTCATGCCTCTATGCATCAGCAGATTTACTTTTCCAACAGCACGTGAGGTGAGAATATCTGCATTTTTAACAATGAGCATTTTCATATGCATATATGTTTTTAGCGAGCAGAGCGTTCCTTTCCTTGCTTTCCCAGGTAATTTGGTATACATACCCTAACAAATCACCTTTCATTCTTTGCCATTGTCTTCTGAGGAGTTTTCTCTGTCACTCATGCTTCCTTGGTAGCTTAGGAGGTCCACCAATGTGCAATAAGTTTTATTTATAACAAAGAGAATAGACCACCTGGCTATTTCACCATGCCAGTGTGACACAGATAGTCCTCAATGGGNTCAGGTTCCCTCTTCCTCAAAGTTCCTCCTCCTTCATGATCTTCCCCCCACCATCTAACCCACTCCCTTTTATCACACTTGTCTTTATTGGCTGTAGCTGTGACTCATCAGGCCAAGGCTGTATTGGGTAATTAACACAGCTGTTACTTACCAGGGACAAGATCACCTGTATTCCCTTCTCCTACACATGTATAACTGTACTGAGTGTAAATCTTCACAATCAGTGTAAAAGGAAATCTGGATGTGGCCCAGTGTTTTTCACAGTGAGAACAAGCTGATTTGTAAAGGTTTGTTTTGTTTGCTTTTAGGAAATTACCAACTTGTCCTGATTCAAACATCTCTAGTTTGCTAATCACAAGTTACTGATGCTCCCAAATCAGTCTTTCAATTACTGCTCATATTGTTCTTTTTCCTTGGTGTTTTCCTATTGTGTTATTTCAGACCTCTGCTTCACCACTAACCATACACTGTCTTAGAGTTGCACTGTAACACACATTTTTTCACCAAAGGAAGCAGGCAGTGTTGAGATGTGACTGGCATCAGGTGACACTGGGGGGAAGAAAACCTGCATAGGGTAGTGTTTTATGCTCAGTTCCACCAGAATGGAAACTGCAAGGGTAATTCATAAGTGAGAGACATATATGAGATAAAAGCAAAGCCAGGCTAGTCTGAAAAATACAAGATCTGCTTTAAGATGCTCTTGGTCTTACCACCCACCACACTTAGAAAACCACACCACCCACCAAGTAAGCAGTGGGTTTGTACAATGTGCTTGTATGCTCAGAGACAAATCACCTAATACCATATTTAGGGGCAGTTAATTTCTAGTGATTTTACTGAGTTACACATGCCTTAGCAACTCTTGAAGTATGCTATTTTCTTGTATGTGCTCAAATTACCTGGATGTAAAACAACCCCCCCAAAACAAAGTATTAAAACATTATTTTCAGAGTTATATGGCATTCAGGTTTGAGATGCTGAGGTTTGGTGATGGAAGGGGTGCGGAATGCTCAGAAATCACCAAAAATGTTTCTTTATGTACCTGAATTAATCCCTAATCTTTGACACCAACCAGAAAAACTCAGCCAAACTTGTCAGCTCCAGCATGGCTGAAAGCAGTGCAAGGACAAGGACTGAGAATCTCCTGGTGTCACCACATTGATGCACAGGTCTTTCACCAGCCAGGCACTACCAGCAGGTCCCAGATGGCAGTGAGTTTCCCTTCTGGGCTCAGCTGAGCTGCATTGAAATCAGCATCTGTCTGAACAAGCCATGCTGCTCACCAGTACTTCAGAAGGGTCATTCAAGGGCTGCTTTGTTCTGCGATGTGGGACATACACCTCACTGGGGGTAATTAGGGCCTTTGGCAGATTTAAAAAATGTTAGGCTTTTATGCAAGCCTGTTACAAGAGCCTCAGAGGCTTTTGAATTGATAGACATTTGCCCCTGTAGCAACGTGCCCAGCAACCCCAGCACAGGTAGACTTTCCCATCTAGTTTTACGGTGGCACGTGACTATTTGTCCCTGGTTATCTACGGATAAAAAGGTGGCATTTCAGGGGACACTTAAGGTGGAGGATCAGTTCTTTGCCGAGTTCTTTCTCTATGTACCACTTGATGGCACACTTGCATAGCACACTGCAGGCTGGAGGCAAGAGAAATCCACATGCAAGTCCTGTCCAAAGTTGTTTCACTTAATTTGTTCTGCATCATGAATGTACCTGTTTAATTGATTAAAGAAATCTAACACTGTAGTATTGAGTAGGAATAAGCAGGGCATACAAAATAATTACATCAAGAAAGCACTGTATTTTGCAATTTTAATCCCAGATGGTTGCCTGGATAATTCATTATTTTTTCATTATTTCACTGTTTGGTAAGAAACTTGCTTTTGTCCTACTGAGCTTTTTCTTGCAAGACAGACACATTTTCCTTGCCCAATATTTTATTCTTCCTTCTGCAAGGTTTGTAGCAGGTTTGCTCATTGCATGTGTTCATGGGTGGTTCAGGATTTCTTTTGTCCTTTCAGTTCAAAAGAAGCAATGAATTGCTATTGAAACTAAACAATGATACCTTCTGTTTGGCCAAACTGTAGGTTTATGTCCTTTGAGTATTAAAATGATTATTCAACTTCATATCAAAGTAACATTCTCCAGCGGTCTATTTGAGTTTAGTAATGAGTATTAAATGTTGTCACATATGCCACTTTGCTCTGGATGATTATACATACATCAGTGAATGCTGCAGATGGTTACAGACCACAGGTAGAAACAACTTGCTGGTCTGTTGGATTTTATTACTTCATGAAGAAAGCATTGAAACATTTAGCAGCTCTTTATGGGCAGAATCTTAATGGAAAAATGTAAATGACCAGGGCCTTTGATGCAGTCGGACACAAAATGATCACACAGAGACCTGGAATCTTTTGAGATGCAGCGCTGAGGCTGAAAAAAGAGGCCTTTGTTTATTAATTTCCAAATATATACTTTTATCAAGGTGACAATGGATTGGAAGGTGAAATTCCCACCTCTCAACCACATTGGTCAATCAGACTATCAATCACATTCTCCTCCCATTTGAAGGAATGCAAACATTGGCCATATTTACAAAAAACAATTCTTTGTTTATGTTAAAAGGCATGGGAAAGTGAGAAACTCTGACTCCAATATGAAACATCAGAAGGCTAAGAAAATTCTGGGTGACAGGCCTTAAGTTAAAATATTTCAGGGACTGGGGTGAAATATGTAAAGAGTGGCTGACTGTCATAGGAGCACCTTCTGTTCAAGGGCTGTGATCCAGGTTCTGAAGGAGAACCTCAAGGGGGAAACTGGAAGCACCTCAGTACAAATTACTGACTGCCAAGTGACCCTTGTATTTACCAAAGCCTAAATCCCACCATCATTTCTTACACAGACTTTGTCTGGTCCACAATGCAGTTGCTAAAAGTCTTTCCTGGCCGTGACTTTAACTGGCTGTTACTTTGACACTTCATCAGCTCCTCAAGGGCTAAATTAGCAAGGGCAGACTTCTTGCCTTTGTTCTCTAATTATCCTTTAACTTTGTGAATTTCTTCCCCTCCTCCCTCAGCACTCCTTCCCTACGCCTTCAAATGCATGGGTAAAAGACGAGCTGGATGTTTAAACCAGGGAGAGCTCATGCTTTTTATTTTTCCTGAAAAAACCGGAGAGCAGAGTGGGAGCCTCATAAATAAGTGTCATGGGTAGGTAGCACCTGAGAGGTTGTGAAGCGTATACTGTCCTGACTTCCTCCATTACCCACTGAATTGCATTGGCACTGATAATTGCAGCTTCAGGAAAAATAACTGCTAAACAATGATAGCAGTAAAGCCCTACAGCCTTTCTCAATTAAATTAAGTGGAAATTTAGTCCTTGAGTACTACTTCTGAAACGGGCTGTGCAGAATAAGAGCAAGCACCTGGTGAGTTGCAGGGTGGTGTAGGGCAGGAGAAACGCTGCTGGCTTTGCTCTGTGACCACTGTCCCTGTGCCCCATCTGAAAAGTCAGTGTCCACCTCTGCCCTAGAGCTAATGTTGGCATGAGAATAAAACCAACAGATTGCAGGCTGAATCTTCTCTAACAGAGGCCACGTAAGGTGGTGCATTAAGGGAAGGCCATTGCCACCTCTGTAGCCATCATTTTTCTTCTGGTTTTGCATCAGCAGCTTGTGCTTCCACCATTATTCATTTGTCTCAGCTGCAACCTCTTGATCTTTGAAGGCTATTTTGGTATTGTTAGAATGTCCTTTCTACCTCATTTATTGCTATCCTTTCTGCTTATCCTGGCACTTTTGCTTTTTATCAACACCATCTGCAAAAATCTCACATTTGCTAGTGGGCCTTACAAACGAGGACCTTTTGTCTCTGTACATTCCTGTGTGAGGAGGTACTGGAGTAATTTTTGGCAACAAAGGAAATATCTTTACACTCATTTAATGTAAATTGCCCAAAATGAAAGAATGAAGCAAATGAGTAAGAAGTCTTTGTCATAATACTCAGTGAATCCAGATTTTCTTCAAATAATATCTAAGAGAGCATCTACTTCAGCCTTCATAAAGGAAGGGGAACTTTACCTGAGTGAACATTATTTGAGCTAAAGACGAGATAGGAAGGACAGGTTTTTATGAAAGAGAACCACCCACAAATTGAAAAAGCCTTCTAACGTCTTTTTACAGTGCTTAGAAACAATGACCCAAACACATAGAAAGGTTTTTAGACAACCTTTACATATTGTTGTCTCAGAGATTCTGAGCACAGATTTCTGTGTGCAAATTATTCACAGTGCTTAGAAAAAGCACCATCTAAAACTTTGGGAAGCAGGGAGACAGAGCACATGGCGGTATCCTAAGAAATCTATGTGAATTCATCTTTGTCTATCATTCAAAGCTTGTCCACTGACTTAAATTTGAACTGTTCTCCCAGTAAAGTGATCAAGTTCTTCACAGTCCTTGGGTCTAGCCTGAAGTTCCTTTTCTCTCTTTCATCATTTCTTGTGCCAGTTCCCCATTGCTTTTGGTGTATTTTGAGCAGCACTTAACCCCAGCACTCAGTGACACACATTTTATCACTGCAACAAAACGTCTCTGGTCTTGTGCAAAACAGAAGTAGTCATCTGTCTGGAAGTTGCCAAGGCTTACTACAGGTTGTCATGTAGAGTCAGAGGCTGAGAAAAGAGAACTTGTCAGCTTTACCTTGATAAGCCCATGAGTGTGAAAGACATGTCACATGCAATTTCCATTACAGATATCATCAGGAATCCATGAGAAGCATGAATGAGTGGAAGGAGTCAGGCGTTCAAAAAATTATTTGAACTGGAATCCTTGGACAGTTCCAGGTGTGCCTCCCTTCCATAGAAATTAAAGGGATCCTCAAAATTGTTTTACAAGATCAAAGGAAGATCCTCCATTACCAAGTGCATCAAAATAGCAACGCAACATTTTCAGATTAAACTTCCTATGCTTCCCTCCCACCCCCCACCACCCCAAGCAAATAATAGGTTCTCTCACAGAAGGAAAGCTGGTTTAGTATCATACAAAAATGTTTTAGTGCTTTTTCTACCTATTTGGGACCATCTTCTTGGTTCACTTAAGGGCAGTGTACCACATCCTCCTCACCTTTCCCTGTTCATCCACAGGTACAAGCATCCTCTCCCTTTGTGGTGTAGGAGCGATAGGGACTGCTGGTGCAGTCAGCATTCAGAGGATGAGGACACCAGCTGTCTTGTCCATGAGAGATCAAATACATGCACTGTGGCACCACTGCCAAGCAGTAGATGTCACATCGTTGAATTTGGAGGTTTTGTCAGATGAGCAGTCATAATTTGAAGCATTTTGTACCTACATTTATACAGCAGTTTAATTCATGCTTGAACCAGCTGACATTGGAAGAAGGCATGGAAAGAGCAGGCCAGGCAGTGGGTAATGCAGGTATTGTCCCCCCCAGACACTGTACACATGCCCCACTGCTGATGAAGGGCCATCGTGCAGATCAGCATCCTTCCTGCACCAGAGGTGAGACCAGCTAGGGGATTAAGGCTCATCTTCCTGAATATGGGTGTTTGGTATCAGCTGGGACAGATGGAAGGGCCATGCAGCTCAAACATGTGACAGTGCTTGGTTTCCAGGCACTGACTTTGTTTCAAAAGCTGACTGTAGTTCAGCGAGGAAAAAAGCTTTTGTTACTTGCATTCACACTCACACACAAAAGGTTCTGCATGTGGAAGCTGGTAGCAGCACAGCATACTTGCACAGGTTAAAAATACTGTTTCACTTAGGAAAAATAATGTCCTTTTCAAACCTGCACTTAGTGCAACAAGCGAAGTAAGATGTATATAAGATCTTTCAAACCAATGCTACCTGTAGACAAAGTGTTTGTTCATCAATACAGTGCTAAAATAGCATCACTACAGAAGGTCAGCAGTCCAGTTTCAAGACCTGAAGTCAGATAATGGGTAATTTTGTAAGACAAGTAGAAGCCAAGTCAGCTTGTGTCAATCAGTATGAAAATGTAATTTGATTCAGTGCAACAGAAATCAATTTTTTTTTCTCCCAGGATCTAAGATAACTAAATATCACACAGTCAGCTTAATTAGTTTCTGATATTTGTACAACTTCACCTTTAAACTCTGGGAAAAAACCCACAGTTCATGTGTTTATTCTTTGTAATTCCTTTCTGTTCTGCTTTACTGCTTAGAAGAAGGAGATTTACAAAGCTTTACTGTGGCAATAAAATCTTATTCCAATTCAGACTTCCAGTTGGCAACCAGGAGATGGAATCAATGCTCCATCAGATCCATCAGGCCATCTCTCTAGTATCATTAAAGCAAGCTCAACAAAAGAACACAGTGAAATATATTTCCTGTAAGAGACATCTTCCTTCCTGGGGGGATCTTTCCTTTGTTTTCCATCACTTAAACGGTTTTAATTCTGCTGCTGACAAAATATAAGTACCATTATGGCTACAGGATTATTTTTCTCTCCCTATAATCCAATGTGAACAGCCTAAAGTCACACAGGTAGTATAGGACAAGCATCGATTTCAACCCCCATATAATTAATGTCATGTAGTCTATACCACAAAAAGCACTACTAAAAAGCCATGCACACCAAAGGGGGTTTGGACCATACAGCATAGTATGGTCCAGATCTATCCAGAACTGTCTTGGAAACTGTTGGTGGGAGAGAGAGGAGATGATGGTTGCTTTAGCACAGCTAAGTGCTCCTTTAAGTGCAAAGTCATGGTAAAGTGAAAGATGGAAATGTGCATGGCTCTGCATCGTGCAGTGATAAAGATGATTATAACCTCTAGTTCTCTTTAAACTTACCAAAGGCAATGGGAGTGAGAGCTTAGTTAATCAATCCTGAGGAATCCTTTCCTGCTATCTTTTCCATCAGCAAAAGAATGAAATCAGAAGTGATGAAGATGATTCATACCCAGCAAACAAAGGCATAAGAAGCTCAAAGTGCTGTTGATTTAACACAGATTAATTAAAGCAGGCATTGCAGGAGACATTTGATAATGGTCTCTTGCATTTCTTCTTTTTGAAGTGGCTGCATCCAAATTAGATAGGGTCTTGAGGTAAAACTGCTCTAAAACTGAAGGCAAACAGCTTGTCACTTAGATACACTGGGAAGAAGTCAGCACTACTATTTGGGTTCACTGTGGTTTTGCATAACCAAGAGGTTAGTCCCAGAGGTGAATTTTTCCAGGAAATCTTGAAAATCTCAAAACTTACAAGGTTTGTGCTTAATATCTCTGCAGATATGATTTACAGAACAGGATAATTTTGGAGAAAAGTAGTCTGTGCCATAATGGGACTTGCTTTTGACAGCAGTGGAATTAAAACAGTTTAAGTGATCAAAAACAAAGGAGTCCTCCTAGGAAGAAAGATTTCTCTAACAGAAAATAGAGTTCATTTTTCCTGCATTTCATTAGTTTAAAAATTGTCTAGTTTCAAACTGCAGTTTTTAAAGTCCAGGATAATTTGCAGTGCACTAGTTTGTCAGAACTTCTCAGAGAGCTTGACTCTTGACTCAGGTCTAGTTTTATCTTTTCAGCCTTACCTGCCTATAACTTTCTCTTCCTATAACTTGCTGAGTAAAATACTCAGATTTCAGCTTTTTCATGTATTGACTTCTCTCTTATCTTCTTATGTCATTAATCTTTCATGTATACTGAAATTTGGCTGGACTCTGCTACATACAGCTTACTTTATGATACTCTAAGGGCCTGAATTAAAATCACAACTTCTGTGTGGATTTTCCTTGGATTAGAAAGTCATCCCAAAGCTCTAGGATTGTGTAACAGCTGGAGAAAAATGGTATTTATGTGGGAATGGGAGATGTTCCTGTCAAGACTTAATAACAGCATTAATTTCTGGATCACTGTGGCTGTACCCACATTTGGCATGGATCAGGGCCAAACGTTTAGTGGCTGAGAGCAGAATTGACCTGTGAGATCACTGATGAGACAAATATTAGCGCTCATTACAATATTGCTAGTATCTAATAATGAAAGAAGAAATATGCAGCCCATATGGAAGGAAGAGCATATCTGTCTGGGGCCTGCTGGTTTCCTGCACTGGTACTGTCTGTGTTAAGATCCCGTGTGTATGGTGCAGCTTAGAGCAATCCCAGAGCAGCTTTAAATAATGTGGCCAGTTCTGGACTTGAGAATGAATGTGTTGGAAACAGCTTTCTCGTAGTCTGCAGTTCCTAATGTGTTAATCAGTCTGCTTCGAGAAGTTGAGAGCATTCAGCCTGATGTATCTGAAGGTAAAGAACAGGATTTTCTAAAGCAGTCGTGATTAATTTTGGTTATTTAGTAAGACATAGCAAGGAATTGTCTAATTAGCAAATCCGAATATCTGATTCCCTAACTGCTCTTTGGTGAGCACGAAGAGCTGGGGTTTTTTTTTGCTAGTGTTATTTCCAGTGTGTCTTAGAAGGCAGTTTTTATTTTGTTAACCTGCACTCAGGTAATTCTCAGCTCACTATCCTGTTGCTCTGTGGAATAGATGTATATACCTTATGGGATGCAAAAGGTGTTCCATTTTAGTGTGGAAGGGCAAGAAGCAACTACAGTCATCTTTCCAGAAGCTGGCAGTCACGCCACTGTCCCTTATGTTGCTATTCTGAGAGAATGGGTAGGATGTAATTCCCTTCATCTCACACAGAAATTACTTGGCCGTGTTGACATTTGCAGCCCTCTGGGATAGCCCCAGCTACTGACCTGTTTGCTAAACACTAGTTCAGCTGTGTCAGTTCTGTCGAAAACTATTTCCTGGCATTTGTGCTCAGCTCACACTATCTTGCAATACCGCAGTCATGATTGTTTTCTTTCTTGAGGAAAATAATCACTCCACTTAGGCAATTGAAAACCTGGATGTTAAATGCCTTTCATGTCTTTTATCAGCACTGTGAGCCTGCCTTCTGTGTTGTGAGGAACCATTGCTGTTCATAGCACGCCCATTTGTCTTGCTTCACATCCGCAGTCTGTTAGTGGGGTGGTTTCTGAGGAGCTGGGTGGCACAAAATGACCTCTGAACACTCTGGACTGTGCGACTGCGTTTATGCTTAGAAGCAGAACTCAGAAGCAGAGTCCCTGGAGCAGCAGAAACAGCAACATCTGCCTTGGGCTGTGAGGAAAGCTGAGTCCTCAGAGACACAGAAGCCTGAAGCTATTTCCTTCTGTCAGCTATTCAACTGAAGTCACTGGGAAATTACTGAGGACAATACATCCAATTAGAGAGATCAGTTCTGCACTTCATGACAGCACTATGCAGCAGGCATAGTTCCTTCAGTAGCAAGCAGTAAAATTACTCCCAGGCAGGCCTGAAATTCTTTGAATAACAGGTGCTGCAAGCAGCATAGCCAAGGACTAAATTTCAGTTTACACAGCAGCTCTAGCACTACCAGATAATAATTCAGATTGGTGGACTTTAGCTTTGTTCCTTGACTTCTGCACTGTAGACATCTGTGCATGTCTCCTGGTAAGCAGGTTTGAATAGGTTATACCATTGCATTTCAGAGGTAGCTAATCCCGAACACTTAAATGGTGCACGCTCCAAGGAGATTTGTTTGGGGCTTATGTTTTATTGGATGAGATAAACAGACCTGAGAGTCTGTGACTCAAGAAGACAGACAAAAGCATTGGAGTGGGGAAACCTACAAAATTATACATGGAAGTGAGATAAGTTTTATTAAATTGTATTTTTCCCAATAATTTTTATCAGAACCATCCACACATGCACGACATGGAAAAATAATACTGAAGGAGACAGAGTCTACTAACTGGATAGCAGACCAGAATTAGACCTTGGCTTGCAACCTGCTTAGAAAAAGCCAGTGGCAATCTGGGTTGCCTTTACACAAGAACCCTGTTGCACTCATTTCTTGAATGCTGTGCTGAGTCTGGGCATTGTGTTATCAGTAGGGAGAGGTCAGAGCTGAAAGAGAAAAAAAATTGATGAGCAGATCATTGACTTGGAATGAACAACCTGTGCAGTATTAGAAAGATTAAAAGTACTGAAGTGATTTATGCCAGCTGAGGATCTGACCTGGCTAGTTTAGTTTTGGCCACCAGCCAACCTAAAGGGTGAGAACAGGGCCCAGCGGTCTGCAAATAACTGAAGGCTATTAAATACCAAGGAGGAAATTAAATGATTTAATGAAGCACACAAAGGTGTAACTAGAAGTAGTTGGACTTAATTAAGGAAGGAAAAATTGTAAATGAGTATCCAGAAAGCTTCTTGCTAATGAAATATAATAGTCTGAAAATCACCTTTGCCTGGGTGTGACCGAATACAAACGTATTGAAGGTTGAGAAATTATTTATAGTGTGGTAAATTTATAGCTGTTTCCATCCTTGGACTCAAATATGTGCATCTTACCTCTTGCATGCCATCATGTATGTTTGAGGGTCATACACACAAACCCACTATATTTTTTACTACCTTTAATGTATATCTGCTCCTGTCTTTTTTGAAGAAGAAAAACCCATAACCCAAACCAACAAACAACTCTAACCCAAAATCTCATTCTAAGGTATGCTTAATAGAGAACTGATTTTATGGCTAAATGGGGAAAAGCGATGATAACTATGTGGAAAAATAGCCAGGATAGTCCTTGCCAAAATTCTCAGATTAAGATGTTTTCTGAACTGTCTCAAAAATCTTAGAAAATGTCCTCCCTGCAACTGTGGGTGGTGCAAGACGATCTTGCAGTCCCAGGTAGGAGAAAAACTTGAGTTTGCCTGGAGCATTCAGGTACCTCTGTGATGTAAAGAAGAGACACAGAATTGTTGCTGCTCCCCTTACATTAAAAGCAGTAGCAACAGGCTAGGAGAGTGACATTTCCATTTCTGAACAAACTGTGTGAATCAGTAACTCAGATATTTGAGAGACAGAGATTATTCTGAATTTGCTAAAATAGCCACATCTGAATTTATTTCACAGCTCATTAGGGAGCTGTGTATAATAAATTACACAGCATGTTATGTTCAGCTAACCTGCCAGCTCCCTGGTTTGTTTTATGCTCTGGGTTGCTGAGTGTGAATAAGCAAATAGTGCCTATTGGACCATTGTCTCATTGTGCAAATGACAGAGAAAGTGACTTGACAGAGGGTTTTTTTCTTTCCATCAAATCTAAAGTGGTTTCTTACAAACCTAGAGGTGATTTTTCTGCGCTCTACATCCATGAGGGCTGTTTCCAGTTGATAAGAAAAGACACGTTAGCTGGAGGACAGAGCTACCTAAAGGCAGCAGGGTTTATTTTTCTTTCCTGATTGTTGCTTACAGGGATGGTTCCTCTCTGCCCAATACTTTCCACTGCCAAGTGGGCAGGATTTCCAGAGAGGCTGGAGATGTCTTGTAGACCTCAAGGACATGGTGGACAGAGGCTCAGCCTCGCCGTTTTGCTATTCACATTGGGTTGTGGTTTAATCAGTGTGCTGCACAGCACTGGGCAGAGGGAAAAGGCTTCACTTCACTTTTCATATGTAATAGCTACATGTTTTGGTATTTTTATTTGACTATTCAGTCCCAGTTTGTTTTGTGATCCCTGTGAGAAGGCACAGTTGCTGATGTGAGGGATAGCAGCAAAGCAGGAAGAATTTCTTTATCCCTTTTTTAACCAGTTCAGTTGTTCAAAGGAGAGGGACTTTTTTTGGTTTTGTTTGTTTGTTTTTTTGTTGTTTTTGTTTTGTTTTCCCCTCAGAATTTGAACCCTGTTTTTATTTTTGCTTAAATTTTTTCCCTATTGTGTTTCACAGTATACCAAATACGTGTCTGTAGAGTGAGAAAATGTATAATTGACTCCCTAGGAAAGAATAACTCATTACTGGGACTAGTAAAAAACACTCAAATATATATATACACATATAATATGTGTGTATATATATATGTTTGTATGTCTAATGGTATTTATACTTTCTCATAGCAAAAGCTTTCCATGATGAACAGGGAGCTTTGGGGAGATGTCTCACTGTGGTATGTTTCCCTTTTCTGTCAGTACCATTCAGGATAATTTTTTTTCACAGGCTAGCTGTTCTAGGACATAATGGCAGCTGTGGGAGATTGTATGGGGACAGCTCCCATTTTCTGTTCTGGCATGTTTGCATTAAATCTGTTCTAAACACAAAAACTATACCGATGGTCTATACAAATTTCCCAGCTGGTTTCATTAAATCAACTACATCCATGAATTCGATATGTATTTTAGACTGGAGAGGGCTTTATTCAGTGTTCCAGGAGTAGTTAAAAGGAACAAAAAAAAACTACCCAGCAATTATTGGATAGTCTTATCTGATATAAGGAGTGTCCTCTGAAGGAAATCAAGTTTCAAACAGATAGAGGACTGGTGCTCAGATAGACCCAGATTCTTCCATGAAGTAAGTCATAGTGTAGACTTTAATTTCCAGGCTGGTGTTAAGGGATCAGTGGCTTTCACAGGTACATGAAAGCAATACACAGGTCTTAAGGCACCTGAAGCCAGTTGCTGCATTTTTAAAACCAGCCACATCCAGCTGCTGGGATGATGTTGAGCTTCTTGTTTGCTGGTGTGGCTGTGTGGCAGACTAGCTTGTGCTCTGAGCCAGCATTTGGAACTGTAGGTGCCTTGCAGCAGGCAGGAGCTGTGAGTATAACTGGAGGCAGACTCTGCCATGCCTCTGTTTCACCAGCTGTGGCCAGGGGAAAAAAATTGCACTAAACTTCTTTATATGTGTGTTGATGACAAGTGCTCTGTTGGAGCCAGGCACTGGGGCTAAGAAACCTGTCTTTATTCCTCCATGCAACTGGCAACACTACTAAACAACCATCCCCTCCACACACACGTACACCCAAATAGCTTTGCAAACTCCTGATGTTTTCTGACACTGACCTA
The DNA here is from genome assembly GCA_013397195.1 of Hylia prasina. Lineage (NCBI taxonomy): Eukaryota > Metazoa > Chordata > Aves > Passeriformes > Sylviidae > Hylia > Hylia prasina. Next base: position 135,853 of record VYXD01000741.1, read on the forward strand.
AGTAAAAGGTAGAAACAATCTGCTCTGAGCAACAGAATAGAGGGATTTTCATTTTCTTGAAACCGTACATTCCACCTTAATTGCTTCCCTGTAATAATATAGTGATATGGTGTTGGCTTTGTATGAATAATTCAGGGCAGTAAAATGATAAAGTTATCAACAGAAGATGGCTTACAGTGATTATTTAATGCAGTTCATAGATATTTCAAAGACAAAAAGATATATCTGCAGGTGGAATGTGACATGCTACATTGAGAATGTGTACAAATGTATTAACGCTATTACTGGGGTAGAGGAAAAATAAGAGTCAGCTGAAGATAGTGAATAAAACATTTTTATATTCCCTGAATGTATGCTATAGTCTTCTAGTAAATAATGAACAAAAGATCTCTGCAAAATTCAGATAATCTCTTGTGCAATTGGTACATTATATTTTATGAAAAGGAATGGGAAGACTGGAAGAAGACACAGGATTCTTTTCTGGTGAGGTGGTTAATAAATGTGGCAGTATGTATGCAGCATCAATTTATAAGGGGGGGGGTGCACGTATCAGAGGGTGCTGGGGTTTTGCATTAGAAAACACGCCTTGTGTGCTTTCTTTGTTCCCCTTACTGCCCCCAGTCCCCCTGCTCTGCACAGTGTGGGAGCAGTGACCCAAAGGAGCAATTGAAGGCAGCTTAAAAACAAAACATGAAATGTTACAGCCCTGAGCTTCCAGGATGCAGTTGTGTTTTGTGCTGCCTCTTGAGCCCAAGCTCGTGCTGGAACCAGAGGAACTGAGGGAAGCAACTTGCTGCAGCAAAACCCAGTGGCTGCTAAAATCTCCTGACAGCTTCAGCTATGCTAACAAATGTGAGCTGGGGTGAAGGGCAGCCCACACTTCTGCAGGTCCCCAGTCCCCATGGTGGAGCAGACTTGTCCATCTTGCCCACGCAGGAGGCACTGTGGGCACAGTGGCACAGCCAGCCTGCTCAAGAACCTTGAGAACTACTTGGCAGACCAGCTGCTGTGGAGAACAAAGACTGAAAAGATGAAGGCTTTGAATTTTTAGGGATGAGTCTCAAGCCACTCTTAGGTTTGGACCACCATTTGCTTTATCTAAACGGATACAGTAGGTTCTGTTTATGCTTGGGAAGCACCTTGCAAACACCTCTACAGATGTGTCCCTGAAATAAGCTTGAAGATTTATCCTGCATTAAATTACCTTGTTAAATATGTCTCTTTCTCTCTCTTTTTTACATTCCTCCCCTTTTAAAGTGAGCCGAAGGGGAATCTTCGCTCTGCAGAGTCAGAGAAAAAGATAAAAGTCTTAACTTAATTCTCTGCTCTTTTTTCCTTCCCATTCTATTACTCTTTACACTATTCATTTACCTGTTTACTATTAAAATAACTATCTGATGGTGGCATTACTTGGTGAAGTATACAGTTATGCTAAGTGGAGTGTGACAGATGAATTCCATAATTTGAAAACCTGCTAGCTATGAGGTAGCAAGCAGTGTCTTTTTTGCTGTCTTTATTGACTATTAAAGTGCCACTTTGCAGCTCATGCTATTCTGGTGACATGCAAAAAAGTCCTGGGTTTTTTTTATGAAACCAAAAAATCTTCCCATCTGTGTTCATGTGGGCTGTGTAATAATAGGATAATTTGTTCAGACCAGAGAAAATAGTTTGTTTTGTTAAGAAAATGGCTTTTCATTACCTTCCTAGAGTATAATTTTAAAAATATGTAAATCAGAACCTTGCATATTAATTGCAGGGCATTCAAGTGCCATTGGCATTGTTTCAGTATACCTGTGCCAGAGCTGCTGCTGGCCAGGATGTGACAAGGCAAAGGGAAATATATGAATACAGCTGGTCCAAGTGATCCTGATGGGAAATCTGACCACAAATACTTAATTCCCTTCTGTGATTACTTTCTGGTCTAATTACTTTGAGAGAAGATAGAATGATTGCCTTTTCAATAAGCTGACATAGTTTTGAGATTGAAACTGTAAAGCATTTTTCTTCAGTGGAGGTTTCCCATTTAATGGACTAGGAGTGCTTACGAACTCAGCTTATCTCATTTTGGCTCAGTTCAGTAACAGCTGAGGAATAACTTCATTAAACATGTGCTGTGCAGCAGGGGAACATGGCTTTGCCAAAATCTATACTTATTGTGAAGTATATTATTTTAACAAGGGAAAGCCAGGATTTCATTATACATTTATTCCCATAGTAAAGATAATTGCATTTGTCTCTCATACAGAAACTTCCATGGACCTTAATAAATATGAATTAAACTTAACTAGCCATTTACTCTGCAGAAAAATGATAAATATCCATCTTTAAAAATCAGTTCTCAAAGTAGGCTCTCATTTTATATTTGTATGTCTCGTTAATTGTACTGTGGGGGGAAAGTGAAAGCCCAGATCCTGATCTTGGTTAACCCCTAAGGAGTGTCAATAAATGTGCTGGGGCTAACAGGTTTATGCAGGTGTTTCCATAATTACTTGGTTCTTCATCAAGAACAAAAATACAGCTTTAATGAACAGGGCAAAAAAAAATTTACTTTCTCTTGAGGTTACCCCCAGAAAATATTTCTGCCTGCAAGAATTGATGTTGGAATGGTGGCCTTGTTCCTCTCTTTCTGGTAGCAGGTGTTCACATGCACTGCTCTGAGAATGGAGTAGTAACTTAAGTCCAACAGGAGTCCTGAGCTGCAGGAAGGCTTTTTGTCGCTGAAATTTAAGGTGCAGTTTCTGATTATGTAGAGCTTGGTGGGATCCTTGCCTACCTCTTCTGAGATGTCTGCCAGTCCCAGGATTTCAGCCATCCAGTGACTAAAGCAGAGCAGAAAACAGAGCTTCCATTCCTTGCAAGTTTCTGGTGGTGGATTTCTAGAAAGATATTCAATAAACCCGACCTTAGGTATGCAATTCCGTGGAAGAGGAAAGGGTTTTATTTCTCAGGCCTGATTCAGGTGCCTTGATTTACCTTCTGTTCACTGTGTATGTAGGAGAGATATGCAGTTTATATGTAGGAAAGTAAATGCAGTTCGGTGTGCTGGATGGTGTAAATAGCTGTATTCTATTAATTTATAGGCCAAAATAATCTGAATGAGATAACTAAACTGAAAACTCTTTAAACCTTTTATCCCATAAAATTTTAGTATCTCTTTTAAGTTTCACAATATTTCATTTGTTAAGTGCTTCATTCAGTTACTTTTAATCAAGGACACAAATATTTTGGTGTTATTCAAGCAAAACCAAGTCTCTTCTGGTTCCTGCAAAGAGTTTCATCTCAGTTTGTATTGTTTCAGAGCTCAGCCTCCAGGTCCCTGTCCACTGAGCCCCCTGGGGCCTTCAGTTTTTGGTAAATTCCCTCTGGCCAAACGCCCAGTCCATGCTAATGCACTTGCTGTGATTTTCAAAATTCTGCCCAGATGGTCTTTACCTCTGGAATAGTTTGAGATGCTCAACCTCACATTTTCCTCAGGGGAGAAATATGTATTTTAATTTGTAGGTTTCAGTAGTCTTACTAATGACTTTCTGCTTGTTCTGTCATTTTTAAGTAGTTATAGATGCTTCACTGGCACTTTTATATTGTCCTGTATCAGTTGTTGGATTTCAGGAGGGAGAGATGTAAATTGTGCTTCAGCTTCTCTGAGACAAAGCTGACAGAGCTACTGAAAACGAGGCACATGCTGCTGCTGAATATTTTGCCTTTCTGGGTTGCATTTTGCAAGAGAGAGCTGGAAAAGTATATTCATGAGAGAAACTACTGATTCTGAAATGCTTGTCTCTCAAAGTCCAAAGGGCATCAAGTAGGAAACCATTAACTTTTGGCTGAGAACTTGCCCTTTAGCAACACATAGATTATTAAAAAACAGCTTTTAAGGATTTTGCCAGTGAAGATGTCTGACTATTTCTTTATCACCATCTTAGCAGTCTTAACTTGAGGTGTGGGCCTGAGGAGCTCAGCCTGTCTCCCGATCCGAGTGTGCCAATGGCGATGACTCCAGCCTGTGCATCACCTACAAGGGGGGACCTGCCGGGCTCTGTCTGTAACACTCCTGGGGCCTCTGGTGTTCTTAAAAACCCTTCTCTGTTCAGGAGCATTTTAAAACTGTGCTGCGGTAGTTAGCATATAATAACAAAAATGATAAGAGCAGAACAAGTAGAAATTGTTGGATCCTTGCCTTGTGGCTGCCACGTTCATGTTCTGACAGAGTCTTTTTCACGCTTGAGAACTACAGCTAGCTGAAAACAGAAATATTTTCTGGGAGTAACATCAAGAGAAAGTAGATTTTTTTTGGCCCTGTTTTTTAAAGCTGTAGTTTGTTCTTGATGAATAACCAAGTAATTAAGTTTAAATGGGTATTAGTCTGCTAAGGGAGTGCTCTGAAAGAAATATTTCGAGGTGGAGTTTATGCTTTTCTCTAGGTACGTAGTGTCCTGTGCTTAGCTTGCCTACAACAAGCTGACATCAGTGGTCAGTCAGCTTTGCTCTAAATGTTGTGAATTCAAATGTTCAATTAGAAATGTGAGACTTTAACACCGAAACCTACAAAGAGAGTGATCAAGTATTTTTAAAAGTTTCTTTCCTTGTCTGTTCTTGGCTGTTGTGCTTTTGCATGCAAAATCAGCTTTTTTTTTTCTTTTCTTTTTTTTTTTTTTTAATGACACTCCCAGATCCCCTGTATTAACAGCAGCAACAGTAAAGCAGGTTCCTTATCTGAAAAGAGCTTGCAAGCACAGCCAGTTGTTCCTGGGGCTGACATACCACCAGGAGCTCAAGCACAAAAACCTTTAAACTGGATGGACTCAGGTACAGCATCTCTACTGCTTGTATGTAGCTTGTATGTAGGTTTGGTCTCAGGGGAAAGTTGCATCAGAAAGCAGCTGGAGCAGCATCTTCTGTGTGGCAGTGATGGCCACAATTGTCTGCTTTTTTGCAGAAAAAGAAGAGGGACACTGTGAAGGCACAGTGTGGCTGTCACACATGCACAGCCTGTGACCCTGGTCAACTCACATCTCCCCACCCTTTCAAATGCAGGCATACTCCAGCCTCCTGCTGGAAGATAGCACAGGTAAGCCACAAAAAAACCAACAAAAAACCCCACGACAAACAAAAATAATTTATGCATCTCATCAGACTGTTGTACTTAAAATAACTGCATCAAGTCCCACTAGGCAGCTGTGGATATTCCCTTCCCACCATTTTATTTCTAGGCCTTGAAAATTGCAAATGTGACACTGAATCTTCTTTCACTTTACCCTTTGTATATGAACTGCACCTTCAGCCTTTTATTGTACTTTCTACAGCTGGATATAAAGAGAGGGCATTATTTCTAACCAGGGGCTTTATTTTACAGTATTTTTGAAGCTGTTTGGGGAGCTGAGTTGCTTTCTGCTGCAGGAACTCATCTCGTGGTGAAGCATGCTGATATCTTACCTATAATCCTCCAGTGTTACTTCCCAGACTGTTAAATGTCAGGGCTCTCCTTGTCACATCTATCTCTATGACCTTGCCCCCAAAACGGCTACAGAAATTGCATGAATGCCTTATAGAGTCAATTGTCAGCCTAGGAACAGCATCAGCCTTTTTTTTTTTTTTTTTTTTTTTTTTTTTTTTTTTTTTTTTAAGCCAAGATAATTTTGACAGCAGGATGTAACCACACGGTGGTTGTCTTGACATTGTTTGCAAGCTGGTCCCAGTCATTCCTGACTGAGAGCTGTTAAACTGGAGCTCAGACTCCAGAGCTGTTGAGTGACGAGCTGTTGTCCTCATGTGCCAAGCAACAAGAGCTGCCTGTTGGCAGCCCAAGCTCACGTATCAGTCGTGTCAAGGTTCCAGAATCCACTATGGCAATCTTTTGCTTTGGCTTTGCTTGCCTCTGGAGCCAAACTCCTTACCACTGAGTTGTCACATGCTAACTAATATAGGCTGCATTGGACCTCTCTGCTTTTGACTTGCTACAGGACAAGGGAAATTGATACATTCAAACCTCACACAAATTAGTGCATTCTTCCTTGCCAACTGTGCTGGACAGAAGAGCATTTTTTTAATGTTAAAACGCTTCTGTGCCAGTGTTGGTGTGATAAAACAAAGCACGGATAAACTGGGTTATGCCAGCAAAAATGAGCCAGGTGGAAAATGCTTTATTCACTAGTAGTGCAGGTGTTTCATGAGAAGCCACAGAGGCATTTCTGGAGCTAACAGTACCATTTTCCTTGGATCTCAAGCTTAACATTCTGTTCTTTTCAACTTGTTCCAGGTTGCTGTGTGGTCATAATAATACCATTACAGACATGAAATGCACTCTTGTTTGTCTCTGTATTTCTTTCTGATAGTCAACAATGGAAGACATGGGAGGCCTTGAGCTCACATGGGCTCCATCCTCTCATGCATGGGAGGATGCCCTGATGCTGTACAGGGGTTCATTATGTCTGTGGGCAGCTACCATGTTTAGGCATGAGCAAAACTGGCTTGTGAGAGAGCCAGCTCTCATACGTCAGCATGACGCACATGGTTGTGCTACAGGGCTACCCACGGAGCCACTGCTTTCTGTGGTTCTGTCAGCATCCTCTGGATTTCCTGGTGAAAGGCAGATTTTATTTCAGGGCATGTGGTGGTGGCTCCAGGTGCTGTGAGGATGGCAGGTTTGATGAGGTGATTATCCTGAGCGCATGAACCTGCTCAGTTTGTGGCAGTAAGTCGGCGACATTTCCACCTAAACCTGCTGCCAGCAGAACTGCCTGGCTCAGCTCTGCTTCCCATGCTGGACCAGACCCCAGCCCCTGCAGAAAAGTGATCTCTCCACAGGTGAAACTTCTTTCTGCTTCTGAAGTGTAAACAAGGAAAGCGGTTTCTTGCAGTGCCTTAAATAAGATAGATCTCCTGCACTGTTTTGAACACCCCTAGTGAGGAGAGCATGGCTCTGATGCAGGTTTGTCAGAAATAATGGTCAAAACAGACCAGTACAGTACTCAATTTGGGCTGGGCCACTTTTTTATCAGGGTTATTTCTAGGAATGGTAGTAATCTGGGGGCAGAAGAGCCTTAACAAGAGGAAGAATTAAAGAAAAAAAAGATACTATTTCCTTCTGATGAGCATGCTTGCTTTTATTTTCCCCCTAAATTGTGCTTCATAGAAACACTTTTCAAACATTTCAAGTTTGATAAAACCTAGCACTAAACAACAGTTCTAATGAAATAAATAAGGTCCTTTTTTGTTTACTTGTCTAATTCCGAGTTTCCAGTAATTCTACTGTTTCTCAAAATCATTCCACTTTGAAAGAAAATGTCACAAGAATATTTTTTAGTCACAAAATGATTGTTAAAAAAGACTTATAATTTAGTTCAAGGACTGAGACTGAGTATTAAAAATGTTATAATAAATGGGAACTTACAATAAATGGAAACTTGAAAGTTTGTGAAAGAAGGAGGTTATGCTGGCAGATGTTTCAGAAACTAATTAATGAAGCCCAAACTGAGAACAGTTTGGTTTCTTGTATGAGAAGAAATACCATGTAACATTTCAAAAGCATTGAAAGACCAATCACCTGAAGAACTTCAGACAATAAAGGATTGTAAATTGGAGTTAGGTTTCTTTTTGTCATTATAAACTTTTAAACATATCTCTGGATAGAACTGTCTGAAAGACCATGATTATATTTTGTGACAGTTACTGAGCTTTCAGGATTTTATACATTCTACATTAGCAAACAAGAGGTTTTGAATATGTAAATGTTGAAATAGCTTCTATAGAAATCCGTAGGTGTTCTAGTCAAGGCTATTCTTCCCTCCTACTGGTCAGAAATTATCAAAATCTTTTCATCCCAATGAATAAATCTTTTTGATTGCTTCAGTGTCAATGAAAAATGCATATTTGAACAACATTTTTTTCCCCTGAAATTCCTCCAAGTGGCTCAAACTTCATCTTGCAGGTAATAGTTTTGCCCAAATGAAAGATGCACCTAATCTCAGCTGTAAGAACATGGATTTGCCAGTTCTGTAGTGCTGCCATTTGTGAAAAATGGCTTTGCTTTACTGTATTTCTTTTCATTATCCTTACTTAGTGGCTGATCAGCTTCCAATAATGTGGTTACTTGATCTTATCCTGTGAAATTACAATCCATTATCTCATCAGGGTGTGTGCTCAGAGGGGATTTTAAAAAATGCTGTCAGTAATATCTGTACTCAGCTGAAATTAAGTGAGGGCATGAAGTGAGCTTCACTGCTGCAAAGTACAGGGTATCAGCACCTGTCCTTCATTAATCTGCTCAGACCTTTCTCTTTACACTGTGAAGTGACACAATGACACTTAAAACCACAATGAAATCCATGGAAACTTGCTGTCTGCCCATGCTTTGAGGAGCCTCACCCACCAAGAGGCTGCCTTGTTTTATAGCTTTGCTGCTGGGCTGAGACTGACTGGGAGCTCATCCCAGTGGCTTTCCTCAGGTAAGCAGTGGCACATGAGAGTGCACAAAGGCTGTTGTGAAAAGCTGAAATAAAGCCAGACATTTGTAAGCCAGTTTCTAACCTCTGTTAATTGAGGTGCCATTTTATTAGGCAGAATTGATGATGCAGTAAGGGGAGTCACACTACATTAAGGCAAATGTATGAAAGCACTTATTGCCAGAGAGGCAAAAGCAGCTTGAGGACATGCTAAAGGATGAGTGTAATGCTTTAGGGAAAATTCTGCAGGTAAAGGTCAGTGGAGTTTTCTTTTAAGTAGTTCTTGGACAAGTTTGGGTGACATTTTTTTGTCCGATTTCTAATACTGCTTTCTAATCTTTGCCTCAAAGAAACAATGGGGTACAAAGCATATTGTCTGTGCAAGGACTTAAGTACATAGTGTGTTGCTCTCCCTGTCTTTCTGAAAATGTCAAGACTAGCTTAAAAATCACAGACTTTGTTTTGAAATTAAGAAAAATATCCTTTTCCTTAGGCTTTTTGAAGTCAAGTTTTCATGTGTTCCTGTATGTTTAAAAGGGCTACACATTTACCAGAGTGAAAGAGAATGACAAAATACGTAAGTTAAAAAAAAAAGACTTTTCACATAGCCATGTATGTCCAGATGCATAGGGGAGAAGCCCTTATGCCTCAAATAATGGACTAGCACAATTTCCACTGTTTTCATGTAAACAAGAACTGAAACTTCACAGCTGTGAATATGCTATTTATTGTCAGTGACCTTAAAAGACTGGTCACTTTTGAAGATTCATTTGGGTCTCTTCATCAGGAGGAGCATCTTTTTGGGCTTCTTCCATACTACAGTTCAGCAGATGCCTGTTACAATATATCCTGCCCATCATCAGATATGAGTTCTGTATCAAGCTGTACTTATTTTGGTACAGAAGTAGGTGTGTGTTTGTGTGCTACAGGGGCTGGGGGTGGAGGTTTCACTGTGTACTGCTTGCAGATAGAATTACTATCCTCTATTTCAACCTTGCTTATTTCCCTTGTGGCTCTCATGGATGTCTGTGGGGGATAAAACAAACACTGGATTTGGATTTGATTTGTGCTGTGAATTAGCTTCTAATTGGCACCACCCACACCAAAGTTTAAAATCAATATTTTCAGTTTTCAAAGCCAGAAGGATAAAGCCAGGCTACTGCAGTGAGATTTTAAACAGCCAATGAAACATCATTGGTCTGGTCAGTGGTAAAAGCTCCTGCAGGGACAAGGTGGGCACTGGACACCCCGAGGCCCTGCTTGCAAGCTGCTCCTTGGACTCTCCCTTCTCACAGCCTCTGAAGGATGTAGCCTGAGGCTTGTGGCTTGTGGCCATGTATTGTTTCCATTGCACAGTTCACAGGGTCAGAAAGGTTGTCATCCTCTGATGAAGAGCCCTGCCAGTGTAGCTGAAGAGGAGAAACATGGGCGTATATCACCTTTACCCTGTCCCCTAGCTGGAGTTTAGTCCTGACTTCAGCATTGTTTAAAATAGCTTTAGGATTGTTTAGTGTTAGAATCAGGACACTCTCCTTCTGCACCTTTCTCTTGTCCATTACTTATTCAAGAGACTTAGCTTCAAGAGAAAAAATGAAATGACCTGAGTAGTTTTAGTAGGAATGCTGTGGAGCTGCTTCTAAGTGCATTCTAAGTGCATTTTTGTGTGCAAGCATGTAGATAGAATGTTTTAAATTGATTTTATGACTTCTAAGGTAGATGTGTACAGGCAAAGAAATGCCAGAGGTTCATGCACAGTGGGGTGGTGTTTGTTTGTTTGTTTTTTTCCCCTAGCAGCCAGGCTCATGCTTAAATTTCTGCAATGCTTCAGAAATACTTTCTAGCTGTTATTTAATTGTTATGGATAGAAGAATCAAACCAAACATCTAAATGCAGTAGCCCCCCAAATAATCTGGTAAAGCTATTCCTAAACTCTCTACCAGATGAAGCCAGGAGCCATACACACAAAGTATTGTCTGTGTTCTTCCAAATAAGTCAATTAGATCAGCTTCTTAAATCCTTCCTTGGGCAGCTCAATGAAAAGACACTGGAAGAACAGCTACACTCCTGCCTGGCCCTGAAAACATGAAATCTATGACTGAAACAGGGAAATGTTAACAGTGGTGGTTAGACCAAGCACAATACCAGGTGTAAGGGCTGCACAAAAAGGTGTGAGGCCAAGGGCCATGTGAACACACTGGATCTCCCTCCCCAGCAAGACAAATGGCAGAATCTCCAAAAATGACACACTAAGGTAAGTGTGACCTTGGCAATCTGCTTTGTTTTAGATTACATGACCTATGGTTCTGAACCCCACATACTTTGGGCTCTGGAGTTTTGTGTTGTGGGGGCAAAGTCTGTGGGAAAAGAATAACCCTGGTCCCGCCAAGCATTTGAAGTGTGTGGGATAAAAAAGTGACATGTGAGGGGCTGCTGACAAGCATCTGGACTGACAGAGGTGACCCTCGGCTGCTGACTTAACAGCTGACATTCTGCAGGCTGAAAGGAGATGACCAGTTTGCTGTGGAAGGAGGAGTTCAAAACATAACCAGAGATGAAAAGGAACTTCAGAAATGCCTTAAGGCCCCAGCTGAGATTTTTTGAAATCCCTTTGTGCCAGGCTGTCTGCAAAATGCACAGTGCGAGAGAGCCTCACACAGGGACAGCATGTGGAATAGGAAGGGAAAACCAGGTAAAACAGCAGCTCCCTAACACCTCACAGGAAATCAGTGTCATAAGCAGAAATGGAATGCTAAGTCTTAGCCCCTGAGCAGTGGTTTATTACCTATTTTGTCATGACCAGCACAGGCTGAAGCTTGTTTCCGGATATTGATTAGAAGGGTGCAAAAAATCCTTTAGAGGTGTAACTTTTTTTCTGAAAATATCCGCAGTTCTATTAACCAGAGATGATGGCCAGGCTGTGTGACTTGGGGGTAGGCATTCTCTGCCTCCTTGAAAAAGTGCCTTTCAGAAGGCTAGCTTAACCAAGTGCCTGCCTGTCTGCAAAACAGCTCTGTGAGCTGAGTGCCAAGTGAGGAGAGGAGGCAGAGCCACACTTTGAAAAGAGTGATGCCCATTCTTGAGGCCCATCAAAAATATCAGCCCCTTATATGGACTGAACTTCAGTGCGAGTTGAAGCTGTCAGAGATGATTTAATTCTTGCTGAGTGCTCTTTGACTCCTCTCAGAGTCCCAGAACAAAGCTGAGGTCAGGGGCTGGGTGGCTGCTGGCTGCTAGCCCTGCCACAGCTCTGGGGACAGCACCTTATAGCTGTGTAATGTGGATCAATAAATCTCACCATAGGGCTGATGACTCGTCCCCATGTGCTGGGACTGCATGTTTCCAGTGCTGAGGACTGAGATGAAGTACAATAACTGCACTGAAAGGAAAGACATGCCTTCTGTCCAGTAATTAATGTTTCCCTTTTATGTGCACTTCCACACAGAATGGGCTGGATGACTTCACGTTCAGCTGGAACATCCAAACCCATTGATGCCATTTCAAAATAGTGCAGCACTTGTTACAATAATGGCAAAACAATCACACAGCTTTTATTCATCTCCCTTTTAGAGCTTGGGTTATGAGTGGTAACTCTATCCCTGATTATTTGTGGTAGAGTAGCTCTCATCCACCTTATATGCAAGCATTATGTTTATTGCAGTCTAATCCTAAATCCATACTATAACAGAGGGAGTAACGGGCAGCCACCTTTAGAGAAGCTCTCCTAATTTATGTCAGCAAAGTGTTTGGGTCTGTAAAGATGGTTGTACATCAAAGTATTGACATTGCAAATGATTAGCTTGGATTGAAAAAAATGGGAGTATATTTTTGTAAGCATTTTCCTGGAATTGGTTCAGATATTCAAGCATTCATTGGTCAGTAATAAAATTCTGATCATTTAAATGTCTGCAGTAAATCAAAAGCCCTTTTTCTCAGCAGCAGCAGCTCAGATGTTATCCTTTTAAATGTTATAAATATACCCACAGTAATGACTGTAACACCAGCTCCTTTATATACACAGAAATTAGCCTTGATGATCAATATTATTCTTTATGGGTTTTGAATTGAAATAAATTTAGAAATTTATTAATATATGCTATTACAGCTCACTTATTCATATAAATCTTACAGCTAAAAGGGGATATTATATCAGTTTGTCTCATCCCTTGTACAATTTCTTGAGAGTAGTACAAATAAGTGTATCTCACACTTGGCTTTTTAGGACCTGTATGTTCAGTGGTCTTTAGGTGGCTGTTTTTAGCAAGTCCCTTACAGTAAGACAGTAATTTGTCATTCTCCCTGTTGTGATTAGCTTATACCAAAATTTCTGCCTGCTGTATTGACTCCACCAAGGTGATGGTTCCTTGAACCCCTTTCATTTAACCTCAGAGACTGGTGAACGTCTTTGATATGATATAATCTTGTTCAAGTCTAACTGCTTTTTTCCTTTAGATGCTCACTTATTCTGCACCAATGGCAAGACACTAACTGATTTCAGTATATTCAAAATTTAATCCTGTTTTTTTGTAGTAGGGGATTGATACTGTTGTACATTTGCATTCCCCTAGTCAGGGCTTTCCATTAACAAATCCAGTGAAGGCATTCCAAGGCTGCATGACTGCATCACCAAGCAGTGGGGACTTTTCTCTCTGTCTAAGCTACTTCAAAATTTGTTATGTCATGTGAGCATAAAGCATCTTATCTCTGAGTTAGGGTTAGCTCCTTTAGTCAGAACTATGGCCAAAGAACCACTAAATTTTCTCTAAGTTATGGCAGAATCAAAGAAAACAGACCTGTTCTGTTTCCACCCTGCATCCCAGAGCAGGTATTAGTTGTGTGGTGACTTTTACCGTGCGGAAGCTTTTTTCCATTTAATTAATTTCCTCAGTGTAATAAACCCATATGATTTTTGTAATAGTGATTATAATTTTCCTGAGATTTTACCATGCAGAAATGTATTCAGAATTTACTCTGTGGAAAGAACTGTGTGCAGAAACTCATGATGTCCTTCTAACACTGTAAACCTAGGCAGCTCAGGGAAATATAGGGAGAATTTCAGGATGGAAAAGCACTGCTAGTTCTGTTAAATCCTATTAAAAAGCCATACATGGAGAAATGAAGTTTAAACAAGGCTTGGGGAAGCTGCTTCAGAGAAAATTTGTTGTTTTATGTAGTCTTTATTTTTACCATTAAAGCTGCTTTTGTTTTGTTGCAGTCTTGCCTTGTAAAAATTGTCAGGAAAGAATAAGAAAATAGTGAAATGATCCAAGCCCTGAATAAATACCTTTAAGGTTATAATTTCCTTTTCTTCAGTTGATTTTCCCTGGCAGAACTGTAAGGAAAGCTCTACCCCATTAAATACCAGAAAATCCATAGTGCTAAAGACAAGTAGATATTTGCAAATATCCCCTAAATTTTGCTGATGAACTCATGCTATTTTGTCAGTAGGTGTTTCCAAAGTAGATGACATCTGATGATGATGATTCTAGAACAGGTGACGTTTATATCTATAATATGTGTGCATGGACATTTTAAACATCTGTCTCAGTAGGTAAAATTGGAATTTGCTACACTCATTTCTGGTTGCCCCTCTGGGGCTCTGGAATTTCAGGATCTGGTATCTGCTTATAGTGAATTTCAGGATCACTTGTTTCAAATGCTGTTTTAAATAAAATGAAAATAAGAAAATAAGAAAGCAGCAGCAACATCAACACAGGACATCACGATAGCAGATTAAATATAGACATGGATTACAGAGCCATTGTTTTCACTCCTGCTAAATAAGACAGTACACTTAAAATGGAATGCCACTTGACCTTTTGTGTCTCGTCAGTCTGTGGCTGTATTTAACTAATGCAGGGAGGAAACATTTTCCCTTGGAACTGTCCCCTGCTGATATGACGATTGCTGCTGCTGGGTCACACCATGCTCAAGAGGCAGAACCCCAGCACTCCAGAACACAGCAAGGATCTCGCAGCCGATGGAGGAGCTCTGTCCATGTCTCACAATGACTCACGCTCTGTTTTCAACTTATCTCAGCTGGTGCTCTCTGCTGGCCAAATTAAACCATCACCAGCGCTCAAACATTCAAAAATCACGTACTTTGAAGTAGAGATTGTTGATATGCAAAGCAAGAAGCAGATCTGCATTGTGGACAAGGTGAGTGCATTATCCCAGCACGCTGGGGCTGTGCCTGGTTCACACGGTGCCAGTTCAGGGACTTTGTTTTCAGTGTGTTGTGGTCTTATTCTGTGGTAGAAGTACTTTCATTCCTTTGTCCGGAAGACACTAAGAATTTCTTGTGAGTCACAACCCCGGGCTGGTTCTCCAGGATTTTTACAAATAATCCTGCACTGGTTTGTTTTAGACCTTCTGGCAGCTCTGTGGACCCAAAGTTATATCCTTAGGCTGACTCTTGACACTTAGATTACAGTGTCTGTTTCAGAGCGTGACACTCCAATGTTTGTTTCAGAATGGATACTCATTTTTAATACATTTCTAAAGCCTACCATCTCTGCAGTGCTATGAGTACATGCTGGTACCTAAATGAACTCAGCTGTGCCCTGCTTATTAGATTTGACCTGGCAATTTAAAAATTCTTTAGTTTTAAACACAGGGTCTTAGATAAAAGACGTATTTTGAGTTTTTGTTTGGTTTGTTTTATAATGTGAGTAAAAAATTATAAACTATGGCCAAATTGCTTAAGTAGGATGAGAGGACTGGGTAGGATGGAAGTTTATGAACCCATAAATAACAGCTAAAAAATGCTTCATAAATATTTTCATCACACTTTTTGTAATTCATTGTTCCTCAGTAAAAGAGTTGGTCTCTTGCATGCCATGAAAATCCTAATCTATTTAGCCTATGGAATTTTTCAGTAAATTAGTGGAGTTTTGAGACTCACTGTTTTTCTAGGAAAAAAAATCCCTTATCCTCATTGGCAACAGCTGGAACAGGTAGGGAAGTTTGCTTCAAATGCTTAATTTAATACCTTTGAAATATGCAGGGTGGAATGTTACCATATTTCCAGTGTTCTTGGTCATTTAAATGGTGTTTTTGTAATTTGTGTGCCTAGTTAAAGGTGAATGTCTCATTTGTTCATTCTTAATAGGGCAAAATATTTTTTGCTATTTTTTAAATCTAGCCAAAGAGGAAACATGTACAAAATTGTCAAACAAATAGTTTACTATTAATCATATATTTGATGGTGGTGTTCACATTATTAAGTGGTATTTACACAGTTGTTAGCTTATCTACATACATTTAGAATTAGGTTTTGATCAAAAGAAAGACAAATCTGTTTCTTACCTTGAGCTCTGCTATAATGTCATTAAAAGAAGTACAGTACAGAAACAGCATTAGGCAAAGAGCCACATTTGAGGAATCCTTCCATGCTGGATGCTGCTGGGATGATACTAGATCTGTGTTTTAATCTTCATTCTCAGTTTTTCTGACCCTGAAGATTTTCTACACCCCCTCCAAACCATGGACTCTGCCCCTGCAGAGGTGAAAAGAGAGAGATAAGTGGTGCTTGCTAAGTACTCTTTATTCAGAGGTAAAATACACAGAGGGTAGCAATAACAGCTGGAAGTCTCTGCTCAGGAACAGGAATATACGTTCAATTTACATGGCCAGCAGCATGGATTTTTTAAAATAATATTTTTGGCACGGTATCAAGGGATTGGTACAAGTACAGTACAAGGCTGAGATTTCCATGACTGCCTGAAGAATTTGGTTTCTGAATGCTCATTCACCTGGCTGGTTACGTCCCTTTATTTGCTGTGATAATCTCTTCCTAAGTCAACCCTGAATGTACAGAAGTTGAGTTCCTTGCTTCCATGAACCCTTGTTAGTACTGATGAACTTAATTTCAGTTGGTTACTAGAGCAAATAAGAGACTGTTGTACTGGATTATGCATAATTTTTTGTTTAATTAAATATAAGTAGTACAGGCCCAACATGACACTTCTAATGCCTGTTTTCTGTTTGTGAGATAGTTATTATTAACTTAATTTCTTGACTTTACCTGTAATTACTGCTTGTCAGAATAGGAGAGAATAGGAACCACAGATTTTAAAATGTATGTATTTAGACTCTTATTGCATATTGCTAATGGTTCAGAATATTATGATTTAGCAAATGCATTTATAATATTCTCAGATTAATAAATCTAAAGGGAAAAATTGTATTGTAATGGCAGAGAGAAGAACCCTTTCTTTCTCTACCCAACAGAAACTCAGAGTAATTTAATGCTTAATTCTCTGTGATTAAACACCAGGGGCTGCTTCCAAGAGGTTGAGCTCCTCTGGGATTCTTGCATGTGCCTATGAATCCCATTCAGATTAGTGGGAGCTCTGTAAAATCTGCAAAATTATGGTACATTTAACTAGTTCTGGTATTTAGCAAGAAAAAATTTCCTGTCCTCAATGCAGTATCAGGAATTTATAAAAGGTGTGTTTGGCTGTGTCATCTTGAGAAATCAGTTGGCATCAATCCAAAGTTTTGAATCCAGCACAATTAATTCTCTGAACTAATTCTCCATTTGAAAAAGGAAAAAAAGAGCATTTTTTCCTTTGGTTTTCTTACCTTATACTTTTGGGAGTTATCATAAGTTCTTGATTGTCTTTAACTTCAAGGAACAGAATAAATACATATTTGTTTTTTAAGCCTTTAAAACACATTCACATACTTTTGCAGGCTTTTCCACAACCAGGAAAGGCAGAAAAAAATACTGAAAGGAAGCAGAAGAAGAAAAAGATCCCAGACATTTTGGTCCCACAGTCATCTCCTGCAGGAGCTGGGTTTGGAGGAAAATTACCTAATCGTGCAAAACTTAAATTCACACAAGTCAGCAACACTGGCAGTTTATTTTGCACATGCACACTGTGAACATGAATTTCTTCACAGGACTATCATTTATTTTATTTAATATTGTCAACCTGCTCTGGGGGCTTTCTCTGCTATGGATATGACATTATGCAAGTAGTTTGGCACACGGGAGCTTTTCCAGTGAGTTACTTAAAGAATTTAGTAGAGAAATAATAGCAGTGTGAGATGTTTTCCCACAGACTTGATCTTGAAATTAATTCTGAGGTGATATGCCATGGAGAAGAGATTTCTGATTTTGGGGGATGGGGAAGAATCACAAACCAGCTTCAGTTTGGGTTTTTTTTTCCAGTTAATCTACAAAATGTCCCCAAACTAGGGGAAGTTGCCAAGTAGGGGAAGTCTCCAAGTAGGGAAAGTTATTTAAACTTAGGCTACAACTAAGTTTACAACTAAGTCCTTAAAAGCAGTATATAGGTGCTCAGAGGAGATGTCTTGGGACCAGGCACTAAAGTTTTGAGGAGGAGTACTAGCAGGCTCCTGCTCCACACACTGCCCATGAAGAAAAGGAGTCCAGCTGACTGGGCCAGTTTGTAGGACAATATCCTGGGTTTTCCTTCCTTTTGTCCCTGCTCCTCAGGTAGGCAAACCCAGGAGCAGATGTCTTTGAGCAGAAAGGTTCTAACTCAAGCAGCCAAAGGCCTTACAAGAGCTGGTGCCTGAATGCCACAATTAGGAAAATTTAGCCAAGAAATGTGGCCCATATTTTTACAGTCAAGGGATTGGTAAGAAAGAGTTGAGTGTCTTCTGGGCCAATCTTCAGTTCTTTAATATACACAGCAATACTGCATTTGTGTCAAGATATTCTGTAGTTGAAACATGAATCATGCAGGTTTCTTGCTCAATGAGTGAAAGAAGTATTAAGCAAGGAGAAATCTCTTTGGCCAGTGTAAAACAGCAGGTGAGCCTAGATGATCAGAAGTCCCTTTTTTCCTCCCAATTTATTAATTTGTGTGGATGAAATTCCTCTCTTTGTAAAGAGGAAAGCATGTAATTAAAATTTCTTATAAGAAATTTTTTCAAGTAAAAAGCATCACAAAATGTCTAAGGACTTTGGCTTCTGTGTTGCTTCCAAAAAGTCACAGAAAACAGCAGAAAAAAAGCAAAAATCATGAAGTATTATAAATGAAAGAAAACAATTATTTTTTTTCCTTTTTAACAAATAACCCATGTTTTTGCCACCTACAACTTATGAAAAATATGTGGATACTCAAAAACTGTTTTACTCATACATTGTTCCAAAAGCCTGATGTAGGTTGGTGTTAAAGTTATTGATATGCAGTGATTTGATTTATAAATGCTGTTAAGGCAACTCATAACTGTTTCTTTTATAGCATTCATGGTATAATATTTTTTTCTTCAAATTAACTTGTAGTAAAATGTATTTTCCCACAAACATAGTGCAATGTAATTAACTTTGCATGAGTTGCTTTTAAGGCAGAAAGTGTTTCACAGTACAGTTTTTACAGAATAAATCACCTTTGGGGAAACCAGCAGAGAAAGCTTTTTCCTATCAAAAGCCTCAGAGCTCAGTGGTTTTGTGCTGTATGATTTTGCAAGTTAAGCTGTAAACAGAGGTGCAAACTCCGGTTTTGGCTACTGTGCAGTGACCTCCCTTTCCAGAACACTTCCTGAGACATGCAGATGAAATCTTGCCTCCTTCAGATGTGCAGGAAGAGCCTCCTTCCTTGATGTGTTGCAAAGATAATGGAGGCTACTTTCCTACCATCCCTTAAACCAGCTCTCCATCCTCTACCCAGTGCCTTCTCCCACTGAAATCTCTTTGTAAAACCCAGTTAGTGATAAATGAACGTTTATGGTTCAACACAGACACTGGAGAAACTTTTAACCATATGTTTGTGAGTTGTAGGCATTGTTTGCTGTGCAATGCCCACAATGAATGTTGTGGGGATATTGTTATTTTTGGGGAATTAAAACGCCCTTGCATAGACACAAGTCTATGCATCAACCCAGTCACTTGTACCTACTCAACACTTCTTGCAGTTAAATGTTACAGTGTCTATATCACTACATCTTTTGCCAAAGATGAATTAGGGCTTATTCTGATTGCTCTGAAAGGCCTGTTTTTCTCTGAAGGAGTTCATAAGCTTTTTTTTGTTGTGGTTTGAAAAGCACCTGAAGCAGCAGTGTTTTTGTACATGCCTGCTGTGGCCTAACAATACAAAGAATTTCCACTGGCATGTCAGCAAAGCCATCTGCATACAGAAATGCTGCCTCTGGTATCAGAAATCTCTTACTCTCAACTGTGGGTTGTCTTTCTGTCACAGAAAGTGAACAGCCGAGGAGAAAGTCATCACTGTCTCTCTTTTGCACAGTCAGCTCTAGCAAATAAAAATAACTTCTCACATCATGGCTTGGAGGTTAGACATACCACATTCATTTTAGGTGAGCAAATGAAGTCATTAAAGTAGGCAATGAAACTCTGCAAAGGAACTCTTTGCAGTACCAGAACATTGCCTCTAATGTCAGATTCTCCCCATTAGCCTCATTCTAGGGAAGCAAAGTCAAGACTTTTCCCAGGAGAGATTAATGCTTTCATGTCCATTTTAAGTATTTTTTTCCCCCTAAATCTTTCACTTCTAATATTTCACTTCAGAGGACTATATATTCTTCTCTATGGAGAATGAACAGAACCTGTGACCATCCACAACAGTCTCATTTCATGCAGAGAATTTTTATCATAATTTTTCTCATTCAAGCAATCTATAATTAATGGTGTGCCACCTCTGATGCCAGAGAGGCTAAAAGGGGCTGAATAACCAGCCGTGTCAAAGTAGGGGGCTTCCATAGTGAGACATGATGCTGAGTCCCACACAGCAGCAATTCCCACAGCAAAATGGCTGAAGGAACACAGACAAAATTAGCTGGATGTAGATGCATTGCTGTGGAAATCCTCTTTTTTTACTTCCTTTTGGAAGGAGGATTTCATGGTGTCTTGTGTCTTTCACTGTACATTTTCAAAGCATCCAGCACAACAGGGATCTGGTCCCTGCTGGGGGGCACAAAGAAAAATTACATTTATAAAATCTGTGTCTTTTCTTGCCTGTAAGAATTGAATCTTATGCCCAGCCCACAGTGCTGGAAGTGATGACAGTAGTATTTTCTTCCTCAGTTATTACTTATACTTGGTAAAGTAGGTAAACATATTCAAATTCTGTTGTAGCAATGCATGACACTTATTTCTTCCTGCTCTGCTAGAAATTCACATAATTTCAATGTCAACATAGCTACAGATGGTTTCAGATGAAAAGAGGCAACTATAGATATTACTTTTTGCTTGCTGTGAGATGGCTTTTTAAATGGAATACCTGGAGAAATGGCCTTTGATTTTTTCTAGAAGAGAGAGACTGGGGAGGGGAGAAGCTGGTAACTTCAGGGCATTTAGCATTTGCAAAGGGATAATTTAAAGAATTACAGAAGCTGTAACAGATGACTAATGCTTCAGCTGATACTAATCAAAGCTTAGAAGTGCCTTTAAATGACAGATTTTATACATCTCTTATTTTAGATAAAAAATCCTAAGCCTGGGGGAAGAAATAAAGAAGCAAATACAATAAATATTAAAAAAAATAAATTAAAGTTGCATTCCAAGTTCAGCAAAAACAAGAGTGAATTTGTGAGACACTGGTGGTGCTCCAACTCTTCCTGAATATTCTGGCCAGCAGCGAAAGCCAGCTCTGCCACCAGAGCAGTGAATAGTGCCAAATTTGTATTTGTAGAGACAGATTCCCAGCCACTGTGAAAATGTCCTCTTTCCCACCAAAGTTATGACATTTTACCCCAGCCACACATTTGCCTTATTGCATCAGAGATAATTCAGAGATTATTGCAAATTATAAATGTATTGGAGCAATGCAAGACCATGGGGAGCAGTAGGTATTTTATTAGTCTAACAGTTAACAGCACAGCCCATGATGGAAAGTCAGGTGCATAATGGCATCTCTTATAGGTATTATTAGTATTAAAATACTCCTGCATATGATTTATTGCTCCATCAGAACATGTTTCAGGTTCCTTCTGAAATCCGATGTGTGATTCTTCACAAAGCACCTGAGCCATGGAGTTGTGGATCTGTAAATACCCAGCAGTATATATTAATGCTGTTATTATATCTGCCTATGTTTAAGCAGTTTTGGATTTTAAAAAGTCCTTAAAATGCAAGCTTTTCTTCCTTAACAGCTACATTTCTTGCGCTTCAAAAAACAAAACCATGGCAGTCAGAGAACCTCTACTACAAGTACAGCAAGCATCTCTTCATTGCACTTGGTACTGAATAATGAAAAGTACTTGGATTTCTAACAGACCTGATGCTGCCTGGTTGTTCTCATACATCACCCTCATTTCCCATTCCTTTCTGCTTGTTCTCAGCTTCCAGCTTCCCTCCACAGACCTGCTTTATTAGCCCTGCTACTCATAGAATCACCTTTTTTGCCAAAATATATTCTTCTGTGAATTTTCTTTTGAATTGATTGATCTTTTGGCTTTTTTTACTTTATGCAGTCCCCCAAATAGATTGTGACCATCTTGTGCTAAATAGTGGTTGAGTTTCTTGGGTGCACTTCTTGATTTTTAACTTTAGCCATGTGTGTAGATATAAAAAAGCAAAAAAACCCTATACAGCCATTTGATAGAAAAGGGAAGTCAAATTCAGAGGTTCCACAGCTAAGGCATGTGCTTTATCTGTGCTAGAACTGACAGTCAAAAAGCCTCACTTTCTTCCTGAGAAGTATGGGTCAAAATTACTGTTTATTATTCTTTATAATTTATATGTTATTCAATAAAACTGCACTATATTTATTTATAATAAAACATCATAATTTTAAAAGAGTTTATTTTTCTTATTTGTGGTTTACTTTACTTTATTTTTGGTTAACTTTTACTTATTTTTGGTTTTATTTTGTTTTAAAGTGCATATCCCAAATGTTGTTTCCTTTGAAAATGACAGTGGGAAAAAAAATGAGTCTTGAATTTTTGATGAGGTAGAATTTGGGAAAGATCGCGTTACAAATTAGTTTTGAAATATTTCAATCTGTTATGACACAATAAATATTTCAAGTTCAGTTTATTTTACAACTTAATAGTGCATTTATTTGCATATTATTTCCTACTGGGTTATTTTCAATGACAAGAGCCATGTGCTATATTATTTTGCACTATCATGATAGATGTGTCATAAAATAATGCAGAAGTAATGAAAGTTCCATACAGATAGGAAATCAAAAGTAATGAATATAACACAACAAAATGAATTCCCATCATGTGCCAGAAGAAGATTTTTTTTATAAATTTCTATTCCATTTTAAAAATTTGAAGTCAACACAAATTTACACATCCAGGGTTTTGCCAGAAAAATTCCATTTCCCTGGTAGAAAAGTGTTGTGACAGCGGCTTCCTGACAGGTTCTGCTGTTCAGCTGCTGAGGTGAACAGTAACCTTACTCAACTCCCCTTAATAAAAGGTCAGAGGGCATGGGGATGTACCAGTCTAGTCAGATTGGCTTAGAAAGAGGTGTACATGTTGAGTTCTGCACACCTTCTCTCTGCTAATGACTTACATTCTCTTTACTCCCACTCTTATCTTTAGCAGAGAGAGAAAAAAGCTCTTTTTGGTGTCTGACACTTTTTCAGGCAATTTTTTGCAAGGAGAGAGGATTTTTTTTTAACAGAAATACCAAGCCAGCAGTACAAAAACAATTAATCATCTTTAGAGACAAACCTGGCTGGTGTAAATTGACATGACTGCATGCAGCAAGCATGTGGTTATGTATTCTTAGCTAATTTGGTCCATAATCACTGGAAATATTATTCAGTCAGATTATCTCATATGCCGTGGTTCATGTGACCAGATAATAATCTGGAAGATCACTCAGTGAGACAGTACTTACGTACGTGTGCTGGAAACTACCTCAGCTCAAACCGTAATTCGGAATATCTCCTGCTTCTGGAAAGGCTGGATTGAGGTCAGAGCCAGCTGTTTGGTAGCCACTTCATTGCAGTCTACTGAGTAAAATACTGGATTCTAGATAAAGCCTTGTGTAGCTGCTGACAGCACTTGTCTATATGTAGTTACCTCTATGTCATTCCCATGGTGAGCTCATTTATTTATATCTCTTTGGGCATGACCAGCACACTGGCTCACCAAGACAGCAGTGTGGGACACACTGGGAAAGGTTAAAGCAAAACAGTGTCCAATTTTAATTCTGACTTTGAAAATCGACAATAAGAAAGAGCCAATCTGATCTAGAAGTCAAATGCACAGAGATCAGCTAGAACAGGTATTTTTCTAATTAACTTTCTGTGGAATGCTGCTGGTTTCTTATAATACAGCATGGTCCCAAAACAAGAACAGAGCACAAAAGCAATAATAGTGAAGTATGTGTTGAGTACTGAATTTGGAAATCACCTGGCTTTCCCATTAGCTGGTTATCTGTTTTGCAGCCAGATCCTCCAGCTCCAATAAAGTGATGCCACCCTTTTGACCCTGGCTGAAGATGGGGCAGTGGTGAATGAGCAACTGGAGTGGCAGAATTTCTGAATTCCTGCAATTATAGAAAATGCCTGTTACAAAGCAGGTGACTCAGCAGTGCAGTGGCATTGACATGTCACAAAGAGAAAAAAGTATTCAGAGAGAAATGTTGAATGAGAGATTACTGATTTGCTGAAATTCTATTATTCAAATTCTTATTGATATTCTGCTGACCTCTGACCCCTACAATAATTCTTTAGTGCAATAACTGTGTGATGCAATTATGTACAGATCACCAGATTGGGCATAATTCCTTGACTTATAAATGTGAAAGAGGTATGAAAGTGGATAACTGTCTGATAAGCTTGCACTCACAAAAGGCAGTATTAAGTTCCCTTAATATCTTCCACTTAGTGCTCTTCCTTCAGTCATAGCATAAAGTGCTAATATGGTATTTTAAATCTTAAGAAGAAATGTGATTCTTTGTGCATTGGTGTCTGATGGAAGAATAGAACTGGTATGGATGACCCAGAAGGTCCTTTAATTCCTGAATTCCTGTAAATGAAAAGTTGCCTCAAATGGAAAAGTAAAAGTTTTCTGGCTGTGGAAGTACAGGAAAACCAGGATTTGACATTTTGAAATCATCCTTTTCTGAATGAAAAGTGTAATGACTGCAGCCCAAAGTTGTAAAATATGCATTTATTCATAACATTTTTTTTTTTTTTTTTAAAAAAAAGTCATCTTGAACCTTACACATGATAATCACTTATTGGAAAGCTGACTACACTTCAAATCAGGTGTTAGACTACGAGTGAAAAAGTTGTAGGGAAAAACTGGCTTGACCATCAGACTGTGGAAGATACATACCAAATAAGAGAAGAAATCCATCTTGCTTTAAGCAAACTAAGGGTGGTCTTTCGCTCTGCTTTGCCTTTGCATATTTGCAAAGTGCTGAAATAGAGGAAAGAAAGGGTAATAACACTTTCAGACACAATTCAGAGGAATGAAATGAGAGTAAGACTAATAATTACAGTGAAATATTCCAGGGTGTTTTATTCAGTTAGCACAAAGGGTAATAAGAGCAGATGCTTTCCCAGTCCTTACAATTCCTTAGCTTGTATTGATGTACAATGAAAAGAACAAAAGATAATTAATGGTCTACAAAGGGGACACTCTCAGTAGTGAGCTGGTGTCTCAGCATCCATTTCTCATTGATCAATATTAGAAACTATAACTTCACTGGTTGTTTTATGAGGTCTTTAAAAAAGGACACAGAATTATCAGATCATAAAAAAATGTATTTCATTCTTTTGTGGCTGTAGCCTCATTATTCTGCCTGGGCAAGGACACAGCGATTCTTCTGTGTCACAGCCCATTCTGAAGGGGGAAAGTGTGTTATTTTTCAGCTTGCGACCTGTGTAGTTTGCTTCAAGTGGAAGGGTCCTCCTCGAAGCCAGCTGGCTTGTAAGAGGAGTGTCCTGCTGCCCTCCCGGCTGGATGTGAGCTCCGTGCCTTCCCGGGGCCCCGCAGCCTGTGCAGAGCAGCGCGGAGCTCCCGGACCGCGACTCACAGCCCGGCACATCCCCAGGCACGGGCTGGCAGCTCTTAAACCAGCTCCGGCCTAAAGCAGCTTGGATGTAGCCAGGCACAGCGGTGTCCTGCTAATGAGCTCTGCCTCGCTCAGGGGTGGACAGAGCACGGCCCTTCCTGCTGCTGCTGCGGGTGTGAGCGCCGGCTTGCGAGATGGGGACTGGTGTGTGGTGCTGCTCATCACCCCCCAGGAGCACACTCACCACCTCCTGGGCTGCAGCAGGACACTCAGGCTTTTAAACCTTGTCGCTTTTAAACACCTGAGGCATCTGGGTGGTTCCACAGGTAGAC
Organism: Hylia prasina; assembly: GCA_013397195.1. Taxonomy (NCBI): domain Eukaryota; kingdom Metazoa; phylum Chordata; class Aves; order Passeriformes; family Sylviidae; genus Hylia; species Hylia prasina. The sequence goes on from VYXD01000741.1 coordinate 161,544, forward strand.
CCAAAATATGAGCTTGGATTAATTTTTTAAATAGCTGAAGTTAGGTGATATGAATCGCATTGCTGCCATTGCAGGATTTGGAGGGGAGAAAGAGCTGATTGTCTCAGGGTGAAAAAGGGAGAGGGGTGTAAAGGTAGAGTTGCTAACAAGGGCTGGACTAGACATTCTGAACAGATTGAGAGCAGCTCTGCCCTGAAGTCAAAACATACTCAGGAGACCTGGAGACGGAAACCTGGGTTCTGTTTTGAGCAAGTACTGCTCTGTAAGCATGCTAAGCTTTACAGTTTTTCAGCTTTCTTTGCCTAAATCAGTTGATCAGCTCTCCAGAGCAGGGTTGGCCCTAGCTACTCTATATCCCAGAACCCTTCACAGTGAGGTGTTGATCTGTAGGGATGCAGGCCCTGCAGCAATGTGGCTTATACTGCATTTAGAAAGCCAGCTCATCATCAATCAAACTGGAAAAGATCATCCCCATCCTTCAGCTGGCAATGCCAGCTCTGGATACCTGCACATCTGCCCTGTGCTAGGACACATGACAGATTTTGATCTCCAGGCTTGTATGCTGAATAGGTGTTGCCAGATAACAGTGCTTGCATCCATATCAGTTGGATTCTGGGCTCCAGGCCTCACAGGTGTGAGATTACAAAGTGTGAGAAGGCAATTTCAGACATTTTTGGAGGTTTTGGGAACATACCCCCCCCCCTCCCAGCTCCAATATTCAAGTCCACAGGGGTTGCACACATGACAAGAAAAATACATGGAGACTATGGGACATGTACTGTTCTACTGGGTATTGCATGGAACAGCTTAACTGTAATAAACACAGATAAAATGTTTTCTTTCCTTTTTGAACTAAGGAAGGTAAAATGTTTTCTTCTATTGTTTCCTGTAGCTAGGAAGAATAGGGTCTCCAAGGGCAATGTCTCTTGCCTGGCCTAACATGGTTCAGCACAGGTGTTGGGGATAGGGAAAGGGTAATCCTTGGTTTAAAGGAGCATAGGCCTTGATTCGGGTGGAGCTGGCATTGCTTAGCAGCCACGTGCAAGAGACAAGTCATGGTTTAAGTGGAGTTTAATTTACAGCAATTTTTGTAAATGCCCAGTAAAACCCTCTGTAACTGTGGAAAATAAAGTGTTCTCATCTAAACCCAAGAAAAGACTCAGAAAAGATCTGTACTTTACTACCTTTTAGCAGAGGTGCCATTTTACATGTTTAGATCATTAAAATCTATATTGAGTTCTCTGCCTGTTACTGGAAGCAAGCTGGGTTACTCATAAGTACTAATAGCACATATATTGTAAATTTGTGTGGGGTGTCAAACTACGTAAGATTAAACTTTTGTTTCTCTACTGATTTGTTGCTTTAGAGTCAGCAATTTTATTTTGTTGCCTCAGTATTTCTCCAAGCTCAGTCTTTTCAACAAAACAACCTATGTTAAGGTGTTAAATGATCTCTACTAGTTTCTTATGTTCTTCTCTATTTGCATGTTTATTGTCACAATCCACTAATAAGTAGCTCAACATGCTACTTCCTCAAGAGCCTCATTGCCTTTCTTTGTAAACGAAAAGCAAATCCAAGTCTTTTGCTCTAGCTAAATGTGTATCTCAGGTAATTTGTACGAAGTATATTAAGAAATAAATATACATAATAAAATAGAGCCTAAGAAGTCTCCAGACAGCCCTCTAAAATTGTGACACCTGAATTGCCTCAGTGCACATGAACAAAAGCATGCATAAGCAAACTCATTTCAGGCAGAATGGACAGAACCTACCACTTTTGCTGCTGCCCTGTCCAGAGAACCCTTTCATGTCTCTAGGACATGGACCTCAGCATGCTTGAACCTAACTTTGAAGCTAAACCCTTCAAGTTTTCCTACTGGTTTGATCTAGGGGGCAATTACTGCATCAAGCAGGGCCAGCAGATTTCCCTCTTGACCCTTGTGATTTTACCCTTCCATTGACTGAGCAGAGGTGGTCCAGATGATGTATAAGTCAAATTTGGGCAATACCAACCTATGAAAACAAATTTGTTTCTTTTTTTTTTTCATTTTAGCCTGAAAGACTCGCAGATAAATTTAAGCATCTCTTCATTAGAGGAGTGGAGAAGGGATTGCAAAGTGAAAAAGAAAAAAAAATTAATCTGCATGCATTTTGCTTTCCTTTCCAGGTACCTCCAGCATCTACCCTTCTTGATGTGAAACACAAATTTCACAAAGCATGTAAGTACTATGGTTACCAGGCTGGAGACCTTGTTAGAGGCCTTTCACTCAGAGAAATTGTCAAATTTATTTTTCATGAATCTCACACAAAAGCTGAGACTGGCCTGACAGCTCCAGTGCTCAGTAAGAATAGTGTTTGAACTAAGGTTCTATTGTAGCTGTTGCAGATGGGAGAGTCTGGAAGGAGAAAACTGCATAATTTATCACTGCCAGCACATGAGGGACAGTAGTTTTTATCTTGTTTTTAACATGGTGTCATTTCAAGACCAATACTGCATTTCTTCTCCCAGTGTTATGCTGGATAAACTTCAAAAAAATTACTGCCTCAAGCTGGCCTTAAACTGACCATGTGGACCAGAAAGCTGCTGTAGTGGGGAACTTGACCTCAGGGTGATTAAATAACATCTGGGATTTAGGTTAGATATAGGGAGAAATTTTTTATGGTGAGTCTGGCAAAGCACTGGCACTTCACAATTGCCTTGAGAAGCTGTGGATGTCCTATCCCTGGAAGGGTTCAAGGCCAGGTTGGATGAGGCACTGAGCAACCTGGTCTAGTGGGTGGCATCTTAGATAATGAGCTTTCATTATTTTTACAAAAAAATGGTGTCTTCAACTAAAGGCTAGATGCCTTTTACAGGGGAAGAAAAAAAAAAAAGGTTGTCAGCCAGTTATATGCTTGAGTTCAGAGCAGGGTAAGTAGGAAAAGTATTATGCTTCTCCTGTGTCCTTATAATTTTATAAAACGCTAAAGCTTAAGGCATCTGTGGTTGCACACGGGTTCAGTTGATGAAGCGAAAGGCTGTTAACCTGACTGCTCTAAAGTTACTTATTTTCCCTCCCTGTAAGGGATTGTAAAATACAAAATGGCACAAGTTCAAAAGCCACACTGCTGAATATGAAAAGATCGAGTGCAGAAGTTTTAATATTTCAACAGGGGTATGTCCTCCCATCAGTTTGTCAAATGCAGTGCACTTCTGCCTAGAATCTCTTAAATCAATTGAAACTGGATTTATATTGATGCAGTTTAAATCAGTTGGAGAACACTGGCACAGAGGTTTATGCCAATATAACTGTAATGAGGTTTTTAATGGACTTGGGCTAAAATGATGTGAGATTGTGTACAAACCATTATAATGGCACCTGTTTTGATATTAAGAGGAATCTTACTCAAGTACCCCCAGTGATGGAAGTGGAGCTGAGTATCAAGTAAGACAGTAAGCACACAACAAAGCACAATACACATCATGAACCAAACCTCTGTCAGTGCAGTGTATTACAGCACATGGAAGGGCTGGCAAGTGCCTTCAATGCTTTTTAAATTCTCTTTTTTTACGTCAATTCATCCCATTCCCGGGAGTATGCCATATGATTGCCCTGTGTCCTTTCTTCTCAGTTCAGCTCATTGCTTTGATCTCTCTTTGCCAGTTCAGCCTGGATGTTGTTGTCTCATGAGGTTCCCCTCCTCCTCTTCCTTTCCCAATTGCAAAGATCAAACCTTCACTTTTTTCTCTTTGTACAGTTAGTGGGATGACAGCTAATAGAATACAGCTCTCTTAGGCAAGGGCTGAGAAGGGGCTGAAGCTGATCTGTGGATGCCTTTGGTTAGGATGCTATTTTGTACTAGCTCATGCATTCATCTCTGTCATTTTGTGTGTGCCAGACTCACATGTTCCCCTATAATCTCTCATTAAAACACACTCCTACGCACACCCCCTTACAGTCTCCCTGTCTTCATACATTCCCCTTTGATCACCCATGCAATTAAGCTTTCCCCTCAGCTGGTATCTTGTCAGCCCTTCGGTGAGAGGAACCCCTGTGCAGCAATTTCACAAGCATCATCTCTGTCACTGATCAGGTTTTGCTGCCTGATTCAAGAAAGGAGGAAAGAGACTGAATTATGAATTGCAGCACAGGCTGTTAGTCATTAAAATAAAAGAAATGAGATGCAAATGACACGTGCCATCTTACTGATAAGTAAGTTTGTCAAATCTTACTTTGAATGTGTGTTTATGCAAAAGGCAGAATAGGGATTTAGAAGTCCAAGAACAAATACTGAAATACTCCTCAGCCCTCACTTCAGCAAAACTGTCTTTACTGAAACAACCGCAGAAAGGCCTAACCTTGTGCTCTTTGTGGCATTGGGTTCAGGGGATCAATCCCAGTTTTATCACTGGAGAATCAGGGATCTTAGAGGAGAATAACCATTTAAGACAAAGTGCTATTTTCATGGGAATTCAAAGGCTTTGTTTAGACTGGAGCTGTTTTAAATCATCCCCTGGCTGCTGTAGCCACTGCCCATGGGAGGGACGGGCAGCACCAACTGGGTTCAGCCCAGAAGAGCAGATTCCCTGCTGCAGCCCCCTGCAGCCATCAGCTCTACAGGGGCTTTCTGTAACAGATGTTAGAGCCAGGCTGTCATGCTTAATAGCAAACATCACACCTGCCCACCATGGATCTGTCTAATCCTTTTCAAACCTACTTACAGTTTTGACCTCAGCAAAATCCTCTGGGAAGGAATATTATATTCCACAATATAAGTGTGTTGCGGACAAATGTCTACACTTCTACAGCTTGATATTTTCTGCCTGAAATTGAGTGGCAGCTGAGTGTCAGGGTATCATTGGCCATCATACTGAGTTTTCTGAGGCACAGGCAAAGAAGCCTCAATCAAAATGGTGCCATGTATTAGGAGACTTTACTGGAATTTTCCTCATTCCTTTGGCTAGCTGGCAGAGATGGAACTAAGCCAAAAACTGAGTGTATAAGAAAGAAGTCTTTTGACCCATTTTCTTGGTTGCTTATAATGAGTTAGCTACCTGGCATTTTCTTTATCTATACAGATTATGTTTTCAATGGAGAAAGAAATATCTTGTAGGCTAAACTTCCCAAGCTCTTGTCCTTGGCAATAACTTTTCACCTTTAATTTATTTTTATCTTTGCAAAATGTATTGGACTGCTGGGGGAGGAAATCTTAGAGATAGAAAATGAAAAACTGTAATAATAATGCTAATTCAAGTATCACATAACTAAAATAAAATACCTCTAGAACAGGTAATATAGTGGAGTCAGTGATCATTAAACATTTTCAAGGTTACTGCATGAAAGTTGCTGAAAAAACTCTTGAAAGAAGAGGAAGAACTGAAAGGAAAGGGGGAAATAAGATCTCAGCAGTGCTGTAGCAAACTGATTGAGGCAACCTCCTGCTCAAGGAGAACAGCACAACTGCAGCTACATTTTGAAGCCAGAAGGGCGAGCACAGGGAGGCCAGAAATTGGCCTCTAGGCAGAAGGAGCAGGCAGGGAAGGGAGGAAGCCTGGTGATGGGTGAAAGGAAAAAGGGAAGTCCAAGAGATAACTGTAAAAATCATGCCAAAGGTATTCTGGTCCACAGACGGAAATAAAGTGCTCAAGGAATAAGGAACATCTAAGTTAACAGAAGTTATACAGGGCATTTAAAATAAGCAATATCAATGAAAGCAAATCATTAAGACAAGAATTGTCAGTAGATGGCACTCAAGAATAAACAGCATAATTTCTGAACAATATGAAACTTTAGAATCCTTCTACACCATCTTATAACTGCTCCTTACAGGTATTTCTGTAGTGATCCTGGGAGCCATGTTCCCTGGAATGCTGCTGAAATATTTTCTGTTGCTTTTCTCTAGAGAGAGGACAAGGAAAAAGACAGTGCAATCCCTTCTTCACGATGGGACCAATCTCTCTTTCAGCCTCCTCTTTACGGTAGGGCTGTGTGTTAGGAGTCATCTGCCAGGTTTTACCTACTGCTCTCATCCTGCAAGTGTCCCAGAAGCCACAGGAGAGCCGGCAGCCCCCCAGATCCCATCTGCAAACTGCTTGGTCAGAGCACATCCCATGTGACTGCCTGCACAAAGGCAGACCAGAGACTCCTGTGCAGGCCCTTCCACCACACCATTTTACCAAGCCTGTCAAACACTCCCACTGACTTCCAGGTGCTTGAATAAGACGTTTATTGCCTAATGCAAGGAGATGCAGTCTCAGAAGGCAAAATAAGCAGAATTACCACATCGCACAACTCTTTTCTCTTGGGCATATTATCCCTCCTTCCCTTTTCAAAATTACCTGTTACTGCCTTCAGCTCACTTCTACCCCCAGTTGCTTATCAATAGTGCTCAGCTCAGGCAGTGCTCAGCAGCTGCAGAGAGAGCAGCAATTTAAAACCAACAGGTCCTTGCTCACCCAGAACCCTGAAGCAGATCTTCAAGACACAGAACAGTGGAAGTTGAGCTGACAGGGTAAAGAGCAAGGAGGAGAATCTCTCATTGCTTAAAAATAACAAAGCAGGCTTTGTGAGCATAGCTCAAGGTGCATGAAGTACTAAAATTAGTTCTTTAGTGGAGGAAGTCTTCTTTCTTTTCTCCTTTCTAAAAAGGCTGCTAAGGGTTTTCATGCCCTGAATATGCAACTTTTCTGGTTTTCTGACATCCGAGATCTAGTAGCAGGATTCCAATAGCAAGGGCATCAGGAATAACTGGGTTTTACCAGGCCTGTGCTGACACACAAGAGCAGGATGCAGAGCTGTTGCTGGAAAGGATGACTGTACTGCATCATGTAATTCCCTTCTGGAGGCTGGCTGCGATGTTAAACTGCAAGGCTCAGAGAGGTGAGGAAGGATGCTGTGGGGATTAGTCATTAAGAGCAGTACCAGGGAGAGCGATGACTGTTAAGCCAGTCCTTGCCTACCGGCTCTGTATAATCAGGACGGTCTGATAACACAGTCTTGCTGAGAACCTGCAGTTCCTCTGATTTCTCCACACTCTCTATTACAGCTGGATTCTCAGGTTGCAGAAAGTTAATGAAATCTGTCAATTTTGATGCCTGGAGAGGCTCATGTAACTGATGAATACATCTGCTGGGGACTCAGAGAAGCTGAATTATGCTATTTATGGCTCAGCAAAGTTGACTTCATAGTCTTGGCCTGTCAATCAGCCATGTGTCTCACAAACCAAAGAGACCCAAATAAGTTATATCTAGGGCACAGAGCCTTCCAGAGGGATTTTTCTTCTGTCCTATATTAGGAGATCAGGCTTTGAGAAAGCCAAAATATTTGAAAGAGGGCAATGATCTGATCCCTCCACGAGCCGCCTTGAGCTGGACGCACTCCCCGGACAGAAAGGCAGCTACAAAGTCTATAGCTTTTATCAGATCTCAAACTCCTTCCTCCCTTGATTGTGTCCTAAGTAGTTCACACTAGCCCAGAATCCATATATGAAGGAGTTTTCCAAAGGACAGACAACATCCTGCTGTGCAGGCGTCTGATTGCAGAGCTCAGAGGCCCAGCATTACGTCCCCAGTATGGATTCTCAGAGCACATTGGGTTGGCAGTCACATCCAGCTATTGTTTTCGATAAATTCTCCCTTCTCTGCATTCATAACAACTCAGTTGGAAATCACACAAGGACAGCGAGTCACTGGGGATGGGCAGTTATTACAAATGGGCACTAAGAAGTACGGTGATTTCATCACTGCAAATTGCTCATTCATCTGTGTTGACTTTGTAAATGGAAATTACTAGATTAGGAGGAAACATAGTATTTATTCCATACTATATTTTATTTTTCTTTTGTCTTAGTCACACAGCAGAGATCAATAGGATGCTAGTGCCTGATGAATTTCACTATTCTTCAAATGACACAATTCTAAGATCTTTTTACTTCTCTATGCCTGTCAATACAACTCAGTTTATTAGAAACTCCTTGAATTTCTTTTTACTACCACAGTGAGGCTTGTATCTTCTGAAATTCTTTACTTTTTGCTTCCCAGCTCTTAGGACAAAGTAAGCAACAGCTCCTGCCACAAAACTCAAATCAGTTGCTACCCTCTTTCTTCCCAGCTCACAATCAGAGATCTCATCCATGAGTAAATTCCTTCCTGCCTGTGCAGGAACAAGGACCCAAATTCTTGCCTCAGGATGGGGCTTTAGTCACAAGACCAGCCTGTCCAGTAACTTCATTTCTACCCTGTGCAGGGAGAAGCATCAGCAGGATGACCTCCTCTTGGCTTATTTGTGACATATCTCTCTATACAAAATACAAAATCTCTCTAAACAAAATACAGGAGTCTGTCTGCTGGTGCAGATTGGTGTGACCTGAATTTATGGCTTGGCTGTCAAAATAATTGAAGCCCTCCTGTGAAAGCTGGGAATTTTTTTCACTCCTTTCTAACAGCCAGTCAGGAAATGAGAATGGCATCATTGACCTAACACTGTTAAAAGAAAGGAAAAGCCAAACTGAGTTAACCTCATGATTTTAATCTTCAAAGTGAATGAAGATTTACCTTATACTCAGGCACCACACACCCCACAACCCATTCTGTGTTGGAATTATAGAAAAATTATTCTGGCCATGTTCCAAAAGGGACAGACAATGCATGGCGCCCATCGCATAAGCCCTCCAGAAGGTTCTGTGCACTTCACAGACACTGTTGTGCATCCTGAGCTGTGGTCGTAAACCTCCCATGCAAGCCTGACTCATGCCTCTTGACACTGCTAAGGCCCAGATATTGCATTTGGACATCTCTAGCTGGGGTGCTGAGATAACAAAAGTGAGAGTGAGCACCAGACCAGGCATCTGCAGTTCATTTCTCTGCTGAGCACTTGAATTTCATTATAAGGTTGTGGAGGAAGAGACACTAAAGCAGTCTGAAAAGCATCCGATCAGGTATCCATGATGTTTTGCTTTCTGAAATATATACATATTTGCAAAAATATTTCATTATTAAATTAGGAAACTATGGTGGAGGTTTGGCTCACCAAGCTGATTTACAAGCAGGGCACAGACAACTTTAAATGAGACTTTCAGAGACAGATATTTAAAGCATTCTGGTTTTCAAAAGATAATCATAAAAGCCGGAAGGCCTTCTGGGACTTTTGAAGCCTCCTGATTAACACTGAAATGAACGTGATCTTTAAGACTTAGGTCTTTAAGACTTGACCAATGGGAGTCATGCTATTGACATGGGTTGGTTGTGTGTTAGACACTTTCTCCCTTTTGGCCTCATTTTCTCATCTATAAAATAAGAATAATTAACCTGCCTTTCATCCATCTTGGTGTCTTTTGTCTCTTTTGGCTGTGATCCTGTAAGAAACATTTGGGACAAAGAATGACTTAAATATATGTTTAATGACCTATTGAACCAGAGGGAGTAAGGTGTCTAAAACATAAAAGCCAGACTATCCATTAAATCCTTATAAAAATAAGATGACCTTCAGAAAACCAGCAATATGTAAATCAGCAATGAAAAAAGTGAAGATCAACTCAAAAAGTTTAATGAAAATTCACATTATTTCTCTTTTTTTGACAGCTGCTGCCTCTGATGTTATTGCATTTCATTAGCAGGATTAGAGATGAGTAACATAACAAAAGAAAAGGCAGCAAATCTATTGAGATGTAGCTTGAAGCAGAACTGTCCCCCTCTGCTCTCTGGGATATTGTTCCCAGCTGAGATTTCCAGGGCTCCAACAATGCATCACAAATGACATCCTATGTAAACAACTGGAGAACAAATGTGAGATGCTATTTAAATGCCTCATTAAGAAAAGGAAATTTCATAGCTAGATTCTTTGCTTTTCTTGACTTCGCAGTAGATTTAATTGACAGATCTAGATGAAAAACATCAAAATTTGTTTACCAGAATTGCCTGTTGTTATTTACAATGTGTCTTATATTAGTTGCCTATGGCGCAACTGAGAAAATTACAGTAGGGGACCCTATAGAAGTAATCCAGGCCCCAGGAATATCCAGTCTGGAGGAATTAAAGCCTACTCAACTGTTAACAGAAGATGCCAAGGTAGTTTGGGGTTTAAAACTGCTCCTACATCAATTTAAACTCAGCTATTAGTGTTTTCTGTCCAAAGAACAGACTCATTTCCAGTGTTAACCTGGTGTTCACCAGCAGACTTGTGGGCTTAATGTTCATTCAAGGAACTCAGGATGCTAAAAGCCCCAGTGGGCCTTCATTACTGTGAAAAGAATCTCATGTCCATTAATGAGACAGGTGTCTGTTGATTAAGGCAGGATCAAGATCACCTGAGGCTGTAAACGTGCTCTGCAGCTATATCAGGTTCTTCACAGGACTCTGTGCACTTTTGAACACCTAAGCTGGCACATGGCTTTACTGAAAGATCCAACAGCTTCTCTTACAAAGAGCTGCTTGGAATGGATGTGGATGAAATGTCCCAGGAATTCTTGTGAAAAACAGCCTACAGGTGCTGGGTAGCAGGAGAAGAAGTGAATCTCCCTTGGCAGAGAGAGAGGAACCTACCTCCTTGAAGACCTGTGAGAACAAGAGTAATAAATGACAAGTCCTATGGTGTCATCTCTGCTAGATAGGCTAGAGAAGCAGCAGCTTCAGCTTCTAAGTTCAGACTTTCCCCTAGGTCTTCTCTTCCTCATGGATTCTCTGGATGTCCTTTTGCATCCCCTCCTTTCTGTGGGGCCAAGAGCTGTGATGCAACAAGTAGCTGCAATTCCAGGGATAGGGTCAGGTGAGCACAAGAGCAAGGGGGGCTGTTCAGAACTTCATGTGAAAGATCTCACCCTGTGATAGTGGTTTGTTTTGCATTTGTTTAGATGCAAGCCCTCTCTCATATTTCTAGCTTATTTCTGTCTTTATTTCCTTATTTGTGCACGGTGGGAAAGAAACCCTAAGAACAACCAAAATAAGAAAGCTTTCAAACAAAATTTGGTATTTGAAACTGTTTCAAGTTAATGAAAGCAATGCATCAAAGACAAGAAGGTGAACAAATGATTCACAGTAAAAATAATGTAACAGCGTTCTGCCCCTTTCTAAATTGTCCACAAGTTTCAACGATATTGAATATATTTGCTGTTGAAAATTACTCACTGAAACAAATGATGCGCAAGTTATACTGGAACAACATATTTTGCTCTGGTTTAAATACATACTAGTGGAAGGCAATGGATTTTTTAATGTTCTGCCATTAGACTGCAAGTTCAGAGTGCACAAACAGCCTGGATGAGCTGTGTCTATCACATTTAGAGAGAGGAAGCAGTAGAGGTGTTCAAAGGCCATGAAGGGTTTGCCGTATAGATTGGGATGAAATATCATCCCTCAGATATGAGAATGAAAACTCCCCAAGCAGTATAACCACAATCAAGTTCCTTATGGGCTGTGTCTGTAAAGCTGTGGAAAAGCACTTTGCTGATCAACTTTTAGGTAGGAAAAGGTCTCTGAAATCATTGCATCGAACCTTTGACCACCTTGTCAACTAGACAACAACACTGAGTGCCATGTTCTGCTGTTTCTTGAACACCTCCAGGGATGGTGAGTCTACCACCTTCCTGGGCAGCCCATTCTAATGTTTAAAACACTTTCCATGAAGAAATTCCTCCTGATGTCCAGTCTGAACCTCCCCTGGCTCAGCTTGAAGATATGTCCTCTCATCCTGTCACTGGTTGCCTGGGAGAAGCGCCTGGCCCCCACCTTCCTACCACCTCTTTCAGGGAGCTGTAGAGAGTGATAAGGTCCCTTCAAGCCTCATAGCAGCGCTTCTGAGGCACAAATGCCTTTCCACAATCTAAGTGGTGGGATGGGATAATTAAACCAGCCCTAATAAACTTCTCCCAGGAAGGACACAGGAACGTGACAGCCTCTGGCTTCCATGCTAGTGTCTGATCTGCTGCCAGAGCAGGGCAGACCTCTGCTGCCTTTTTCTCACTGCTCTGAGAGAAATTAGAGTTTAGCCCTATTCTTAGTGAAGATTAATTTTCAGTGTGGTGAATTTACCAATGAATTTATGAGAAGTTAATTTGTTCTGAGGACAAAATCATGTCAATTCAAATGTGCTCGGTTAATTGTTGATGGCATTGGTCTGGTCATTAGATACAAAACCCACATTGCTTTGGGGGGTCAGTGAGGGAAAGCATTCTGATTAGCTTAGTGGCTGGAGAGAGCAACATCCTCTGGATAGTCAATATTGAAACAAAATTATACTTAATTAGCATAGTTTATTAGCTAATTGACTGTGGAATGCTTTTAAAGAAACAGCTAGAGCCTGGGGCAGAATTCTGCCCAGTACATCAGCGGGGGAGGCACAAATGAGCTTTTGAGCCATCTTTCCTGTATCAGCTGTGATTGCTGGACCACTGTGTACTTTCTGATGCTGGAATATGAAACCAGCAGGGCCCCAATCCTGCTATAACATTTGTTGGCACCGGAGTGCATTCAGGCAGCATGCAAACAGCACTGGGTTGAAACACTGACCTCACCATTCTGTCTCTTGCAGCTCTGTGGAGAGCTGCTACCTAAATGTACTCAGCAACTGTGCTGATTGCAGCAGCAGCCACACCAGAGCTTTCTAAAGTGAGGGAGCAGTGAACTGTGTTATCAGTGTCCTGAAGCACAGCATATCTATGACACAGCAAGGCACAGCACTGTTTGTTCCCTCAGAACCTGGCACGGGATAAGCATGAACAGAGGTCTTAAAAGGAACAACATTTTAAAACAGGCCTTAATATCTTATTGCCTGTGTTTCCTGAGACCACGAGGGTGGAAAGATAACTGTGTTTAAATGCTCTGCTTTGCTGCCAGTGAAAACCTTGTCTGAGCTGGCAACTCCACACCAGCACAAATAGGTGAGCATTTATGGATTGACATAGACAGCAAGTGACTCCATAAACCACCAAATATTGAGCTGCGTTTTTAGAAATCCCATGCCAAATTATGGACAAGAAGACAGAGAAGGAAGGATATTTTTCATCCCTGAAACACACATTTAGTTTGGCAAATGTACATTCCTTAATGTGCAATTTCTCAGGTTTGTGTTGCCCTTTGTGTGAAGGCTTCAATGATACAGCTTATATTTAGGAAGAGAATCCTGCTCAAGTTCTCAGATTCCTTGATACCTGAACAATTATCTTTGCTACCCTTTCCAGACTTGTGGAGATGGGAGAATCAAAGGCAAAGGTAACTACCAGAATACAGATCCTCACTTGGCATAGATTGCTCATCTATCTTTTAATTCGGGCTGGCATTTCAGAGCTAGAACATGACTGTCTGAGAATATGAAGCAAACCCAGCACTGTTACAGTGCACTGCTGACAGACACAGCCCTTCCTGGGGGTCCCTGGTCCAAAGACTGCCCGAACCCATCAGGCAGAGCCCAGCTGCACTGATCACCCCCTGCCACATTTCAGTGTGTGACTGTGTCACTGGGGCAGTGAGGGCAGGGCGAGGGGGCCAGCCCAGCAGTGACACTGCCCCTATGGGGGGCACACTGCTGTCCTGGCCAGCCCTGTGCAGCCCCACGAGCTCAGCACCTCTTCACCTCTCTGCACTGATGAATGGCAGGCCCCCATGGGAAAGCTCCTTCCAGCTCCGGGTTTGTCAGAGTACCTATTTTCTTGTTTCTCTGTATTCTGGTCTGTGGCTGTTATTAATGAAGTAAAAGGTGAGCCTCATTCCCTTTCCCTTCCTTTGCCCACACACATTAATTTAAATGCAAATTCACTCAGAATGATCAAAATTAATTATGCTTTCTGCAGCAGACTACATGGAAAATGGAAATGCACAGGGCTGGCTTTTCCCTTTACTCCTTTATTTTTTGGAAGTGCAAGGAAAAAAATGTAGAAAAATACAAACATATGCATCTAAATGCTGCATGTATGATTGTTTCTTTTCCTTATGCTTTTTGCTTGTCTGAAATTCCACCGGTGCTTTTAGTTGCAAACGGTTTCAGAAGGAATATTGAAAGGTTAATCTGTGACATAAATTGACATCCAAATGACAAATAATATTCTGTTTATCACTAATAAGAATCAATCTCCATTGAGAAAAACTATGCTGACTCTTACAAAATTTGTCCATTATTGCCTGATCAGAATATAGCTGAAGTATTTAATTTTTTTTTCAGCGGGGAAAAAGAAAGGCATGGGGGGAGTGTTCCTCAACAAGTTCAGGCATTTATATAAGTTATTTTAATGAAAATACAGTCAAGTAAATTTGTGACTCAAGGTGCAGTGCAGAGTCCCACAGGCTGGAGCTTCACATCTGGGCACAGTCAGAGCAGCTGAACTGCTCCCAGGAACCAACATATGGACAGGGCTATCCTTTTTTGCCAGATCTTGGGCAAAAAATTCTGACAGTTTTTTTAAGGAGAGCGAGTGCAAGAATTATGTGCATTGTGCTATAGAGACATTAGGTATGCTCTGAGAAACCTTCTGGACCAGTATCTGTCAGGCTTCAGTGGAGCTGCCAGGGTGACTGTTACATGACTTTATGTAAGAAAAATGGGTCACAGATTTTAAACATTTAAGGCCAATGGCAATAATCAAATGAACAGGTAAACCAGAAGCCTTTAGCCAGATATTCGGTCAGGCTGGGGTTTACTGGCTCAGTAGTCTGTGGGAAGTGCATGCTCTGCACCAGACCCTGTCCTTAGCACTGCTGGTCTTAGCCAGTGTGTCTGGAGACATCAGTACAGCCAGCTCACTGCCTGCAGTGAGCCTTGGCCAGCAGTGTGGTTGCAGCTTGATGAATTCACACATTGCAAAAACCAGAGGAAAGAAATAGATGCTTATGACCAAATAGCTAACTTTTCAAATTCCACATGCCATTAAAAATGTGCTTTTTTTGTGTCCCCATAGCAACTACAGTTCAAGGTGCCTTTGTAAACACATGGCCAAAGATCTTCCCTGGAAAGCTTACAAATGAAACAAATCAGAGAAAATATTCAGAGAAAAAAGCTGATAAAGAAAAGGGATTTAAATGGCTTCCAGCTATGGAGCCATTTAAAACAACATCCATTTCAGTACTCTGCTGAGATTTTACTGAACAGGGCAGACTGGATCTGCACTTTCCACTAACGTCCCATAAAAACATGGATCTAGCTCAAGATCTGCTCCTGCTCTTTAAGTATTCTGATACAGGTCCTTCTGCCAGGAAAACACAGCCTAGCTGAATGATCCCAGATCCAGAAAGTGCCCTAAAGACTCAGCAAGAGGCAGAAGCAGCACACAATTGGTAGCCTGACCCCTGTGAGCTGTGCTGGGCTCAGGAGCTCAGTCTGGTGTCAGCTGAGTAGTATCTGGAGAGGACCTGGCCAGGGCTGGTCAGGAAAATAGACCCAGGTGATGGTGCTGGCACTTAGCATGTCAAAGCAGCAAAACATCTCTTGGCCTGCAGCCAAGGAGGGCCTTTTGAGAGGGGCCACGTGAAGAGATGCTGTGGCCCTACTTGCCCCAGGCTTGCTGCTGAGAGCCAGTGGTTCAGGTTGCAGCTCTCACTGGCTGCCATTTATTACAGTAGAGGCAAGCACAGTAAGTAAGCTCTTCAGATACTTTCTCTCTTGATCTTGTGGCCGAGCTTAGTTTTACTGTGGTTTCTTTGGTGTGCTTTGCTTTCTGCCATCATGCTCAGGAATCACTCGAGTGCAATGTTAGCACAATAAATCACACAACCTTTTTTTTTCCAAATAAGAGCAGAAAGTAATAGCTTTGAGTCATTTCAGCATCCTGCTTTTCATGCTGTCAGATCAGTGAAGCAAGACTACACAAACTTCAGCCCTGCAAAGGCTGTGGTTGCTAGCATGGTGATGTCTCTATCCTTGTTTTCTCAGAAATGTTCCTGGGAACAGACAGGGCTGCTGCAACCAAGGGAGACAACACCATGGCCACTGTCTAAGGCCCACAGGCAAGGGACAAATGTATTTGTTCGGAGTTTATTTGTCAAGGAAAGACCTCAGCAAGTTTTAAGATAATCTGTCTGTATATATTGTGCACAAACCCAGCATACCCACACATACTAAAATGTGAATCTTTCCTAGCAAATCATCTTATTGCTACATGGGTATCAAAACTATCATCTGGTTAAGGTTGTGGAACACATTTCAGCCATGCTCAGTTCACATGAGCAAGTGCTGTTGCACTTCTCAGCTCATGTGCAACATTTTTGTGATCAGATAAGGGAGGTTGGTGCCGCAGTGGTTCCTTGGAATTTCCACTATTTCTGCAAATTTAAACAACATGCTGCTGATGATTGATTATAGTAATTTTGTTGTTCATATCACCCTATTCATATCACAGCAGGTATTGCTTGTAATTATTAAGGCTATTTGTTATTAGAGATGCATGGGTGGTGAAATACATTGAGAAGCAAACAATTTAACTGCTAATAAAATTAGCTGATGATGGAAAGTCAATCTGCTAATTATCTCCAAATTGTGTCTGTCAGTTGTGTTTTGCATTTCTTAGACTCCTCTCTCCCTAGAAGAATAGCTTTTGCAGGCCTGCATTCTAAGGAGCACACGGAATTCCCCAGCAAGGGAGGTCTTCACCATGTTACCTTTGTTCTCATACAGGCTCACATAACTTCATAAATACTTTGTGACAAATGGGCATTTGATTGTGGAATTTACTGCAGAGCAGACAGAGCACTATTTTTTTGCAGAAGATTCTTTATGAAACTTAATAAAAACTAGGTCGATTCCTTCAATTTCACACCTATTGAAAAGTACTAACTACTTAGATTCTCGGCTGTTAAATTTTAAAAATATCTTGTGCTATTTAAGTGGTAAAGCACACATTAAGGTCAGTTTGAGTCATGTGGATAGAGTATCTTTGGACAGTGTTAAAGCTGCACAGGGGTTTTTTGATTGTCCTTGCAACTTAGGATTGTCTGATTAGCCGCTTCACTCACTGGGATTCTAGTGTACAGGCAGTGAAAAAAAACAAACCATGTGGGCAGCAGGACCAGTGGAACTTGCTTTTCTGTGCATTTTTGTGCACTGGTATTGGCACTGTCATTTTAGCTTGTATATGTATGTTGACAGCGCTACATCTCCGTTTTATAGCCAGTATTAATAGGCAATTCCATTAGGAAAAATTAAAGGTAGCCATCAGTTTTGCGTCCTGTCAGTTTGTTTGTATTTTCATTTCTCTTTTAAATATGGACAGGTACAACAAATAACCCACACAAAATTAAATATTTTTCTGCATACCTGTTTTTAAAATAAGTTATTAAAAGTAAACATTGAGTTGCGTTCCAAGCAAATACCATCCTGTTTGGAAAAATTATGATGCCTTAAACATCATAGAATTAAAATATTTAAGTGTTTTTTAAAATGAATATATGGCGTCTTTTAACACAAAGTTGGAACAAATTCCTGGTAGAGAAGATGGAATATGGTCAAAGACTTAAGACCTGTCATAATTGCTTACACTTCCAGACTAATGGAAGTCTGTACACATAGACATAACTTTGCCTGAATCATAACAGAATAACTCACAGAACTTTGGGTTGAAATGGGTAATCAGAGATCATCTAGTCCAGCCCCCTGGCAGGGTCAGGGACATCCTCAGCTAAAACAGGTTGCCCAATGAAGAAGAAGGAATTTGATGTCACTTAAATTCAAGGAATTTGTGAATGACTTTTCAGCTGAGGAACAGGCAAAGCTTTCAGGTGCCAACGTGCCTGCAGGTGTGGAGTGACCATATTGGGGGTCTGAGGAAAACAGCCTTCCAGAGAAGGATAAGCCAGCAGAGTATAATTAAATAGAGATGGAAAAATTAGGAAGACATTTCAGCAGCTGTCCAATGATGCTGCAAAGAGAGGAACCAAAGCTGTTTTACAGAAATTCTAGAAATGTAATAGATGTGAAGGAACCACAGTATTGACTAAACATTAGAGGATGTAATATTGGCTAAATAGACCTATGGTTTGAACCAGCATGGCCCCTTTTATTCTCTGGGAAGTCTGTAGCTGCTTTTCCAAGTCAGTTAGTCTGGGTTTGACCATCTATAGGTGAGATGTAATGTTATTTTTACAACTTTCTTCCAAGTGTGAAATACATATCCAAACCCATAAACCCTGCATAAGGGAGCTGCAGCTCTGCTAACCACAAGGATTATACAGAGACTGTGACCTGCTCTAGCTGAGCTCTGATGCACTGTCACAATGTCAGAAAATAAATATTAATACATGCCTGATCTTAGATGTAACAGGAGTTACAAGATAAACTTCTGTCACCCATGGTCTTGGATTGCCATTAATCTCTGCAGGAGGCTGCAGTGGAAGATGTTAATAAGCAAAAAGTGGGAATTAAACACTGCTAAAAACTCCCCAAAACAACCCTGCAAAAGAGAAGCCCTTCAGCTTTAGACTGGAGGCAAGGGGAGCTCTGCCAGGTGTGGGAGTGCAGAGAAGGCTTGAAGTGCTGCTCACAGCTGCAGCTGTGCCTCTGCCTTTAGCGAGTGTGTGTGTTTACCCTGTCTGGGAGCAGGACTCTCCACATGCACTCCTGAACTCCTGCTGATGCCAGGTGAAGGTACTCTCTCAGACAGCCCTGGCTCTGGCTATCAACACCATTCTGACAGGTGGCAGCAAGAATTAATACAAGTGATAATTTCTCCCTTGGTTTGGTTTCTTTTCACTATTTAAAGAAAAGAGAGATTTCCTGCTATAGGAATGAGAGGAACATGTGTCTGCCATAGGCAGGCTGGATTAGAATTGCTTCCCACACCGACAAACAGAAATCCAGAGCTGTTCTAGTGAGATTTTTGGAGGATCCCTGTGGAAAACACCCATAGGAGGAAGGCAAATAAATGGTGACAGGTGGGCCAGGGTTCCTTTGTCTGACTGTTACCTAGTGGTGAGCAGGATGCCTAGGAATGTGTGAGATTTCCTATCTGAAATGAGTCTTATCAAGCTAGGAGAGCAGAGTCTTGGCAGGGTATACTTCTCCCCAGAAAGCAATGCTGGTTTCTGCAGGACCCTGGACAGCTAACACTTGGGAACAGCCTTGCTAAAATCTGCTGACAATAAAGACTGAAGCTTTGTTGATCTCACTCAAACCAACATAGAAATGTGTTTGGACTTTGTCCCCTGCTACATTTAGCATTCCCACTTGACATTACCTAGTGGCCCCCCACGAACAGTAAGAGCAGGGAAGGAACAGCTCCTTCCAGATCCTTCCAGAAGAATACACACAGCTTTCCAAGCACGGCCTGGAAACCAGAGACACACTGATGTAATAACAAGGTCACTGCAGACAAGCAGCAGCAAAGGCACACTTCCATCTGTCTAAATCTTTGAGTATGTTTGAACATAATGGTGTACTGAGGCTAAAGGACTGGAAATGTGGGATGATGTGCTTAAATGCACAACCTCTGTTTGCCCTTGTGAAGATTATGAGCCATACCTAAAAGAGCATTGCCACAGGATCAGGTAAATTGACTTTTATTGAAACATACTGTAATATGAAGGGGGGAGCCGGGGGGAAGATTCCAATTTAACACAAATACATTGCATTTCAGGCTCCCAAATAACTATTGATATCTGCTGTCCTGGAGCAAATCATATCTTCCCTGACAAGTCAGACAGCTGCTCCTTCTCTATCTTCCCTTTGTTATCTTTAATAGCCATGGATTGTTGTGGTAGCTTGAAAAAGATGTTTGCAACTTACTTGATGGATGTCTCACCTCCTGCTATTAGCCCTGGTTCATGGGTTCATCTAATGCCTGTTCTGGCCTACAAAAGTCAGACCAAGTGCTTTTGAAATGAGAGTGTGCTGAGTGTCACTGCACAGTGCACACCATGTACAGCCCCCTTCCCCTCCAGCTGGCAGCTGGTGACGTGATCAAACTCTCCTCATCATCCTGAAATAAGTTAGGTAGAAACAACCTCAAGAGCTCATATCCACATCCAGGTTCCTGCTCAGAACAGGGCCAACTTTAAAGTCCCATAAGACTGTTCAAGGTCATCCCCAGATGAGGGCTGACTACCTCCAGCGAAGGAGATCCCACAGCTTCTTGGGGCAAATGTTACCGCATTTGATCACAGTCACTGGGAACAATTTTTTCCGTTTAAAGGTATGGGAATATTTGTACATTAAACACAGAATCACGAAGAGTTGTGACATACATCTAAAAAAATCTGACCAATTTCACGTAGATTTTGAATTGAAAAAAAAAGCTAATCTCCTTCAGGCTATCAACTGTCCTCAGGTGTGTCAAAGGAAATAAAGACAAATGTGGTAGAAATGGCTAGGGGTGGTGATACTGCAGCAGGTTCATCACTTTTCTCTGACAATCTTTGCTTCCCGCAAATGTCAGTCAACACCCAGTACTATGGAAGTTCTCTCCACATTGCTTCAGGTCAGCCCAGAAATGTGCTAGGGCACAATGTGCTAAAAACCTTCAACAGCAAACTGAAGAGTTTGCTTGGGTTAAGCAAAGTTACTTGTCCTTGTGATGCAAAGGAGGAGTGTTTGTATTGTCCATTCAGCAGGACACCTGTAGAAGAATAGCCTTCTGCATAGAGGAACTAAAGAGCTGGCCCAGTTAACAACTTTAACAGCCACAATGTGTCTGTGGAAATTACCTGCTCACTCCAACACCAAAGGAAACTAAAGCAGATGGAGACCTGTACCTGTTTGACCAACCTGACAAGTCTCTCTTCAAAATCACCAAAGGGAATCCAATAACAACGGCCAACTGCTATTGTGCATTTCAGAAAGATCTTTAAACTAGAGCATTTAAAAATCTACTTCTAGGAAACATCCTCAAGTTGAGGGTATCAAGGGAGTCATAAGTCACCCAGTATTAGCTACCCATGTGCTTCTACTTTCTGTGTCTCTATTTCCCTAATTAATCTGTGGTTGGGAACTAATACAAACTGCACATCCCTAGTCAGGTTTTACATTCCTAAATGGGAAACACCAAGTTTTGGTCCAGATTCCAGCACAGGCATATTTTTAGAAGGGGCAAGACTGATACATTTAGTACTAAGTTTTGGCAAGTACAGTAATAAACAGTATCCTCTTTATATTTCCCAGTGCTACACACACAAGCTGTGCTGAGCATTCAGCATTGAGACTGGCCCTTCAGCACTCAAATGAGATAAGGGATTTATGCTCTAATATGTGTATTGTGTGCTCCTCCCAGCTCTCTTGTATTCTCCTTGCATAGATAAGACTGAAAAGAGAGGTAGTTTTTTATTCCACCTCACTTTTGTGGCTATCAGCTAAAAAACAACCCCCAAACCTAACAGAAATTTAGCTTTCCTATCACGAAATTAACAGCCATGCTTTGTGATTGGAACAGGTCCCCAGTGGTACCCATCCCGTGTTGGCCTGCAACTAGAACGCAGTGAGTATTCATAGGGCTGAATACAGCCACCTAATGTCTTACTAATCCTCTGGCAGATTCTCCTCCTCACAGTACTGCTCTCTCTATACGTGTTATTGGGTGAACTGTTAGTACATTCTCATTAACTAACATCAATTATTAACTTATTAGCTTTCTCATTAATGAAGGAACCCAATGGTTTTCATAACCACTGAGTGAAATGTTCCAGAATACAGTGTATGATCACATAATGAAGACAAGGCAGTTTTAAGCCCATTCACTCCCTTCCTTCCCTCACAGCATGACCTGTTTTAATACTTGCTCACTGCCTCACCAGAGGATGCAGCTGGCTGCCAGAGACAGCCTCTGTCAGTCCACAAGTTCTTGGTGGACATGGCAGTGGAAGATAAAGCTGGCAGAGGCTGTTTGCTGTTTTGTCTATGGATGTGTAGAATTGCAAAGCCACAGAAAATGAGGGCTCAGCACCTGATGGAATTTATCAACCTGACTGATGCAAACAGTCAACAAACATATATTGCAAGGGAGACCATATATAAAGAAAATAGCAAAGAGGTGTTGCTGCCATGGCAACATAATGTGCCAGCTGGATTTTTCCAATATCCAGTTCACTGCCTATATAAAAAAAACCCAAAAAACCAACCAACCAACAAACAAACAACAACACTCACCAAATATTGTTATTTCATGTGTCTGCCTGCACACTCTAGATCCATTAAGATTGGAAGCATATGCCTCAGAATACTGCAAACAGTAATGCTCAGATACACCTGGACTGCCTAGATCAGACAGCTAGCAAAGAAATCTTGAATTGTGAGCCTTTGCCCAAGAAATTGCATTCATCATCAGGTACTGCCTGTTGTAAAACAGCATGAGAATGCAAATGCTTCAGCAAAATATGTCAGTGAGGGAGATGCTGTGTAACACAGACTTTGCCATTAGTCTTGCAAGACAGAACAAGAAATGCTCTGTGGAGTTGTCTGTGTGATTGCAGGGGCTGTCTCTAATGGGCCAGATTAACAGAGACAGCAGAGTACAACTGTCACACATTGCTGCCCTGTGTCATGGCAGCCTCATGCTTTTGTTAAAACAGGAAGGGAATAATCCTCATGGGAGAGCTCTAAGTTGCTAACCTGGAGAATAAGTTCCAAGTCACCCAAGTAAATCAGAATGCAAGCTGGTCCTACAGCTGGACCATGAGCAGGGCAGCCTCAGCACTATGCTGAGCCCCCGAGAGGGTTCGCGCCATCTCCTCTTCCATTTTTGTCATTGCAGATGGGCCCTTTTTGAAGGATTCCATCAGCATCCAAAGCCTTGCTGTCTCCTCCATCATTACACTGTATTTTACAGACCTGGGTCAGCAGGTTGGTTGGACCACAGTAAGTATGTCCTTGTAACAGTCAGCATGATACATCTTAATGGGCAATGTGTTTTGGCTTCAACTTCCTCAGCCTGTGCTTCCTTATGTAAAATGGTGTAATTAGTTTATCAGCACTCAAAACAGAATTAAATGGAGAGTGATCCAAGTCATCAATATGCTAACTCTGACTTCCAATTAAAGATTAGAGGGGGAACATAAAAATATTGCCTGAGGAAAAAAAATCAATTTTAAAAAACAGTTTTAGCTTATCTTGGGCTCATATGCCTGTGCAGAGCTGTAGCCAAATACATTAATTTGCTGAAAGACTCCTCAGCTTTGGAAGTGGAAGAAGACATTATAAAGAAAAAATGGATTTCTAGTAATCCTGTTACTAATGCAGGAAAATAATTGGATGGAAATACCTCACTCTTTGTTCAAGCAAAGAACAGTTCTGAGAGAGTATTCTTCTGCCAAGGATTCCAGGCAGAAGATGTCCAGCCAGGCTCAAGAGTAAAAACTTTTGAATCTCCTTATAAAACAAAAGCATTTATCATGACAACAGTACCTGCATTATGCTGTAGGTAGATCTGGTTTGACTTTAGTTATTTTCCTATAAGCAGTTGTTGGAAGGTCAGGGTGCTGAGAGAGAGGCAGCACATTCCACTCAAAGGGGATATACGGATCTCTAACCTTATAGGCTCCTTTGGGAAAGTGAGAAATGAAAGATGAAATTCTTTCACAGTCCGAAGACAGAAGACAGTAGAAGGGTTTCAAAGGACAATGAAAGAATGGGAGAATAAGAGACCTTTTCAACGTCCTGCAGCAGGCACATGTGGAGGAGCTGAGAGTAGTCTCACAATCACTCTGACCAAGTGTTTGCTACAGTGTGCATGTAGAGCACTAGATGAAGTAACACACAGCCTACATGTGTACATTGGGTAACAAGATTCCCAATTTCTGCAGTGATACACATGGGTAAGACAGAACTACAGTTTCTGAAGGCCATAAAAGCCATGATAAGACTACTCATGGCAATGGGAAAGCAAAGCACCAATTGTGTGCAATTCCTTTAATGAAGCAACTGAGTTTTTTGCTAATTGACATAATGGTTGCTGGCCAAATCACTAGGTATTTACCTCAGGCAGCCCACAGATCCCACCCTGCTCACATGGGGGGGACTACAAGTCACTGTCCTTCCTTGGCTGTGCCTACAAGGATGGAGCTTTTGAGCAGCTTGCAGGTGATAGTCCAGTTCCTCTCTCCAACAGGTCACTACGGGTTAGGAAGCATTCCTACAGTGTACACTCAAGGTGAAGGTTACTGCCACAACGGTAACCCTTGACCTGGGAAAGTCAGCCTCTGGATCAGCTCTGTAAGGTCACATATCCATCCCAGCTGCTTGAGATCATGTGCATTTCTCCCTCTCCTGGGAAGCAGCCAGACCTGAGCAGCACAAATTCTGACAACTTTTAGTCCCTGTGAAGAACACGACCTGTGTCCATCCTTCCCAGTTCTGAAAGGATCCAAATCCCCAGGGAGTGACCAGCACTTTACTTCAGTGGAGCTAGATCATTTCCTACTGTGTGACCTACCTGTTTGAGCAGAGATCTGTGAGTTTACTGAGGCTCTACCCTACCCTGATTAATGGCCTGCTGGGGCCAGACTAATGAATGCTAGTCCCGTTTCCTTCACGAATCCATCCCACCACCTCTCAACCATGGAATTTTCTTGCAAAGCAAAATTGTGATTACTGCAGCTTCCTGTTTGCTACAATTAAGTAATCTGCAAGAACCTTATTTATTCTCTCTTTTCCTGGTGGTTTATGTAGCCTAAGACAGTAACATAACTAAAGCTTAATATCCCATTATAAATACTGCAGTTATGACCAGGAGTAGGTACTGCAGGCAGAGGCATTTTTTTAATGATTTAATCTGCATGCAAAAAGTTGACTCCATGAGTTTCTGAATATTCATCTTATCCCATTCTGCTCCATATTCTAAATTATCTCCATTCTCAGTGGGAAAAATCATCTTCCTAGCCACGTCATTTAAACAGTCAAGAGACTTTAATATTGTAGCTAGTCTATAGCAATAGAGAAAAGGTTCACAGAAGACTGTATTCTAACAGCAGCAATTAGAAATGCATTTGTACACAGGATGTGTAGTTTTATTGCCTTTCTTACTGTCTTTAGATCTCCTGTGCTCCCATCCCCCTTGATGCTCTACCAGATTTACGCACACAGTGAGGGAGGCTTCTGATTTAAAGGTTTGACATTTAAATAAACAAAGCACAGAATAAAAATATTCTTATCTTGTCAGAAAAATGATAGCTAAGGTACAAAGGGCCACATTCAGGTCTGGACTCCAAAAATAGATGCAGAAGAACATGGAGACACGTTGGTTCTCCAGAGGTCGATGCACTGGACATGGGTCTGTCTAGGGGAACACTCAGCACAGAGCTGGGTATTAGGGGTTCTGTCATCTCACTGGAGATCACACTGGAGGACCAAGAACACCAGTGCTGGGGATTTACACCAAGACAATGACTTGTGGTTTTTAAAAGGTGAAAACAGTATTGACCTCCACCTCCTGGGAGCAGTACCCTTTCCAAACATGTTGGAAAATAAAAGGTGATGCTGCTGTCTGTTCCCAAACAAAGAGTTTGTTTATCAATAAGTCTGGGAAAATCAAGAAACTTCAGCTTCCCTTTTGGAGCATGGACAGTCTCAGATTTACAATACTTGACACACTCCACCTTGGCAGCTTAAGGGTTTGTTGTCTCCTGTTGCCTACTTAGTCCCTCTGCCAGAGGCTGACATCTTGCAGGAAGGATGTTTCCTCTTCTTCCTCAGCCTTCCTAAAACACTGTTACACAGTGACCAAAATATTTTTGGTGTTTTGTGCTGTGAAAGGCCAGACTTCCCCTGGGCTTAAGTTACACCACAGCTCTGAGGTTGGCTGACTAGTTTTCAACAAGTTCTAGAGGCTGGATTGCTCTGAGGGAGGGAGGAGGACAAACTGGAGTGAGGGATTTGTGACTCTCTTCCATGGGAACAATTATTTGTCAGTCTCTTTTGAGAAATCAGGTCCTTTTCTGGGATAAAAGTAGATATTCAACCTCAGCTGGCTCTTTTAGAAGAAAGAAGGCCCTCAAGGCTGATTTCCAGAATATAATTCAGAGACAAAACAAAACCTGTTTCTTAGTATCATGAAATTTGTTAGAACTCTTGCTCTACTCTCCCTTCTTTCATATAAAAGAAATATTATCTGAAACACATAATTTACTTCTGCACAAGACTTATCAATTTCTTTACCCTGCCTTGAGGGCGTAGTTGAGGTTTGCTGACTGAGCCTGCACAGATACAAATGGGAGCTGTGTTTATAGATTTGTTCTATATGGCCCTGTAAAGATTTTATCCCCAGGGATGTTTGAAATTCCCACAACTGGAGTGATGGCTTTTATTTTTAATATATATCCAATTTTGGGCCTAGAGCATGTTTGATAGGCACCTCTTTTTACATAATTGCAATGTGGCATGGTGACTTTTTGAAACATGGCTGGTGTTTTACTGCTAAGAATACACACTGCTGCTGCAGTGAAAAGAAGCAAAACAAAAAAAATCTATTCTTCTGGCTCAAATTCACACTGCTGCTAAAGCTTTCCTTATTTGAGCAGTGATTGCAATTTCTGATTTATCAGCTTCTGTTGTCCCATTGCTACCTGGGCCAGCTACCAAAAGGATCCAAATAGAACTGAGAAAACAGCATAGAACTGTAAAAACAATATTTTTACCTACAAACCTTTGAATTTCAGTAGATTAACCCTGAAACACAGTACTTCAGTAAATATTTTTTCTAACTGTGATTTAAAATTAGGGATTGCTTAAGTACTTTGACTCCTGAGGGCCATAAAATAGTAAAGCTGGCAACAGAACTGCTCCATTTCAAATTTCCCAATGAAAAAAGATTCTGCTCAATCTAGCAATATAGAGACTAACACTTCTTTAAATCCAGGAGCATCTTTGAAGTCTGAAAATCCACACTTTTCACTAATTCATCTGCTTCTCCTGGCTGGCAAGCAAATTTATCACCAAGTCAGACATTGTGGAAAATTAACAAGAAGCCAGGAGGGGATCTGTGTTGGAAGCTCTGTGGTTATCCACAGCAGGTTTACCCAGTGGGGAAGGGCAGTGAGGAGGTGCTGCTGTTCTCTCAAGGGGAAAACAGTGTTTTGGTCAGTGTGATTCTCTCCTCTTGCCTCAAAGTTTTTCAGTCCTGTTGGTGAACAGGGGACTAAGAGTTCTCTCTGACTGTCTGGCACAGTTCAGTCCATTGGTCCTGTAAATGTGGAACAATCCCAAGAAGTCTATGGGATGACTGAGATAGGAAGCAATTTGCATATTGATGGGTTTGGAAAAAACCCCAGCAAACTGCTGCAGGCTCATTTTCTACACCTTCTCTACACCAAGGCTAGACTTGAACTCCCCATGGGAAACAAGAGATTTTCCCTAATTTGGGAACAGAAGAAGAGACTTCAGTAAAAGTTTATAACCTCTCAATGGGATGTAAAAGTACAGACAATTTCAACAGAAGGAAAAAGAGAGGATCTGAGGAGTTTGAAGAAGTGTGAGGATTGAGAATACTGCCAAACTAGTGAGCCAGTGTAACGACTATAAATGTAAGAAAACTCATATTATCATAGCTTAGGAGGAAATTTGAGGTCCAGGTAACACGGAGAGCTGAGGATCTGTTTGATGTAGCAGAGAACGTCCCTTAATATGGTTCTCAGCAGATACAAATCAGGGCTTGCATATTTTGTGGCCAATTCAGACAGAATTAGTCTGACTAGGGACTAGTCAATGGGACTAGGACCCTACAAATTGAGTAACACACTCAGGGAACTGTGGATACCTGAAAAACTTTGCAGACGTGCCAAATAAACAGAAAGTTTGACTCTGTGTAAATATGTGGGTGGCTTAAGAAGAGCTACAAAAAAGTGCCAAAGACAGAAAAATCATCAAATGGTTTCTCACTGCTAAGCCTCTTGGATCAATAGATAATTTGGTATAGAAGATGATCTCCAGGGGAAAAAAAAAAAGAAGTCACTAGTTCCTTGATAGCACCTTTTCCAACTACAATTATTTGTAATGCAAAGCACCTCTGTTCTACAGCTAACAGTTTGTACTTGGCAGAGGTTTCTGCTTGAACACACAGTAAGTGTTGCTCTACCTTGGTACAGTCGGCCAAGTCTTGACCTGATCCCAGTCAAAAGCTGCGAACTTTTAAAAACATTGTGACCTTTCACAAAGGCAAACCACACACAAGATTGCTCTTATTTTTCATTTAATTAAGTCTAATATTTTTCAACCTCCAGTGTTATCAGGAGAGAACAGCTTGCATTTGCCTGATTTCTTGCCATGGTTTTATATTGTTTGAGCCTTTCCTTGGGCTACACATACTTTTGGCTCTTTGTTACTGCCCAGTGGCAGCATGAAGTTAACTGATAAGGGAAGAGGAGACCTCTGAAACTGCCCAGCTGGCTGATTTGGATTCCTCAGATGCTGCTTCTAATGATGCAAACAGTGTTGCAATAATTCCTCTTGGTCAAACTGCCACTAGCAACAAATGCCACTAGCTCACAATGAACCATGAGAGTGTCAATTTTTCAGTTGCCAAAGGGAATTAGGGAGCTACTAGAAAAATTAATTCTGAGGGTTCTAGTTACTGTTAAGCACAGTAAAGACTGAAAGACCTATGCCTAAGTATTTATAGGAATGCCCTTGAGTTTTTACCCTTTTGAGTGCAAAAAGAAGGTAGAGGGAATTCAGTAAACATAAATAGAACAATATGTTTCTTTCAGTTATACATTACTTTATGCTTTAACCCTTCATTCTACCTAAGGAATAAAATGTTGCTTGATGTACAGAGCTGGTAGATGTAGACATTTTCCTATTTGTATTCAGAGTAGCTAAGGAGGTTGGCATGATGTCAGTCTGTGCAAATTTGAGCAGCTTTAGTCCCTCTAGAATGCATAAGCCCAGCACAATTATTCTGTATGGGGAATTTTGCCTGACCCTATACAGGGTGCGAGGAGAGCACAGAGAAGAGTGAACCACAGGGTGAACCAGTGTTCAGCACAGAGAACCAGAGACTGAACCAGTGTTTGAGAGGACCAAGTACCCCTTCACCCACCTTTACCTGATGCCCGTGACAAGTCACTGAATTTCTCTGTATTTCAGCTTCCAAAACACTGAGAAGAAAGTAATAGTATTTTCCACTTTGCCAAGTGCTTTGAAGCTTCTGGATGAAAAGCACAGATGAGGTTATTTACAATAACCAGGTGTTTAAAAAGCACTGTTTTGTTTATATATCTACACAGCAGATGATAAATACACATTTTAAAATGATGCATATTATAAGGCAGATTTTAAAATGCTGTCAAAGACCTCTAAAGATTTGGCAGCGAACCTGAACTCACACTGGTGTTTGGTTACAAACAGAACTTGAATTCTTCACTGAATATGTATCACTACAAACATATACAACATACATATATGTGTGTGTGCGTAAGAATAACATTTGTTAATTTGCAATTATTTTTCATTTTGAGTAAGAAACATGAAATGGCTTGTAGTCTCAGGGAAGAATGTTGACCATAGTAAGAAGTGGTCTGGTGCCAATGTTTCAGACAGGTCAGTCTCAGGAGAAGAGACAGGAGGAAGATAGGATTTCACCTTCCTTATTCCACAAAGCATTCACAAGCCTGACTCAGGGACAAACAGTGTCCATCACTGTTCACTCCCCAGCTCCAGAAACTGGCCAGAGTCAGCTGCAATTTGCCTATAAAATCCTATAGCAAATCAATCCTTATCTCTGGTATTTGCAGTAAATATTGAGCAGCAGCCTGAAATACTCATAGACACTGAGTTAGTGCAAAATCTGCCAAGACAAGGGAAGTTTCAGGTGCCCCTGCATGCACATTTTAAGTTTTGTAGACTTCATTAGCCAGTTCTGTGAGAACGGGAACAAAAAGTAATTGAATATTCAAGCAGCCCTTAAGAACCTATTACCTGATGCCAAATTGCTGCTGCAGTGGATTTTTGAAAACATGAAAATACAAAATTTTTACAAAGGTGAAGATTTAGAGATCGTGCTAAAATTATGCCATTATCATCCCCAGGTAACTGTACAGCCTTTAATGAGGTAACAAAGTGTATGAAATAGAAATTAGACTAGAAATTAATAATGTTTCTTAATGATCATCAGCTCAAGAGTACTTAGGGCTGGGATTGTAAAAGGAGTCTAAGGTAGCTATATGGTAAGTTTAATGTGATCTGGGGACTTGGGAGGATTTATCTCCCTGTTTTTCTTGGGTTTCTCTGAAATCCCAGCTTTTCTCTGTACACTCACACACAGCAATAGTCTGTCTGTCTGACAGCAGGAGATCCTCCTCTTTGTGCAGTATGAACTGTGCCAGTCTGACCTTGGCTCAGACCTGCAGCTACTGCCTTTGCCTCACATTTATCAGAGAAACTAAGCCCTGTCCATTAGATAATTTATATTCTGCATCTGCTTTCCCATCAGAGTTACCCAGGACATGCTTGAGCTGTTTTCTATCTCTTGCTGTTCTGAGGACTACAGACAGAGACCCAATGTCATTGTCCTGGCTGCAGGTATTACCCTCATCCCATCCTCTCTGCTTCCATCCAGACATCCCATGGGCAGTGGAAGAGAAAACATCACAAGCAGCACTAGTGACTGGGTAACTGGCCCTACATGGCATGGAAAGATCTGCAGGAAAGGATCAGTGTGGAAGAGGCTGTATGGCCTTTCCTCAGCTCTGCTGCTTGTCATAAACGAGATAATGTGAGACTATGCCAAAAGGCAACAAGATAGGGTGTGTTGTGTGATATTACAGAAAGGGCGGGTCATAAACATTACAGAGAGGAATTAGCTGATGCCCTCTTGTGAAGATACTACTATGTGGCCTGTTCCTTTATAAAGATTTGGTTGTACTTTGTTCAGATTCCCTCCACTCCCTTGCCTGTGTTTACAACTTCCTTTTGTCCTGCTCTGCCTTTTTCCAACCGGTACACATGGTACTTTAACTCACTCCTTTCCACTCTCTTTAGCAGACCTGCTGTGACAGTGTCAGGCACTATGTCATCCCTATGAGCCAGAAAATCCCTCCAATAACTTTAAAGAGCTCCTTTCTGCTGCATTCATACCTCCCTAAATAAACCCTCTGCCTCATGAGGTCTGGGATTTGAATTCCTGGCTGTTACTCTGTTCAGCAAGGTGTTCCTGGCATGATGAGCTGAATAAGAGATAAAAGAAAGAGGTACAATCTGCCTTATGCAAGATGAGATGCTTTAGTGATTTGCAGATTAGCTCTCCTGTATTATTTTTTGTTCCATCATCTCTTGGATAATGGAAACTCCTACTTAGCTCTTTTTTGACTGGTTTCTGATGTCAGTTTTGATGTTTACATAGTAGATATTTCCAGTTTAGGTGTTACTGAATCAGATCTCTGAGGACCTGATAACTGAGATGGTTAAAAAAGCTTGATTTTAGCATCCTGTATGGAGACCATATTGGGGAGAATTTTGACTCCAGAATAGCTTCATTTAAGAGCACTTTCTCTATGTTACTGAGAATAAGAAGTCTACAGAGTATATAATGTCAGACACAGGCGAGAAGAGAAGGAAGGTAAGAGAGCTGGACACTGTGCAAGATACGAAAATGAGTGTACAGATGTGGGGAAAAAAGGCAATCTCCTGTTTTCTCTCTTCAGGGAGTTAATGATGAGCTCAACAGTTAAATCCTATTGAGCTATGCTCATTGTTATAGAGACATACTGCTCCTCCAGGAAAAGATACTTCTGCTTATTATGGATCACCATATTTGGTTGCACCCAATACATCAAAATAATCTAGGCAAGACCACAAGATGGTAAAGGAAGAGTAATTTTCTTCTAAATATTGGGGCTTAGTGCTTTTGTTTGTTTGTTGTTTTTTCTTCTTTTTTCTTTTTACATTTCTATGGGATAAATCTGCTCTGTGTTTTAAATGATCACTTTTTTTTCAATAAAATAGTATTACTTTTTCTCAGAAATAACAAGCTACACTCTTATTATTTTCAGTTCTCTGTTTAAAATGTGATTACTATTTTTTTCAGAATATGTCAGCAGGAATTACTAACTTTGAGCACCTATAAAAATGATGGAGGAAGTTGATCCTTGACACACCTAATAACTCCCCAAGCCCAGCAATTAGTCAGCTATAGGATGAGTATGAAGATATACTAGTTAGGCTTAATTGCATATAATAATTGAGAATCAATAGTAAAAGAATAGTGCTTGCCCTTGATTGCCAATGGGTAGAACCAATAATTGTAATGCTGTGTTAATTTAAGATTTTAAGACTTTCCCTTTCACCTGCTTGAACTCATGGGAATTTTTAGCAGTTTCTCTGCCTGCCTTTCTGGAACTGGTTTTTCCTAGTCACTAATTTATGGCAAATTTAAAATCAGTGGGTCAGAGAAGGAGAGCAGGGATCACAGCATGGGACGTGCAACAGAAGAAAAGAGCCTGAAACTTACCTAAACTAAAGTAAACTACAACAACAACTACTAAAGCAAATTGAACCTTATCCTCTAAAACAGAATTTTACTAATCTTAACAATGTGCCAGTGTGACTCAGTTATGACAAAGGCAAATACAGTCCTGTCTGCCAGACAGTGCTCAGTTTGACTGCAAACCTCATGGCTGACCCTGCACCACCTGCCTCCCCATGGGTGATGTGACTGACACACAGACAAGACTGAACTCTATCCACACCCTGAGCATCTTGATGCTGCTCACCTCCACAACCCCCAGCTCAAGAGCTACTGTCAGTGCTCTCAATTGCTTCTCTGAACTGCCCTCATGTATCCCCCACTTTCTATATCAAACTCCACCACAAGGATTCAGTTATCCTGTATTTGGAGCTTTGGCTTTTAAAGAGAGACTGGATTTTTTACTAAATCCTGAAACTCTCCTCCTTTCAGCATCTGAAATCAGTCTGGGGGTAAGGGAGGAAGACTTGGTGCAGTAACAAGTAAGCACAACTTGGTGCTAGTCCTGCCAAACTCTCCCTGGTGGCTTTGTAATGTGCTCATGCCAGAGATCTTGAAAGCCGCCAGTTATGGATGTACTTTGTGGTGCATCTCATGGCTGACAGATAAAGCTACACTGAAGAAAGCAGCTCATTCCAGGCTCTTCCCCTGACCTGCCTAGACCACATTACCTGTGCCTCTGTCCCTTCTACCAGCATAGACAAGATTTAGTGTGTTAGGTTTAATTAGCAGAAGCCATCCCTTACAGTTTTGCAGAGTGCCAAACACAGTGGGCTCACATTTTGGAACAGACCCATACAACTGCTATTAGGACAAAATTCTAATAAGCCCTTGGCTGTGAGGTATTCCACAATGAGTGCTCTTGGACTCCTAGATTAAATATTTTTACACACACAAACACACACACACCTGCTCTTGGGATCATGCAGAGTCTAAATGGAGCACAGGAGTCATGATGTCACTTGGAACAAAAGGGAATTTGAAGTTCCCCTGGTAGAGAACACTTAAATCTGTTGCTACTTTTGGAGACTGTCCTGCTACAAAGGGATAAAATTTCAAAAGGTTTCCCCCTGTAACAGAGGAAAATGGAACCTACTTGCCAGATATTTCTGCAGGAAAACCTTTCTCTTTCAATGTTCTTCTGAAGAGTGATTAGAAGAACAGCCCACTGAGGGGACAAATACTAGTTTTGACAAAGGTGGTCTAAAGTCAGTGTTGCTCCCTTAAACCACAGGTTTAAGGAAGCAACATTCATTAGAATTCTACAGCAGTGCCAGTAGACACTATAAAGCCAAATATCCTATCAGTTATAAATCTTTCTCCCTGAAGTGATGATAGGCACTTGAGTTACGATTTTCCAGTCCTTGTAAATGTGGAGGACTACACCATTTCCATTTTATTCTGGGCTTCAGTCCAGTGGGAACAGGTGATCAAATCTAGATCTCTCATCACTCTAATGTCATTTTACTTCTTCCATCTGTGTGTGGCTTAAGAATGTCCCACAATAAAAAGCAACACAGACTGTACCAAACCAAAGTCAGACCTTAAAACTTAGGGCAACTCATGTCATCTCCATGACTTTGCCTTCTCTCCCTGCCTCTCCTCTCAGCTCTCTGTGCCTAGCAGGGGTGACAATGGTGAGATGGAAATTATTTCTTCTTTATTTTGTCACAGTAGGACATTTTGTCCAGTCTTCCCACCAGAGGCTACTTCTGCTGGTGCCTTCACAATGAGGAGAACCACACAGTCACTGAAAAAGAGCTCAAAGCACCATGCACCAGGCAGGCTGGTCCTGCTCTTCCTTCCTCCACTAAATTTCAAGCAATGATAGCCTTCCTTCCAGATGACTCTGCTAGCAACCAGGATTCAAAGTTGTGTTTGTTTCTGTCATGCCTTGTTGGCTTTTAACTGATGTACCACTTAATTGTAAAAAGCACTGGCAGAAAGCAAGCTGCCTTCAGTTTCTTGGCCTTGAGTTTCAGTGTTATTTAGATTCCAAATAGGCACCTGATGGCACAGCCAAAAATATAAAAAGGAGGTAACTGTGATTTTGACCACCTTCTTTCTTCTGCACAGATCTCTCATTTCCTAGATGGATTTTACTCCTTTGCTAAAGAGACTGCAGAAGAATCCCCTATGTATCATTTAAGTCCTGAAAATGAAGCCAAAAGTCACTGGAAGGATGAATAAGGGTTGTGGATAGGGGTATTCTTTTTCTCACACCTTTCCCGATACAATTTTCTACTCTGCCACAGCTATTTTATTTTTCATTTCTAGTTTTTTCTAACAGAATACACTGGGCCTCTTCTCATATATCTGCTCTTTTACATTCGCCTCTCGACTATTTACGATCAAGTGGAAAGCAGGAAGAACTTCCGCCACCCAGTGGTTCAGTAAGTGGCACCTGTGTGAATTATTTTCCTGGATCATGAGAAACCAAAGGGGTGGAGATTGCATTTCCAGAGCTGAGGATGTTACAGGGGGTGTGAGGCTGCCTGCCTGGGGTCAGATTCAGTTATTACCAATACCTGTTTGTCATTTTAGCAGCACTCATAAGCTTGACCAAAAATGGGATCCCAGCAATGGTCACTGCACCTGGTCATCATGGAGATGCAGTGTTTTCCCCAAATACTTCGACATCAAGTGAGGAAGTGAAATAATAAACACAGTAACCCAAAGTCAGATTTGACACAGAAGACAAGAATTCAGGTGCCCCGCTCCCAGTTTCCTTATAGCACATTCCTGCTCTTGAGATGAGCAGCATCAGCGCCCAGCACAGAAGATAACTACTCTCACACCAGCTCTCACCCAGGCACAAGAAGGAGAAAATTCAACAGGTGGGCATGTCATGCGTCAGGCCAAGAAACTCAAAAGAAGCATCTCCACAGCAGTGGTAGAATGCACCAGGCAGACTGGAACTTTCCTACTTAAAGGAACTTTCCTTCAGTGGAATTGTCCCCATTGCGGATCATTAGTGCCTGGCAGAAGGGTGAAAAGTGGTCAAGGAAAGCCTGCCACCTACATAAGCTGGACCATTTATAGGAGGGCACGCAGGGACCTAGGAGGCTCAAGGATTGTACAGCTTTCCCACACACTTCTTCCACACTGTGATTGCAGAATCAGGGGAACTGGTACACAGCAGAGAAATACATTGAGTAATAATGCCATTTACAGATGGAGGAACAGGCACTTGGAGAGACATTAAGGGAGTTAGTGGAGCTGGGAATGAGAACACTGAGTAATTGAATTCAAATCCAGAGCTGCAAGATGCTTGACTTCCTTCTCTTGCGCATATGCTTAAAAGGAGAAGAGTTTCTGGCAGCACAGAAGAATCTGCAATGCCTTTACCTTCTTTTACAAGGGCAAGGGTTGTGCAGAATCCTGCCAGTGACCACTCCTTAACGGGTTCATCTGAGGTCCCCATCCTACACCAAATTAATTTTATAATTTCCAGCAAAGCTGGAAGTTTGCTCCAGGCTTTGGATAAGTCGTTAATTGTTCAAAATTCTCTTAGCTCAACTCTCTCTGGTTTAATTACTTTGAAATTGTTTAATCTTTGACTTTAGCTACCATACACGATGCATAATAAAATTATTTGAGATTTCACATGCTGAAAACCACTTTTCATTTATGTCTTATAATTGGTTTGCAGCAAGATGGGCTATGGTAGTACCGTAAATGTAACCAAGATAAAATGCCATCAGGAATCACTCCTGACATTTGTTTCTGAAACTCAATCACTATGAGCTGCAGCTCATTCTCGGAAGCAAATCAGCAATGCCTGTTATTGTTTCATAATCTTCCTCAAAAGAGAATCAATATAATAATTTCTACCACAATTGCCTCATTTCTTTATAACAGGCAACAAAAAAGCCATCAGAATGGATTAACTTAGCAACAAAATCTCATTTTGCGTCCACAAGGAAATGAAACACAAACTACCTCCATGCCGCTACTTGAGTTGGCAAAGGACAAGGAAACCATTCAGAAGATATTCAGAATGTTTTAAAATGTCAGACACGTCCTACAGGAGCATTAAGGTGGCCTTAAAACGTGGGAAACATCTTTTGGAAAAGTGCATCAGATGCCTGGCTGTATCCACAGCTGTCCTGTCTAAATGTCTTGTCAGGACCATGTATCACATTCAGAGCTCGAGGAGCTCTTTTTATTTCAAGGCTAGTAAAAATAAGTTGCTTCCTTGCAAAATGCAAGCAACTTTGTATAACACTGAATGAATGATTCCATTAATCTTTAGTTCCAGATGCTTCAATTAAGACAATATCTTAAATCCCACAATTTTAATGTGACTACAGTTTTGGAATACTAGTTCTTATTCCTTTCATGACACTAACTGTAAAGTAATAAAAACAATCTTTCACTTACCTTAATTTCCTTTTTTTCCTCTTGCAGCTTGGCCTGCTTCTGTCACTGTTTACACTACATCAGACATCTTCTGGAGACATTATTTGTTCACAAGTTTTCGGAAGGGCACACTCCTCTGAAAAATATGATAAAGGTGACAATATGTTTATCATCTTGTGTAAGAGAGAATATCCTCATATCAAAGCAGTCCTTGGAAGAAGATAGGGAAATAAAAATTAATTTATTTTGTAGCTCCAGGAATTATGTTTAGTGAAAATATAACAGATAACAGGAAGGATTTCAGAACCATGACCCCAGGGACATAAATTGAAATCAATGTCCATTTTAGCTCCTGCATGTAAATGTCCACTTTGACTCATTCACCCAAGGGGCTGATCTTCATGTCCAGGATATTTTTCAGACGGAATGCTATTTTATGGTGATAGTTGCTGCTGCAACATCTAGCAGTGTTGACAGAAATCATACACTGCTTCC
This sequence comes from Hylia prasina, assembly GCA_013397195.1. NCBI lineage: Eukaryota > Metazoa > Chordata > Aves > Passeriformes > Sylviidae > Hylia > Hylia prasina. Next base: position 198,731 of record VYXD01000741.1, read on the forward strand.
TTGGTGCAATATAAATACAGAGCAAGAGACAGGCCATGTGCTAGGAGGTGAAAATCAAATTACAAGTAGGAAAAAAAAAATCTCAAAAAATTGGAGGCCTCAGGCAGGAAGATACTGAGCTGGCCAGGTATTCTCTCTTTCAAAGCCTCCTGAATTTCAACTGTGTGTCATTACTCACAGGCCTTCTTTTCTTTTATTTCACACACTCTATCTTGAACATTTTGTATCACCCCTCCATCCCATTCAGTATGATGTAAAGACCCTCCCTTTAAACACTCAGGATTTTGGAGAAGGAGATTAACACGTCTAAGATATGGGGCTTCACTTTTCCTCTTCCTTGTTTTGTCTGGTTTAGCATTCTGTTTGCCTTGCTCTATCTCGCTTGGAAATGCTGCATTTCAGGTACAGTAACAGCTCAGCTGTGTTAACCAGCTCGAGACCTTTAAAAGCACAGCTCATAGAAATGTGATCTTCAGCAGTAAAATCAAAAAAGGAGAAAACAAGCCAATTCCTACAACAGGAATAAAACAAATTCAACACAATTAAAAAAAAAAAATCTATACTGTGTCCCCAATTTTTTTTTTTTTTTTAAGCTGGCTTCATAGCATCTTAGAAAGATATATATTCTAAGGCTCACAAGCAACTGCAAAGCCTTTCAATGGTCACCTGGGTTTTGCACTTGGCAGAATTTATACTTATAAGGTTGCAGTTTGTACCTCTTTATTGCCCTTTCAAAAAAATTATCTGTCTGTTCCAGGGCTGTGCCTTTTACTGGGGATTCACATCCTGGATTGCATACTACATCAACCACCCACGGTACACGCCACCATGTAGGTATGGGTAGGACACAAACCTGACAAACTCGCTTTGAAAAAGTCTTTGCTGTATAAACTGAAGTCCTACAAAATGAAGAGATTGGTCCCACATTAAATCATATGACTGATCTAGCCAGAAATTAGTCTTTGCTCCCTGACAGGAGGAAGATTGTTGTGTTGGAACCACCTCTGCTTTGTGCCACAGAATGTTCGTGCCTGTTCAGCAATGGTCAATCACTGTCCAGTTTATGAATAAGAAACTTTGGACAAGTAGAAAAAACAGAGATCAATATATTTTGTTCATCTTCACGACATTTGTGTTAAAAAATGCAGGAGAGAATTAGAGCTGGTTGCATTTTCTTGGAAGAGATATTTATTTGCTAAAGATACATCCTTTCCCTGAAAAATAAGGTTTTTTTTTTTCCCCTGAGAAACCAGTAAAAATCCATCACATACTGCTAATAATAGAAAGATTTTTTTAAAAAAATTTTGGATTTCATCCATGATTTTGCTCCTTCTCATCATATTGTATTGTTGCACTGCTGTTTCTTGATTTTTTTTCTGTTTGCTTTCTGGACTTCTGTTCCTTTTGAGAATAATTGTCACAGGTTTTATTTTTTGCTACTTTATTTTCCTTGTTATACCTTAGTCTTTCTTTTCTCTGTAGATTTATCTGTGAACTTTAGGGAAAAGACATTTGCTTTGCCATTTTTATTTACATTAAGTTAAATTACTAAGTTTTTTCAATCAAAAATGTCTCCTACATGACACTTGCTTTTCTTTCAAACTAGCACAAAAGTTCTATTTCAAAATTATGTGATTCACTGAATGACAGTAGGACTCGATGCAGCTTTAACAACAATTCTGCAAACAATGCAGAAACCTCCCTAGACACAGTTTTTAGCAGTCTTGGCTATCAAATCAATAAGTGCAGCTTCTTTATAGGGGAAACTCTTTGTTCAAGACACAAAAGAGGAAGCATTCAGAAGAAATATTTCTGATTGCATGCCACTGCCTTAAAATGCCTTTGGCACCACAATGGAGTCCTGTGCCAGCCAGGAAAAGGGAGTTCTCAAAAGTAAAGGCTTGATGAGACATGGCCAAGGCAAGTGAGGTATGTATACATGGTTTGTGTGCCCCAGCTAGGACCAAGGTTTGCTTGGGAACTGTCAACCTTTGGACCTGAACTTGGTAGAGCCCTAAATGGGTCTGGGGACAACTGCAAAAAAGGGAGGGCAGCCAGATGGCAGGTAAAATTTACAAATGTTAAGTGTATTTCTTGCATGACTATGAAGCAGGTAGTGGCTGTGTAGTAAAGCCTCACTATTGCTTCACTATTAAAGTAAAAAATAGGTAATAAATAGATTATGTATTGAGTTTTCTGCTCGTGGAAGTAAAAGGGTCTATGGATAAGGCTAGGATTCTCGGCCTCATTTTGACACTGACCTTCACTCCACTGCCCTCCATGCCTTTTCAAGGGATTCACCACCACCAGCTGCTTTGACAAAACACTTGGATTTATGAAGCTGGCAAATACTAAAAACAGTTGGGAGAAAACTGCCTTGAGATCTGTGGTGTAAAACTGGCATTTCTAGAGTGCTGTTACTGTTTGTATTGTCTTCATATTGTGTGTGATAATATCCAATCTTTCTGCAGAGCCTGTCAGGAAAGAAGCGTTTCTGCCCTTCAGCACTAGATTAATTTCACCCATAGCAAACCATGTGCATACCGTAAAATGCAATTTATAATTTCACTCTGTTTTCTAGCATTTGGCCACAAACAAGTTTCTTATGCTGCTCTTGCTTTTCTGGTACGTACAAAAATGAAGTTTTATTTACGATTATGGAATAGGATTAACTCACAATTTAGTAAAATCAGTAATGCTTCTGTGCACTTGTGTGTATACATATATAGAAGTCCATGTTCACAGTGTTGTGTACTTTGACTGGATTTAGTACCAATCTATTAAGGTTTCTTAGGAAGTGTCCCACTAATATTTATGTACACAGAGTTTAAACTGAGGTACTGTATTTGAGAGAAGTGATAACATCATCAGCATTATTACTACTGGTAACGGTGTTAGAACACTAATATTTAGACAGACTGAAACTTGTCATTTTTAAAACGCTGAAGAATTACATGCTGAGCAGACTTTGCAATAGTTCAGTGTACCCTGAATAGCTTACATCAACAGCTATTAAAAACTATATAAATAAACCCTACCAAAATGGGATAAGCCGAAAGAAAGTGCAGCTGATAAAGAATGGCTCAGACTACCCAACCTGCTGTTTGAACATAACTGTGCAGTGAGACAGAGGCTTGGTAAGAAGTTCTGACATGGAAATGTATATCCTCTCTGTCCTCTGGAACTGCTGGGCCAGTAGCCAAAACATCCTCTTTGAAAATCAGATATAGTTTCCAGAAATATGACAGGGCGATGAGACAGTAATATGTCTAGGCTCCTTCAAGCAAACACTATTCAGAAAAACATTCAAAAGCTCGTTAGCAATATTTAAATGCTTTTGTAAATAGGGACCCTTAAAGGTCACAGTTTTGGCAGTGTTTGTCTCTGGGTCTGTCCATGCAGTGCTCAGCTTTTGTTGCTCTGACAAGCTATAGCAAAGACAAGAAAAATACTTCTATGAAGAAGTTCACAAACTCCATGAGGCTCTAGAGCCAAAAGCAATAACCCAGTACTGCAGAGACAGGAGGCTGTGGCACTGGTAGCCAGCAGTATACTCAGGACCTTGTAATGTGCACCCTTCCCAGACTCAGGGGGTGTTTGAATCCAAGCAAACTGTTTGCCTGAATATTCAGTACTGCCAGCAAAACTAGTCCTCATCAAAGTCTCTGCTTAGAGAAAGCCTCATTTTCCTTTGAAGCATCCTTCCTCGCATCAGTAGAACATGCCCTGCTTATGCTTGTAAGGAAAGTGTTACCATCAAGCAAAGGGATGAGTCCTGTTGGGGGTGTTTGCTGTAAAATATATCAATCCCCTTAAGATCTGCATCAGCACCTGCTCTGGGCTCTGAATTCTTACAGCTCTTTTGAGAACTCCCTACCCATGGAAACTGAAGACCTGTCCCTTTCAGATCTTGTGCTGGCAGGTTCCCAGATAATGAATTTAAAACATCAACAGATGAAATAAAGTAATTTGAAGCTGTTTTCACAGGTTTCTAAAACATATGAATAAAATATTTGGAAGATTTATTCTATTTTACCGTCTTTTAACTCTTATCTTTATTACACATCCTGATTTAAGTATACACATCTGCAGCTGCTGTAAACAACAGTACTGAGTAATATAAAGAGTTTCTGCAGGCCCTCCTGAAAGATGCTCATGTTTAGAGAAATTAAGCTTTCCAGGGATGTTTTTCTCATAGGGTACACTTGGAATATGCAGTGGGGAAAAACAGGGTGTAGGTTTCAATATTTAATGATCATAAATAGCATCAGCTTTTTCTCTGCTATTCCCAACTGCCCCATATTTTACATACGATAAACTGAGGACTAGCTTAAATTTAGCAGTGGTTCTCAATGTAGAACATTAACAGTCACATGTCTAAAGAGGGACATAAGAGTTAATCACAGCAGAATGCAGCTGCAGAGTCAAAGGTAGGCCAATAAATACCCCTGCAGGAATGCCCTTAGCTTGTTTTACCTAGAATTAGTAGGGGTTAATTACAGCGTGTGGATATCTCTTGCTCCACAATGATATGGGCATCTCATTAGCTATGGTGTTTTACAAAACCACTTTTAACCACAAAACCTATTTCTTTAAAATAACAGCAATCAGAAAAACAAATCATGTCCCCAGCTCATAACTGGAAGTATGTAAATTAAAATTACATCCATTGCTATGGTTAGAGTTACAGTTTCTAATATGCTATTTTATAATGGAATTTCACTTTCTGGCTATTTAGTGTTTTACATATATAGAGGATTATAATAGAGCATTGTCAGTTAGTTGGAATTAGAAGAATTTAAAAGGACAGCAGGACTTGAACTGTAATAACCTACCCATGCAGAAAAACAGCTAATTACAGGTCTATTTACTAACAGACTTGAATTAAACCTTCCAAACAACTCCCAAAAAAATCTCTGCCAAAAAGGGGAAAATTCTTCAGCAATTCTTCAATCTACAATGTTCTTCCAGATAATAGCACAGTTCAACAGAAAATGAAGTTACACATTTCTTTCAATTAATTATCTTTAACAAAAATCTGTTACGGATGACTTTCAGAATTGACTTAAAAATGATAATTGAAGTTCTTATTTTTGTATTAATTTTATGACTTCACACTTTTAACATCTCTAGGTTTTAACATTTTCCTTTTTATTTTAATTTCTTGAACTTTTTTGACCCTTGCAAAATATAGAATGACAAATTATACAAGAAAATGCAACTTTTTAACACTGCATTTTTTTCAATTTGTGAGGACAAATCAGTCTTCAAACCCAGAAATTAATACAAAAGATCAATTCAACCTGAGCTTTAACTGTGTACACCATTTTAGTTTTCTTCACAGAGAGCAGGGGAAAATGAAAACCATAAAATTACATAGTTGTGATGACAGGTCATCTTCTTCAGGAATTTAAACTGATTTTCCTACCAGTTCCCATTTTCAATATGGGTAAATATTGATTTTCATTCTTCAGTAGTTGTAACTGATGAAGTACTGAAAGCCTGAAGCAAATCTGAAATCAGCCTGTACTACAGGCTGTATAACCAAATGGGAAGAAGGGTACAGTACCTCTTCCAAAGAGTACCTATTTCCAAAGGGAAATACCTAAATGTTAGGGACCAACTTTGAGAAGTTGGTTATGGCTGGAAATGGCATAACCAGAGAGTTCCAGAACCAGGAATAGTACTGGCTCTCTTCTTTTCTCAATCCCTGACTACCATTCATTCAAGCAGTCTGCCTTTTAGAGACTACTAGTTTTTTAATCACCTTTTTTCCCCCTTCCTGTTTTGCTGAACACCTTTGAAAGGGCGTGTGGGAAGAAGGGTAGGGACATTAACTCGTGACATCTTTACAAAACCACAGGTCAGCTTTTCACTTACTTCTTTGCAGCTTGGATTAAATCCAGGAAAAATCAAGAGCAGCATCTTGATGAATTCCTTGGAGCTAGGGAATCTCCCTGATCTCCCCAGGGCCGAACATATTGCACAATCTGGGCATGGGAACCCCGCTGAAGGCCTGGCTGCACAGGGCTCTATGGAGATGTGCCAGGGATTTTCACCCCAGGCTGCACCCACAGTGTTCACTGGACACTTGTGTGTGTGACAGAGATCACAGGCTGTTTTTTGTAATACATATTTTCTGGATACAGAGACTGAGTTGTAATGGGGAGGGTTCTGGTTATGCACTTCACACAACTGCCACAACCCTTTAGGCATACAACTGAAAATATGTTTTTAATGTCTTCCAGATGTGTGAAGCTGGAAATCACTTTATCAACGTAGCTTTAGCTCACCAACCCAATTCAGGTCTGTCTTTGTTTCCTGTTCCTTAACCTATCCATCTTCTGCTGCTGTACAGTAATTTATGTACCTACATCCACTGAATAAAGAAAGATGCAGTAGTAGCCATGCATTTGGTCTAATACCTTCAAAAAAATTGTGACAATGAAATATTAGCAACACTGTTGTTGTTTCCAAACATACAGCAAATTTATCTTAATTAGACACAACTGCAGTTAAATATGGATTTAAGCAATGAAGTTCTTTAAAGCATGCTGGTTACTCACATAAGTGCATTTAATTTTAAATAAGTCTCAACAACTTCTAAACTATATCACGGAGTTTTTAGACACATTCATCTCAGGCAAAGATGTACATGCATATATTCAAATACACAGAGATAGACTCATGAATACTTACACAGGCATCAATGTATATGTATGCTCTTAACAGGTTGGGGGTTCAGCATTTTTGTGTCATGAGAATAAAGGTTATACAATATATACTGGAAAGTAAAATATGTTTTCAGACACAAAAACTATGATTTCCCCACTAGAACACCCTATTCAAAAAAATACCACAGTATGATCAACTTCACATACAGAAGTCAGTTGCTACTCTGGATTGTTTTCATGCACTGTGGTTAGGAAACTGCTTATGTTATTTGATGCAAGGGGCCTAATTCAGTTTAAAAGCAGCAGGAGACAAAAAAAAAAAAAATTAAGTTTTTTCTCACTGGGATAAATACAGATTTTGCTACCTCAAAAGATTTCACTGGAACTTTTCTAACAGGTTAACCTGAGAGCATTGTCCCAGGGGATTGCTGTTACATAAGCAGACTGTGATAAGGCTCAGTTCCCCTCTCCCTGTACTAAAACTGGTTCTGATTTTCCCCACCTTTTTTTTTTCCCCTTTCACAAGGAAATAGAACTTGTTTTCCAAGTCCAACCTACAACCCCTTCACGTGGCTCTTCCTGCTGGTATCCTGTCCCAACTATACATATGAGGTACATGACTTTCTTCTGCTTATATGCAAAGGGTAGGTGGTTACTGTTTCAGCCTTTGTCTGCACAAAATCTGCAACACCTCCATGCAGTTTCCTCTGCACATCAATTCTTGTGCTCGGTATGCCAGAGTCTCCTTGCTCCCACAAGTGTTTCTCACCAGACCCTCCTCTTCCCTCACATCTTTCTCACATGGACTTCTGTCTATATTTCCCTCCACTACAGTCTTCCCAGTGATCTAAAGATTTACCACCCATCTCTTCACTTCATCCAGCACACTGGGGGGTTAATTTCTTACTATTTTTCCTCTCCCATTTTCAGTAAAAGTACCACACTCTCTTTCCATGGGAAGCTTTTGAAAACTTGCCATTTTGTTTTACATAAAATATACAACTCACCATGCCTTTTTCTTTGCAACAGGCTGGGTCCTGGATTAGTTTCACAGTGATGACACAAACTCTGCCAGGTAAGTTTGAAAGAGAATAAAGAGAGCACTTAAAGTATTTGTAGAAGAGAATTCTGGAAATCTAAAATTTTCCAGAAAAGTTTATAGTATATGAAATATTGCCATCAAATTTGCCATATGAGATAAACCTCCAAGATGCTTGTAAGGGCAGCCTGCTTAGTAGCATTTGCGACTCTTGCTCAGTACTTTGCTGCATCCCTAGACCTAAACACTCACAAAAATTAGGCCCCTGGGACTGAGCTCTCCAAAACATTAACTTTTTAATTATTTTTCCATTTCAAAATAGAAACCTATAAAAACTACTTGCAAGAAGTAGCCCCACGTGGCTTACAAGTGAAAAAGGAATCAATTTCAAAAGTGGGTTAAACTGCATCATGCAAAAATTAAATTGAAATTTTGTTTGAAAAGATGAAATATTCTTGTTTTACACTTTGGTATGGAAATTATCTGAAAGTCTGGGGACAATGTAGGGCTGTTCCTACAATGGCAGGAGCAGCAACATATGCAGCACATTCATCCTTGCTGTGATTGTCCCAGGAGTAACTTGACCGGATGCCAAATGGATGTTTCTGACTAACCACCTGATTATTCACCAAAGGATAATGAATTTGCAAAATGCAAATGCAGTGCAATTGCCCCCTATTGCTGGATCAGGCAGCTACTGCCTACTCGCTTTAGGGCCAAGCTCTCCCTCCACAGAGCAGGGAGTCACAGCAGAGCTCCCTGTCATGGTTGGCAGCCAGAAGTAGAAACAAAGAAGTGTTATAGTTCAGAAGTAAACTAGAAATATGGTCAAGAGAGGCCATGGCCAAGGAGTCCTTGTGATATATGGGTTTATGGTGATGTCAGAGGTGGTACAGGGTGTGTCTGTGAATGTCATTTGTGTGAATTCTGAGGTGGAGGCTGAGCCTTGGGCTATGGTACATCAGCAGCTGCCAGGCTGAGAGGAACAGCAGAGTTGTCTCTGCCCACAGAAGAGACTACAAATATTTTCATAAACCCTACTGCATTTACAGAAACAGGCACTGAAAGAACACACATGATCCTTTTCTTTAAATCTTTTTTCCCTGCTAGTTGGCATCTTTGCTTTTCTGATGGTCATCCAGATGTCTCTGTGGGCCCAGAAAAAACACAAGCTGTATCTGAAGAGGTTTTACCCAGAAGTGCGGAGAAAAGCAGCTATGATTCCCATCATCTTCTGAGACTGTCACCAGAATTGAAGCCTAAGTGTACACTTCAAGAGCCAACTTGGAGTAAATGAGCCATTTCATTCAGGAACTAAGTGGATCAGAGAAATAACTACTGGATATCTTTTTCAGGAAATTAACAGTTCAAGATGGAGAGGTTTTAATTAAATGCCAAAATTTAGCTCTTGAATTCTTGGTTCCTGCTAAAAGATATGATTTAATTAGATTTTCTGTAATGGAGCTAATTGAAAAGGGACAAGAAAATCGCTTATATTGAATGCTAGATATTTAGCTGGTGTAAATGGGCACAGATGCTGCTAAAATGAATGAACACAACTCATCTCCACACATTCAGGTATGGTAATTTTAAGGTTCAGTGTTAGATGTTGAGAAGAGTCTTGGATTTTTTGCATCAGAAGATGTTTCACACCCTTATTTTTATTAAACTGCACAGAAAAAGCACATTCTGCCTCAGCTCCTCTAAAGCATCACATCAAAGTATAACCACTATGCTGTGAACACAGTTTAGTCTAGCTTCACAAAGGTGGTGGTGTTTTTTTTTTTTTTTTTAAATCTGATTGCATATCAAATTAAGACAAATTGGCTTAAATTGTTCACTGCAGAGGGGACTGGCTTTCTTTTATTTTTAGGCAGGCAGACCAGCCCCATGATCCCACAAGGGGAGCATTTGTGACCTCTTTCCATCTTGTAACTAATTTGAGGCATAACCTTGAGTACGTAATTGAAGCCCACTTCCCTTTCTCACACTGAGCAGTCTGGAAATAGCAGAAAACCTTCTGCACTAACAAGAGTTTTAAGATCCCTTTGTTCAGTGCCTGACTGCATCCAGACACCATACACCTTTCTTGTATGAGGCACTGTGAAATCCTTGGGCACAAGGTGAAACAGAGTACGGCTCATTATCAAACAGGAAAGAGATGCCAAATGCATTTCAGTCCATATCTGAACTGCCTCAGATGAACACTGCTTACAGGCTTCAGCTCCCCTTCAGTTTGGACAGGCTCTATCTGCTGCTTTGCTTTCCACGACATTATTTTTTCAGGGATTCTCTGGGCTTGTTATTTATGTCCTGAAAATACTGAGTAGCTCTGTTTGCAAATCAGTGGCACCCATATCATGCAGGAGCACAATTTTAGTTAGGCAGAGCAAAAGAACAAGAACTGCTTCAGCAGGTATTAGGATATGAAGAGTTAGGGCATTGAGTCCAGCTTTCATTCTATTTCTGCTGCACATTTATCAATATCTTTTGGGGCCCTTAGGCTGGTGAAAAAAAATCTTGCCTAAAGAATTTTATAATCATTAGAGAAACATGAGTACACAAGCAAGGCAGGCAGTTTGTCTCCTAAAGGCGCTGTTATCTTTGTGCCAGCTCAAGTGTTCTAACAAAGTTAATTTACCCGCTAAATTGGGTTCACATCCCTCTTCTAACGTCTAACTTGCAACACGTATCCTATTAGCCACTGTAACTCAATTTCATCTTTGTAATGTAAAAACACCACTTTCCATATTTTTTAACTTTTAACCTCTGAAATAAAATTTTTATTCCTCTCAACAGAAAACCCTAATCAAAGTGAATATCCAGTTCTCTAACCCAGACTGCTAATAAAGATCTATTTTTGAAAAATTATTTTCTGTACTCTTTAATCAAATACTTAACCACAATATTTTTATAACTTTTTTCTTCCCAACAATGTTATATGTGAGTAGTGAGATGTGAGTAAAGGCTGTTGTCTGTATTTTTTTAATCCAGCTACTGAAATTCGTTTCCCTTTCTATTTACTAAATGTCTTATTTTAGCAATCTTAAAGTTTTAAAATAGTCCATGTAGGAGAGTAACTTATTAAAATCAATTACTTGTCTTTTGATCTTTTGATTACAATGGCTGCAGCTTTAAGTCTGCTCAAGGCATGTTTTCACTGGGATTCCAATTGCTAGGAGCACAGTTCCTATTTATCAGTTAGTTTAGGTGAAGGAAATACTTCAGGAATTGTTAACTCCTTGTTTATTATTTGGTTATGCAGTCCATGGGGTAAATGGGAAAAGAGTTTTGGCTTTTGGAGTAAATGACCCAAGTTCTAAAGTAGGTAAAAAGTAAAGTAAAGGGTAAGAGCAAACACTAGGTAAGAACAAATGAAGATACATCGCAGAAGGCTGTCTCAGATAAACATGATAGATATTTTGAGATTCACCAATGGGGTGCTGATGAGCTAAAACTGCTCTGAACAGTGTTAAATGGCTTCACAAAAAGCAATAAATCTCACTTCCTGCACCTTTATGGATCTCTTTGTATTACATATCCTCCTCTGATCTTCAGGGCAAGTTTCATGCAATTAGAAAAGGTAAGCTAACTTCCTGGAATGGGAGGCATATTCTGCTTCAAACCAAAAATTTTATAAAAATCACCAGTCTTTGTTTTGATAAGTATTTCAGAGGCCTTGATTACAGACCACCAAAAAAGCCGAGCAAAGAAAAGAAACACACCCAGTTAAAAAAACCCTGTTACAATATAAAAATATCAACAGTGATTTTAGCCCACAAGCACTGTGCACATTTTCAACCAAAACAGTTGTCTTCACACAAACATTTTAATGAGGAAGTTTCTCATAATTGTGCTGGTTACCTTATTAAGCTCTATAAATCCAGGTCTTTCTCATATGAGGGGCTGATGAGGAGCTAAGTGGTCAACTGCAAATTCCTTTGGCTGTGTTTTCTCTTAAGTGCAGACCTCACTTCTCAGAGCCACCAGCAGAAGGAAGGCATGGGCAACATCACCCACTGCCAGAATACCACCATGCTTCAAGGTCAAAGGAAGTCAACTTCCAATAAGAGCCATAACGGCTCACAGAGGCAAATTACAACATTCCTCACAAAAGCTAAGAGACAGGAGCACTGAATAGCAGGAAAATCAAGTGGTTGAAGTTGGAAACATTCTGGTTAGCTATAAGGAGCTGCCACAGACCCATGGAAGGGGCAATTCCTGCTTAATGCTCTTCAGGAGGGAAGCCATCAGAACCAAGTGACCACAAATAAAGCAAGATACAGAGACAAGACAACAGTTTGGTCAGGAAATATTTTTTCAAAAATCAGATGGAATATGAATAGATCCTTCCTGACCTGCCCAATAAGGACTGTGTGAATAACACTGCCAGTGGGACTAAAATGTATCTCAAAGTAATCACCGCCTGTTCCATATGGAGAGATTGCTCACCTTCCAGGTCCTTCTACGCTCACTCTGCTGCTTACAACTGGATTTTTGCTGGAACTCTCCAGATGGATGAGTCTCATCTGTCCCAAATTATTCCTAAAACATTCATGAAGTTAAGTCTTCAGATACGCAGCTCTACATTTTTGTGGCTGGTTATTGCCATAAAATGCCAACCTGGAAAAGAGCAGGCACTAGCTCAGCCTTTCTGGTGGTGCAGGGAGGCAATGTGATGGGGACCTGACGTGGCAGATGCTTCTGTACACAACTTGGCAGCCTATATTTGGATTTCCAGTTTGAAAAAGCCCTTAAGACCCAGCCATATGTTTATCTCATAAGATGGTTACCACATCTTCGCAGCTGACAGGACTCAAAATGATCTCTGTGATTTCATCTTTCCATAGGGAAAGTGGAGCTCGAAAGGACACTGAAAGCAGGAGAAGTGAATAAAGGCAGATGGTCATCTTTTTTTAAAGTTGCTATTATCATCAAAATATCTTGTACTTTGCATTGTTTTGTATAAAGTAAGTGACTCCAAATTGGCTTTTATCACACGAGGAACTGAGATAAAACAGCCTGTTATCAAAGCAGTTCTCTGAAAGAGAGCCTGCAGTGTTAACTAAATATAATAAAATAAAAATCACTGAATGTGAAGACTTCTAAAGCACACTCTAAGAGGAAAAAAGCTATAGAAAGGCAAGAGACTATTTATCTATTTATAGGTTTAACAAGTGCTGCTGAACTAAAAATTAATTCAAACCATAAAAAGCTTTTCAGCAAGCTAATATTTTTCACATGATGCTTTACTGGCTCTCCTTTTCTATATTTTCCTAGGCACAAGTGCTGTCTACATGTGATATTCCTTGTCATTAACATTCATGGAAGCTTTTAGAGAAACACACTCTGCCTGTCCCAATGTTCAATAAATAAATGTAGATGAAGTGTTGTGCTGTCATTGAACACAGATTAGTATCTATATGAACAATATTTTTTTATGAAAGGTCTGGTTTATCATAGGTGAGTGCACAGAGGCTGCTGTACAGCTGCAATTAAAGGTGATTTTCACATCACACATGTTTAGCATCACAGAAGAAGGTTTATGTTAATGGTCTCTGCACATGCTTCAGCCACCTGTGACTTAAACTTACAACTCTTTCTGCAGGTATCAGCTCCAAGAGCCGAGCTGTTCCATGCCTTTATCATGGTCCTGGTGTTCGGATACTCATTTGTGTAGCAGACCAGAGATGGCCTTTCACCCACTTCTTCCCTGACAGGACATTTGAGAACACATTTGTTTTTCCATCTTGTCCTAGTGGACGAGCAGTTTTCCAGGTGAGGAGTATTGGTCACTGTGTTACTGAAATAATCTGTGTTGAATTTCCTTGGAATGTAATAGTCAATCTAAAACCACTTTATCAAAAGAAAAGACAAGATAATGGGTCCTGAAATACTTGTGCTTAGGTTAAAAAAAAAAATCTGCCATGTATTAACACCTCCACAATACCCGGTCTTCTATCATGTACCTGCTTTTATGTAACTTCTGAAGCCTTTGAAAACTCAGGAACCAAGTATGAGGAAATAATTTATAGTTAAAAGAAATATGATAAGGCTATTCAATAATACTAATGAATTCCATATTTAAAAAAGCAAACTTCACATCTTTTGTTAAGTAAATCTGATTGTCAGCCCATTTTTTCCTAACACATAGTATTATTCCTGTCAAAAAGTAATACAGCTCTATGACTGACTCCTTTCAGTATTCTGAGTACCTGGCCATACTCAATGGGAAAAGGCTTTTGTTTCACAATTGCAGGTTTCACCATATGAGGACTCTTTTTAAAGCACTACAAGACAGGCTCCAAAGAAAACAGACCACCACATCAATCATTTTTTTAACTCTAATTCGTACTGAAAAGTTGATGAGTTTTCAGTTGACTGAAGAAACTGTAACACTAGGTTACAAAAGCAACAAATATTTAAAAGGGTGTCCCTCTCCTCAAGGTAAGAATAGGGAAAAAAGGGTACTTTTTATCTTTTCAATTAATATAGGAGGCCATTTCCAAGGTTCTAGGGCATCTTTGCAGAAGGCGACATTGATTAGAGATCTGGAAGGGCCAGAATGTGATTTCACTGTGCTTTTAGGGATTAGCAGCTGTGTCTTTTTTGAAAGAAATTTCACTCTTTCTGACAACTGAGCTTGACAGAAATGGATTAAAGATGACACATCTCCAATATCATATCCAATGAAAAACAAAGCACCTATTCTTGAACCAACAGGGAATTTTTGTCACATATACACACATTGTATTCTTCCATCCTCTAGTTTACATCATCTCTTTGCAGTGGGTGCTTTGCATTGGACTTGTATGCCTGTCAATCAAACTCTTAATTTCTTACCTTTTAGAGCTTTGATATACACAATTATGTCAGAGGAAAACTCCTTCATTTCAAAACACTGAGGATGTAGAATCTTCTGTACGCTGTTAAGCAGTTCCAGCCCTGTTGCCTCATATATGCATTAATACTTTGCTGTCATTTTTAGATATCCTTCCAATGTGAAGCACAATGTTCATCTATATTCAGAGACTTGCCAAACATCCCACCTTAATCCAGTTGCAAGCACAGAGCTAAATCTTCAAGCAGTGAGTTGCAATAGGTGGCACTATCTGAGCCCCAGCTTCAAAATGCTTCTCCTTGCTTCCTTTGCTCTTAACCTGTGAAGGGCTGGAGCTACTCAGAGACTTCTCTCTGCAAAAGTAGAAGTTTAATTCTTCCACATTTGCATTAGTATCTTGCTATGAAATCATAAATCTGTAACAATAGAAACAGCAACACTCTCCCCCATGTTTGACACATCTTCCTATTTAGCAGGCCCTAGCAGGTAAAAAGAAGACAGATATTGTGCTTTTACAGATACAGGGACAAACTAAACAGGGCTATGGTAATTTGAGAACTACTTCACTCAGGCTTCTGCTCAGGGGCTCAGTACCTTGGGCACCTCTCCCAGGAAAAGGCAGTACAATAAAGATTTCCTGAAATCTGTTAAAGGTGATCTTGATTATGGATCTAGAATTAAATAAAGAGATAATGCATTTGATCACATGCAAATATTTACTGGAAACTATACCTCAAACATTTTTGCACTTGGCTTGGAAATCCCAATTTTAGAACAATTCCCACTCACACACATGACAGACTTGCACTGAGTAATGCAAGTACACAGAGAATTACTGCATGACCTGCCACTGGATCATAATATCATAGAAGATGCTGAGTTGGAAAGGAATCATCAGAATCATCAAGTCCACTCTGGGCACTGCTCAGGACACCCCAGGAATCACACCCTGATATCTGGCTGATAGCCAGATCCTTAGGGCACACACAAGACTTTGACTGTGGGTGTCAGAGGGTGTGAGCTTCACAGAGGGTGTTCAGCAGTCCTACACAGGAGGTAACAGTCCCCACAGACTGCCCCATTCAGTGCTGACGGTTCTGAGTCCATGACGGACCAAAGCCCATCTCAGCCACTTCCTCTCAGAGCTCACCTGCTGATGTCCCTGGCCCTGACATTTCAGAAGTTTCAGAAGCCCTCTTTGAACTGCTGGAGTGTCACAGATGTCATAGGAGATGTGCTCTAAGTGCAAGGCCAGGATGCTGAAGCCAAATGCAAGATGTGTTTAGCCATCTAAATAAGTAGCCTACCAAACAGTTTTTCATCCTTGAGCAAGTAATTGGTATTTGCTTCTCATTCCTTAGGCAATTCATTTAGTCCTTCCCAGCCTGTTGAATTCAGGCACACACATCTGACTTGCTCTCAGTGGCAGACGACTGCCCAGACCAACAGAAGTGAGGACAGCATCCACTGCCACCACACACTCAGGAAAAGGACTACTTTTATTTACTGGCAAACAATTCATGCAAGAGCACTAAATCTGACCATGTGTAAGGCAGCATGGGGCAATCTTGCCTATGGCACTTCTGCGGCCTTGGGACTACAGATGCATGTATCATCCAAAAATAATACCTAAACAAGTAAAACTAAAGACCTTGTGTAGTTACACTGTTCTGATATAATTATATGCAAATAATGCATTATAAAAGCTGTGGACAAGACCCCCACTTCTCAGCAGCCCTTCAAGCAGTCACCTTTTTAGGTATCATTGAGCAAACAGAAATAAAATCAAATCCTTCAGCGCCCACAGACATAGAGTTGACATACACAATCAATAGGCAGTTGCAAAGAGAGAAAACTGCAGGAGTTTTCTTATTTGAGATAAGGAGCAGGGGGAGGAACTTTGCTTTGCACCCCCCCAACACTTTCAGCAGAGAAAATAAAATTGATTCATTGGTTACAGTACAAGGAGAAGAGCATCTCCAGCAGAAATTAAGGGCACAAAGAAGGTCACAATACATAAAATTTCAACCAGCAGCAGACAGAGCTGGCTAAACTGACTGCCATTTTAACTGCAGTTGTTGATAAAATGGTCACATTTAGAGGCAGCTGAAGGTTGGTCAAAAGGTTAAGCCAGACAGGCTGGTAGAGAAAACATAAAAAACGTCCTCTGCCAAAAGAAACGTCTGCAGATGGGGCTCCTCCTGCTCCTGTCCTCATGGGAAGGAAAGTGGGAAACTCAGGGCAAGTAGGGGTCCTGCTGATGTCTTGATCTCAAATAGGACTTGTCATTTGAAGCCAACAAAGGTTAGTGGTACTAAAAGTCAGGCCTGGTATTTCTATTACTACTAAAGCATCTAATGATTTTCCCTGCAACATTTTCTCTCCATCTCATTTTCCTTCACCCCCAGAGGATATACTATATGCTTTTATGTTGCAGCAAAATATTCTACAGCTGTAAGTAAAGAAAGCCATCTGTTCTTTGAAAATAAAGTGTCTCAGCTAAGGTTTTTTGGAGGTAGGTGTGGTTTTTTTTCCAATTAATACAACCAATCTATCAGGTTACTTGCATGTCACACACAGCTGAAATATCAAGCATTTCAGCATAAGCTAGGGAAAAGAAGTCCTATCCATCCAAAGATCACTGCTTTTCTCCCTTCTAATTTTTGATTTGCAAAAAGTGTTGAATATTTATGTTTACACCAGAAATAAAAATGTACTACTTCCCAATGTGAGCCTCCTTTCCAAATCTTATTTTTAGGAATGAGTTGCTCAGTGTGCTTCTTTCTCTAAAAGCAAGCACCATTTCCTTGCTAATTATTGTAAATTACAAATGCAAGGGGCAGCATTCGCTTGTTTTCTGAGAAAAAAACCCATGTGGACTGAATGCTGCAAACTGGAAAATGTACTGTTCGATTTCCCCAGCAGAAACATACTCTAACTGCTCTGTACATGGGAGTTTGACAGCTTGAACTGAGAGTGAACCAAACCTGATGCTTCAGACCACTGAAAAGTCAAAAGAGCAGCAGGAAAATTCAGCTTGCTGCCAAGGGGGAAACTCTGGAAAGCTCTGACCTTCTATTTAACAAATGTAATGTGGCATAGGAGTATGAGGGAAAAAAGTCTTTGCCATAACTGAGAATTTTTGTACACCCAAGCTGTTGCTCACAGGGATAAGCAGGTGGTGTGATGGGTCAGGCATTTCCCCATGCCTTGCCTGAGGATTCAGGCCCAAGAGGCTTCTTGTAGGGTCACCAGCCTGCATGGCTCCAAAACTGCCTCAGGGGAAAAAGGGCTGAAGCCACCAGAGACACCAAAGTGTCCCTGTACTGAGCAGGCAAGCCTTTTCACTCCAAGAGAGCTGATATCCTTGAAACTCTGCCCTGTCCCTCACATTCCTGTGCCACTGATGGTGCATTCCTCCAAAACAAATGTGCTCACAGTTGCAGATGGGCATTGTAATCTCCCTGAATGGCATAAATAAAATAGATGGATGAAAGCAGACTAATGATCTACTCTAGGATGGTTGGTTATGATGCATTGGAAAGAACAGCTGGCTGTCAGCAACATATTTATCAGGAATTTAAAAGACAACAACAGCCATATAATCCAGAGGATTTAATGACAGAGTGGAATGAATGCTGAATAAATGCTCCTTTTGATAAACTCACAAACATTTGTGCGATGCAACAGTGATTTATATTCTTCTGGGAGAAATAAACAAATTAAGGATTTCATGGCCTTGTGGAGACCAGATTTTGTATATGTGAATTTCTGTGTACTTTCAGATTAACTTTATCTCTCTTGGTATTAGTGGAACACAAACCATGGTATTCTCAACTTGCTAGAAACTCCAATCTTTTTCTATTCAGCTTGCTTGTTATTCTATCCCTAAATTAAGTAAGGAATGTTAGTTGCATACTTAAAATGTATCGTGGAACAGAATTTTGTACCTGGTCTACAGTAAAACCATGAAAACCATTCTAAAATTTTACCTTTATGAACATCAAGAATGTTTTAGCAAAAGTTTAGTTCTTACAGTGTCAAAATGTTTCTTTACAGCATGATAGAATCATTGGAATTCATGAGGCAGAGTATGACACTTGCATTTAAAAATTACTAATCATTCAAACTAATACAAACAGACAGTACTATTGGTGGATAAAATAAAACTGTTAGAAAAAAACTATGTCAAGCAGGATGATGCAGCCTTTCCTGGATGCAGCAGCACCACACAAAGCAATGCTTGTTCTCAACTCATTAAACCCAAGCACACGAGAGTTACTCCCTCCATGTGCACCCTCCAGGAAAGCAAACCATGGAGTCTGAGACTGGAGAGAAGCCCTTTTTTAAGGCAGCATCTAGGGAGAGAATGATGAATTGCTACTGAATTTTGGCCATTGGGTATGGCATATCAGAGGGCTCTAAAACAGAAGTAAGAGAACTCTTTCCTGTCCCACCCTGTGGGTGCTGTCAGGATTTGAAGCGCACCCCATATGGATCCCCTCACTAGATCAGACTCCCAGGAGAATTTCTCCTTCTGCATTTGTGACTTGCTGTGGAGCATGGCACTGCCCAGATGGCTCTCAGCAGCCTATTATGGGTCAGAAAGTCCTAGATACAACATAATATTACAAATCAGACATTGCCAACATCAGACAATAGGTAGTGGATCCTGCTATTTACTGACAAAATCTTTTTCTTACTGCTTAGCATAAGGTATTGCTGTCTTTTGCTGAAGTCTTACTGAAATGCAACTCCCTTCATCCTGCCTCATCAACAGAACTTCAAAACTTCAGCGTTAAACATGCATCATTTTCACTGTGCTGAAGAAAGTTATTCTGTACCCTAACT
The DNA here is from genome assembly GCA_013397195.1 of Hylia prasina. Lineage (NCBI taxonomy): Eukaryota > Metazoa > Chordata > Aves > Passeriformes > Sylviidae > Hylia > Hylia prasina. Next base: position 218,136 of record VYXD01000741.1, read on the forward strand.
GCTACCTGCATTGTTATTAATCTGCAATTCATGAGCTTTCAGAGCTCTCTGGTTGCCATCCTGAGCCAAGACAGTCACACACATACTTAACCCCAAGCAGACTTCAAGCCCTACACAAATCAATGGGCTAAGGCTTCTGCAGCCCTCAGTGCCTGAAATTTAATGCTGAAAGCAGTATCAAAACTCTTCCCCTGTCCACAGTATTCAGCTATATGGAAAGGACATTCTGTTAGCAATGGCAAAAAGTTCATGAGCTCAGCAGGGGAATAGTGTTTCAAGTTGACCAAGATGCCTATTTCTCTTTCTGTTGACTGCTGAAAGAAACAGTGGTCCATATTTCCTACCATATACTCTGTTCCTCTAGACAGACTCTTCCTGTTTCCCATACGTGGACCCACTGTTGCTTACTAGTTGATACATTAGCACTTGAAGCAAAGACCAGGAGATCATTATAATAGATTCTGTAAGTAAAAATAAAAAGGAAAATAATCCCTTACTCTCATCTGAGCATGAGGAGAAAAAGCGAATAATGCATCCAGGTATAAGGGTGATAAGTCTTGAGTTATGGAGGATGACATTGAAAGAAAAAAATCCTTCTAGGTTTTCATTACCAAACTCATTTGAGATAAACTGTAGGAACGATAATTTCTTGGAGGGGAAACGAACTTTGTATAGTTAAGTCTTTGCTGTCAAGAGCAAAAGATAAGAATGACCTTTGCTTTTAATGTATTTGTCTTTCCATATCCATTACAGACAGTGAACCCAGTCTATTAGCACCATTGGTCTAACACTAAAAGTCAATTTGATTTAACCATACTTGCTGGCACTGCAAACTGCCTGACTATCACTCAATTAGAAAAGAGACATTAGCTCAGGTGTTGCCTAGGATCTAACTGCTCTTTCACCTTTGTAATGTATCTGAGATTCCGCTTTAATTCAGTGTTCTGTAATCAGCTGGCTTTAAATCAATCCAGCATTGTCAAAAGCATATGGGATCAAATGAAAAGGCAAAATTTAAAATACAAATAACCATTGAAGCTAGATTTTAAGTGCTAGTGCTGTATCATTATAGCAAAGTTGATATCATTTACAGCAACATTAAAGCAAGTGTTATTAAGAGAAAATGAGGCATTTGTCAATGAGTGTTTTTAGTGTCATTAGAGGTCTTAGAATTAACACACTTGCAATATTTTGACTAAAACAAGCTCATTCAAAGGCTCTTTCTAGCACATTAGCATCTTGTTAGACTTTGAGGATGTTTCAGATCTTCCCTCCTCGACTAGTAAAGGAAGAAATCAAATTCCAGCCAGCATGTTACAAAACTGTGGACGTGTAGCATTTGCTGTTGCATGCACTCAAAATACAAAGATCAGCCTTTTTTTGCTGGAAAATATAAAATTTTATTTCCAGGGTCCCAAAGGGAAATATGAACCAAGTTCTGATATCCCCAGTCATTACTGAGGATTTTTTTATGATATTAATTACCCATTACCTTTTATAGGGCCATTTCTTCAGTGAGAATGCACCCACTGAGATTAGAGGTCTGCCTCCAGCATAATAAAGTTAAAGCAAGCTGTGAATATCACAGATGGGCATATATTTATTGTGAGAGAATTTTTTGAATATCCAGTTTCAGGAGAAAACTTCTGAAAACCAGTCTCAGTTCTTTGCAGAGTCCTTAAAATTATGCGGACCTGTCTCATCTCCAAACACCTACAGTACCTTGTCTATGTGGGTATCTCAGTGCAGGAACACACACGGAACACCCCACATACTGCACACTGTGCCAAGGAGGCTAGATTCCCTCTTGTAGGGACAGACATCTGGATTTTACTCCCAAATACTGGTGTCTCAGCACCTTCCCTGGATCAGCCCAAATCCTTGATTTTCTCACCCTCTTTAACACAATGTTTCTTCACAGAGCCGCCTCAAATAGGATGGCATTTTTGCAGTACAATGCAGAGTGACATTCTCACCACGGGTTTAAAAGCAGGTTTAAAAATTGATGGCTAGGTCTGGCTGCTCATCTTCCAGTGTTCCTAATAAAAGCCCATGTTACATCCAGACAACCCCTTTACCAAAACTTAGAAATGGAAGTGTGATGTCAGGGAAAGGGTCACGAGCCCAAGGGAGGTTTGGGGCACAGCTGTGGGCAGCCTACCTGGTGTCAACCAAGGTATACACTCCTAACCCCTGCATGCATCCATTAAGTTAAAAATAACTATTAAATAAATAAAAGTGTGCAGAAATGCATGTTGGGCAGGTCTACCTTACTGTCATCCCCTTCAGCTGAAGAAGGTCTGGCCCTGTGGCTTATTGCTCAATTATGAAGTTAATCAAAGAACTAATTGAGCTTGGTCTGCTTGGTCTTTTGAGCCTTTTCTTATGGATTAGCTTTTATTAGAGCTAACAGAGGACATGAGGAAGGCTGTAAAGGGCAAGGAGATGATAAGCCTAATATGTGAGAGGAATGATAGTTGTATGTCATATTTGTGCAGACAAAATTGGGTTCTGGTAAGGAATATGACAGATCCATGTCATACCTTTTAAAGACCTATAACCTGGATGGCATTTGAAACCTTTCTTGTGGTGTTTTGCCATCTCAAGTGTTCATTTCTTTAACTGTGCTTTACTAGCCCGTTTGCAACAAACCAGTGCCTCATGGGAGTGAGAGGTTGTATTCGCCTGTCACAGTGACAAGTAAAGACTATACCACTTTTTTAGAACAAAGTGATCTCAAGGAGAAAACTTAGGTATCAATGTGATATTAAAGATCTGCATCTACAATAGCATTTACAGGAAGAAAAAAACTAAGACAGAAGGGGCCCAGCAGTAATACAGACCATACAGAAGAAGGCTGATTTCTTAAAGATGTCGTTCAAAGTGAATTTGTCTTATTGGATGTGGGCTTCAAAATGAAGGCACATGATTAAGTTATGTGAAAGAGCAATGAGTTACAGTTCCTGACATTTTTGTGCTATTTTTCTCTAACATCAATATGTAGAAAAATATTGTTCTACTCTTCAAAGCAATCAGAATACTTTATCTTTTAAAACTGTTTTGTAGAGCACACATTCTGAAAATGTCATAGCTCGTACTGGATAATGATGAGCAAATGAAACAGAATTTCATGCTTTCTAAAATGTAAATATAAGGAGGCGTTCTTTTCTCTTTCTAGTGATTATCCTATGCTACAATTACCTTCCTTTTGGCTGTCTAAATAATATTCTCTTGATGAAAGGAAAGTGCTTATGGGAACTTCTATGACATGGTTACAAAGAAAGAAAATATCTTATTTAATGCACAACAGCCAGAATTCAATGGGAAATAATTGAAATTGAAGATGCTCTCTCGCTACGGGATTTTTGCTCATCTTTGGTCTGGTATGAGATGAGCTACTGAGTGGGAAACAGCCGGCTAGTGCAAAGCTCAGAGTCAGTGTTTGGGTACACACATTCACCTCCAAAGGCTGATGCAATATAAGCCATTTTGGCAGTCCTAATTTTCTCCTTCCAGGAGACAAGAGTATGATCTTCCAAAGCAGGCAACCTGGGGAAACACTGACCAAAGTTCAGGGGGCAGTGTTTGCCAGCTCTGTGCAAAAGGATGCCTCAGTGATACAAAGCTTCTGGACTTTGGACCCAATCACATGCCCTACACAGTATGAGAGTAGGCATACCTCAACCTATATGATTCCCTTAAAGTCAAAATCTCCACGTGGTACAAAGCAGTGGTTCTTAGATAGTAATGTCATGAACAGAAATATGGAACAGAAGGGACAGCCCTTTATTCTTTAATTAACTCATACAGCTCTTCAGCCATATCATACATCAAGTCTGGCCATAAAAATGGCAATTTTATAGTGTGTATAAAAAGAATAAAATGATTCACAGAGATTGAAGATCCATTTACAGCAAATGTATATGCCTGTCTGAGTACAATGGATTCCAAACAGATACATTACTGTGACCCATAAAACTACTTCAGTAACTTATTTACTGTAACTTTGGGTGACATTGTCAGAGATTAATAGTTTTGTAAAAGGTTTAGGTGCATAAGGTCATCATATTCTTCTTGAAGAGATTTTTTTATTTGGTCAGATGTGTGATATTGGTGTGTAGCAAATGCCTATTGCAATTCCTTGATGTCAGTTACTATGTCTGCATATTGTCAGGATGTGAAATGAGTGGGTGAAGACCAGAATAGTTTGGGAAATTTAGGACAAACTTAATTTGAATATTTTGCACCTAAACTTTTTAACCGAAAAACTTAAGAGACAAGATTTAAATGCAACAGAAATGTGACCAGTTTAAAAAAAAAAGAAAAAAAAAAAAAAAAGATGAAGTTTAAGATGCAGATGGGAATAAGAATTTAAATGCTGTAATCTCTGAAGAGAACCAGCAATCAAAGTCTAATATCCTCATATTGTGCCAGATAATGAAATATTAAGCTGGAGATAATAAGATTTCTTTCCACTGGATAGTCTTCAGCATAGTTAAATCTATGAATGAACAGCTGAAGTGTTTTATATAAGCAAAAGGTTATATGTCAAGGACTCTGAGGACTGAAAAGAAAAAATCTCAGCCCATTTACTACGAACTCACATCACTCATTCTCTTTTAAAACTGTGACACAATTAAATGTATTTCAAGAAAACAACTTCACTGCACTGGTGTGCATTGATGGGGACCGGGGATGCAATGGACACCTTGTATCCAGTTTCCCTAAGGAAACAAAGGCTACGTAATCATGCACTTTGTGTGTGCACGCCCACACTTTCATCTTCCCGAGTAAATGTGATTATTTCTATCAGGTTTGACAAAAAGGTAGAGATCTTGGAGACAGGAAATTCCTTAAAACGTTCACAAAACTGGGAAAGCTAATAGAGAGATAAACTAGCAGTCTCCAACTGAAGGAACAGCTGTGGCTGAGTCACCTCCATCAGCCTCTGACAAGCCAACACTGACAAAAAAAGACAGAAAACCAAACTAAATCCATCCCACCACCCCTGGAGTTGCCAGCTCTTTAGTGTGCCAGTGAGGTGCAGGAATGCTGGCAAGGTAAGTCCTGCCCTGACACTGGATTGGCAGGTATGGCACTGGATTTCTGTGGTCATTCACTGAGACGTTTTATATTTAGAACTACAAGGAGGGGGTGAGTCCACTATGGGGCAAAAAGAATAAAAATGAGCTTTACACTTCAAAGACAAGTTCAAAAGAGAAATGTTTCTTCTGGGGTCTTACAGAACCCTATGAGACAGGCACAACTCCATGAAACACAGCTCTCTGCCTCCTTAAACTTCATGTGTAAATCTAAGAAAATCATCTTAGTAAGAGCTTTAAAATTGAAACAGGAATTACATGCAGACCCCTTGTGGATCAATTAAAATGTCTATGAGTGAGTTTCTAACTCTGAGCTGACAGGAAGAGGCCCTTGCAGAAGAACATAGATGAGGACATATGCAGAGAACCCCGGTTGCTCCCCCCTTCCTGCACTGTAGACACTTGCATCCAACAGGCTACATGTGGGTCACTGCATGTGACAGCTACCACTGCTACAGCTTCTTCCAATATCTTCAACGTCTTTTATTCCTGATCCTGCTCTATGACAGATGTTTGCTCGTTTTTACAAAACTGGTATAGATGTTTTGCCAATTTTCAGTGCCTTTCAAATGCCTTTGAAACCACAAACCATCAAGGCTGTAATACTTTGCTCAGCAACTTGTTGTATAAAGAATAAAAAAAAAGAACAATCTTTCATACTATTTTTCAGAATGTGTTCAATTGTTAACACAATGAGATAAACAGTGTTTATTCATGGAATAATTTTTGAATGCATTTTCTCTTTTACCTGTTTATGAATGTCTGTGTTCCCTTGAACTAATACAAATATTCATAGCACATCACTGCCTAATCACAAACTACAATTGCCCATCAATTAATCTCTTTCCTTCATCTGCATTTTTGCATGATCCCTTTAGGAGACAAATTGTGGAGAGGCAGAAGTATGATTCCACAAAATATTAGCAAAATTTCCATAGAAAATGCGTGTAGAAGGTGTATATTTACACTTGTAACTGAAGTACATCTCCAGCAAAGGCAAAGCCAGGTTCTCTTGGGAAAATACATGGTCTTTGCAAAACAGTGAATATGTTGGGATTTTTTCCTCTCTTTCTAAAACAAACCACAGCACTGCACAAAGAATGTGGCAGATGGTTACTTCCTAATCTGCACATGAAATATCTTCCAGTTACAGAATTTGTTGCTTAATGTCTCAAAGTCCATATTAATTATACACACTAACAGAGAGGCAGTACTGAAAATGACTGGATCTGGTTGCGAGCCTGCACAGTCTTCATTGTGGAGTTAAATTGTTGTTCCTCATAAAGCAGCTGAAAAGCTTAGACAATGAAATTTTGCCAGATGGTTGTTGATAACACAAGATGCTGGGCTGCTTTTTCTGCTCTAAATGACCAGGGGAAAAGCAGGTCATAAAATCTCGTGTGGGTTTGAGGATTTGGGATTTTTTTTAAGCATGGAATAGAATTTGTGCTTGTTTTTGAGGCGTCAACAAAGTCTACTAAGTACCTTATGAGACTTCATAATAAGCTATAGGTGGTATTTGATTGTCATAAAAGCTCTGTCCCAATCTTCTGCCAGGGCTAAATACTCAATAGCTTAGCATCAGCCACTGAACTGCAAGAAAATATGTTTTCAATACACTCATTAAGAAATCAGGTTAATTACACACCCACACGCTTGTGAAGCCTTAAATCTGCCATAGAGAAACTAGTGATTTTATGATGCTGAAAGGAAGAAAAATACCATGGCAACTTTCCGTGTTATTTAATCACATTTATTGAAATTTTATCAGGTGCTTTTGAAGTAAAATGACAGGAAATAATCTATAAAAAATAATGTGCTTTTAAATACAGAGACCTTGAATTTGAGTGTAAAAGGAAACCAAATCTCTAATTTAGTGGAACCAGTATGATTAAAAATAATTACATTTGTAAAGCGAACATTTGGAGAAAAAATGATTAATGTACTCAATAATAACATCCATCTAATTTGTATAATGAGCATTTTCATCTAAAGCCATGTTTCCATTCAGGATATAAAGAGATTTAAAAGAAAATAAGTTAGTTAGCATCAACTACCCATATTTACTTCAGCATCCTGATTCTGAGTATGTCACGGCCTTGCAGCTCTGTTTGCCATTCAGTCTTTATAAAAAAACCCCAAGAAGAAAAACTTGTAATTAAATGTTGTAATTTATAGACTCACATACACTCCATGAAACATTAATTGTGGCAAATCAAAAGAAATACCAGACATTTAAATCCTGATTGCTCGCCATGTCAGCAAAAACACAGAAGTAAGCAATCTATATGGATATAAATTAATATTCATTAGAGCTTTATTCACTTTCCCTGATAACAACCTCAGAAAATATTATTTTGTCTTTCTCTTTGTGGTCATAACTTTAGATTGTCAGCCTGTTTTCTCCATCCCAGACTACCGTCTCTCTTTTCTATGAAGGGGTCGTTCATAGTTTTCATTGTAGTGGATGATAGAGGATGATGAGCTGGAGCACTACAGCTCTTTGAGTTAGCTTCCTAACAGGATGCAAAATCAGGAGCAATTTAATTTAAAGAAAAAGAGGTGTTGTTGCTTAGAACATGCCTCAAAAAACCTGCAGCATCAGACCTTTACAGTGCCTAGCAAGCCCTAAGGGCTCTGTGGGCAGTTAGAACACCACCCTGCAGAGACACTGCAGAGCCTCCCTGCTTTCCTGACAGATTCCAAGAGGTGCTGCACGTGGCACACTAGTCTCAGAAGCAGAGCATCATGCTTCACCTGAGAGTTTATGCCTGCTTTCCAGAAACCCTGCATCTACATCTCACCCTTCTTCCTGCGGGAAATAAAATAAGGAGTGTTTGAAGGAGTTTTCCAGGAAAGCAGCCACCTAACTCACTCAAGTTTATCCTTATGAAGTCTTAGTGATTTATTAGTTCCCATAAGCTGCTTAAGAGAGTAGCTAAGAACATGCACTAAACCTTCTGAATTTATGCAAATATGGTGGGCAGGGAGGAAGGGTCATCCAGAGAACAGATACAGGTCAGCTCTAGCTCTAACTTTAATATTCTCTTCTACATCCTATAATTTAACTGTTCCTTATAGGGTGTGTGTCTAATCTAGTTCATTGCATTTCAAGTCAAATTCAAGAGAAGTTCCAGAGGAAAACAGAACCTCATTTGTATGACTTCTCTAATGCAGTGGTTGTTTAGAATAACCTCCTTTCTATTCAATCCCTAAAGGTTTTTTTTTAAAAAATATGCTTTCCATTTGCTTGCTAACTGAATGGAGAGGAAAAGAAAATAGTTCACATTCAATCCAAATTACTGTACAGTACCAAAAATGAGAATTCTGTTCTCAGTTCTTGTTTTTCAAGGAGACTTCAACAGGAATTAAAAAAAAAAAAAAAGAAAATGTAATTTCCACAAACTTTCTTTAAGTGTGTCACGTTCTGTTTTCTGAATGCTTAATAAGACTTTCAAGCTTGCAGACTTATTAAACAAGACAAGGACACTGAATTTCTCCTGTGTCTCTAGCCTTGTCTATGCCAGAAAAGTTTAAATTTTTATGTTGTCTGACTAAGCTGGTTATACCTATGTAAGCTGTCTATGCTGCAAGCACTGAAAGACTGAGAGTGTACAAAAGAGCTGCAAAAACATAATCTAATATTTTATGTGTTAGATGCCCAAGGTCAAGGGTGCAAATCCCTTAGTCTGTGGTGCATCAATGGAAAATTAATGGGGCTGTTAAATGTTAAGAGGTGTTTTAGTCACATTATTATGCTTGCTAGCAGGGCACAGGGCTGAGATGCTATTGAGGGCAAAGCAGATGATCTAATAAAATAACCTTGCAAGGAGCTCTCCCTCCTCATCTGAGGGGCAGCAACCTGCCACAGCTGAGGTGGAGGAATTTCTTCCACAGAGATCATATCCTTCAGGTGTACTGCAAGACGAACAGAAGTGCTTGTTGCTACTAAAATTTCTTCCCCTTTTCTTCACACTATCCTTGCACAAGGAGAGAGGAGAAAACCCAGCCCCCACAGTTCTCAGTTTCTGCTTTGCAAGTACAGCTCCCTTTAAGAAAAAAAGATCAACCAGGATAGGAAAGCAGACTGTCATTTCTAAGGTAAGACAACTAAGAATCTGTCATGACCATTATTCAACTAATCAGAGATAACATCAGCGACCTCATTCTGTCAAAAAATATGTACAACAATGACCTCTTCCTTTATCAGGAGTAGTGGGATATGACAGCACAGCCATTATTACTGTGTAGATAAGAAAGCACCCCCATGAACAGTAATGTGTGCCCATAGCTTTTCCTAATGTCTCCCATTTCTCATGTCTGGCACATTTTGATTCTGATGACAATAATATATTTAAATGACCTTGTAAAAATTTGCAGATATACCTCACTGATGAGAATAATTCTTGGTGTGAATTTGGGGTGGGCTGGAAACCCCATTTACTTAGGAAAAACAGATGGCAAATGTGGTCTGGCTGCAGTTTAGCCAGGAAACCTGCACACAGGGTAATTGGACCATCGTGTTGTACAAACTTCTCAGATAATTGGCAGTGGCTTAAAGCTTTATTATTCCAGTTCATAGTCCATGACCTGTATTTCCAAAGTGATTAATAAATTTTAAGCCATTTTAATAAATTTGCAAGGACCATTGTAATTTTACAGGCTTATGCTCTGCATAAAGCCAGGCCAAAGATCAATACCAAATAATCTCTGCATCGACCCTGCAATTCCTGACTGAGCACTAGGAGTTGCTTTAGAGAGATGTCAGAGAAAGATCATTCACCCCAGCCTGAGGTTAGCTGTTCCTTCCCTGTTAAACATTTCCACTTTATTTATATACTCATTTTGGCCAGCTTCATTTTCCAGCCAATTATTTTCATGATGCTGTTTTTTCCCTCTAGAGATTTGTGGTATCAAAAATCCCTGCTGCACTTCTCCCTGAGTCTAAAGTCTTTTTGCAGCTCTTGTTTGTGAGGAGCTAAGTGGCAAAGACTTTATGTGAAATCAATGAACCCCAAACTGCATTCTTTTTTTTCTTTTTAACCCTTTAGTGGAAAGAAAAAGAGCTAGAAGTTGAGAAGCAAGAGGAATGTGCAAAGAAGAATCCCTTCACGTGTTTTAAATTAAATTCTTTAATGCCATTCTCACTAAAAAGCTTTTCCTACAAATGCTGTTTGATTAGGACTTCAAACTGCTTACATTAATGATGAATAACTCTTCTGCAAGGTATTTACATGTTGCCTTGTCACTGCTACGGACAGCAGTTTCACCAAGTGTGAGAGAACGAAAGAGGGAAAACTCAGGGAGTGAATTCACAAACTCCACACCATCTACCCAGTAGGAACCACGGTGTGCATTCCTGGTTGTATAACCTTGTGCTTTTGGTGCTGTAGGGGCAGTTCAAGCTGTGGCACCATATAATGGGATTGTGCCCATTACTACTTTTCATTCTACTAATTCTATAATTTTAAATTTAATTTTGGTTTTTTTTTTTTTTTTGGTCAGAGACTGAACAGTTTCTTCCAGACTACAGAAACCGATATTGTAGACTAATCAGTCCAACCAGGTTCCTGGGGGACGTGTCAGATATGTGACCATTTTGTTGCTGACTCCCTGTTTAGCAATGCTTTTGAGTATCAGTAAACACACTTGCAGCTGGTTCAATAACAGAGATGTGAGAGGAATGAGATGAATGTAGACATTTTGCAGCAATCTACAGACATGTTGACATCAGGTATAACCATGTTCAAGCTAGTTCTCAAATACAGACTCACATTTCTTCCCAATGCTAGCAGTACATTTCATCCCAAAATTCTCTGAACTGGGAGAGCCAAGGTCACACCAAGCAGGGTGTGGCCAAGTAAAGAACAGCTCAGCTCACTGTATTTTGAACTACAACCCTATTCAAACCAATAGTGTAGACAGGGGTATAAATCTTGGGACTTCATGTGCTCATGCCCACCCCCACACCTGCAGCCAGGCACCCAGAGATGCACGTTCCTGACATGCTCTTGCCTTTCCCTCACCTCTCTCTGCCCTCAAGCACCTGCTATGCTAAATCCCAACATCCCAACAAGGGCAGCACGCAGGCATTTCCTTCTGTTTCTACCCCTAGGAGGCCTTGTAAGACCACAAATGCTTACAAAGCACATCTACTGATGAGTTCAGGCCTTGACTGTCCCCCCAAAACCTTCTCACAGAGTAAAAACTGTCAGTCACTTGTGAATTCAAAGATGCAGGTCCAATCTGTACTTCATATTAAAAGTTTCCTGTTTGAGCTGCCCAAAATTAAGCACTTGGAAGGCTAGATAGGAGCTGAGGTAAAGCCATTACAGATGCCCTAATAATTTTCTTTCACACCAATTATAAAGCTCCGTGCCAACGTGCAGTAACAACAGGTTTCCAATTAGGCACATTTAAACACTGAGCAGGAATTGAGGATATGTATTCGACAAGGCTGGAGGTAGAAAGGAATGGTGAATGCACAGGCTGCGTGTGCTGCTGATAAAATTTGTTTCAAGTATGTTGGATAGAAACAATGTGTATTTATGGAAGCCACAGTAGTCCCTGCTGCTCTGAGAATCTGTGAATCATTCGAAAAACCTGGACAGTGCTTCCTTGGTTGTTGCACTGCGGGTGCAACTTCAGGGCAGTTTCCATAAATTTGGCTTGGCTAAGCAGAGGCAGGCAGTCCCCCTCCATGGAAAAGCAAGGGATAGAATGAGAGCTGGATGGGCAGAAAGAATCCTGACTGCAGGGTGGGAGTGCATTGGTATAATGTACACTTGTACATATGTTATTAATTTTACTGCTATCCTTTATGCTGAGTACATTTGGAACACCAGCTATGTACCACCACAAGCCATGTGGAGTAAATTCTAAAGAAGGGAATTAAAAATTAATTTTTAAATTAAGTTAATTTTTCCATGGGTTAGAGCTAGATTTTACTTGCTCTACAGATTCCCAAGGAGACTCATTTGAGAGAACTAATGAAACATTAATGTCTGCAAAAGATTTTTAAGAGTGGTACTTTAGGAACTATTTGGCTTTGATGAAAGGTTTGACTGCCTGATAACCCTAGAGCCTGCAGTTATAGTACAATATTTATAAATGGAAGAGACATTTACAACCTCATAAAAGCTTCTGTTTATTGTTATCAAATTGCAGTGTTGCACTGAAACATTAATATGTAGCTTAACCTGTTTCTTGTAGCTTTGTTATGAGAACAGATGAAGTAGCTGAGCAAGCATAATGGACAGAAAACTAGCAAGTGCCAAGTGACAGGGACGANACTATGAAATCAATACCTTGGAAACGCAGCAATCAATACAGCAGGACAATGGAAGGAAGATATGGCTGTGAAAACTTTTGTTGCCCCTGTTCCACCTGGTAAAGTAGCAAATTTGACACAGAGCAGCAGCCTCGGCACAGCTGCTGGTAGATCAGAAATAGCATGATACTTCATTCTCCTCTCTGATGGATATATATACCTATGGCAGGCTCTGAACAAATGTATTTCAATTTAAAACATTATGAGCTCATCAAGGATTGCAGAACAGACATTGATGCTTTTACTGTGAAATCGGTTCAGCATATAACCTCTCTCCTTCAAGAGAGGTTGTCCTTCTTTAGAATTTACTCCACATGGCTTGTGGTGGTACATAGCTGGTGTTCCCTGAGCAAAGAGACCTTGCAATGAGATGTGAAGGTTCATCAGTGTAGTCCTTGTCTGTCTAAAACTGAGAGAGAAATGCTACAGTGGCTGCTGCTTCATTTGAGGTCCCCAAGGTGGCTTCTGGAAGTTGTAGTTCTTTGCCCTGCTTGTGGCCCAAGATCCTACTATGAACTACATCTTCCCTAAAGCACTACATCTATTTTGGAGTCAGGCTGTGAGGTACAGCTCAGTTACATGTATTTTAGCTCAGTGCAAATTGGAAATGCCAGTACTTTGGAGACTTGGTCTAGAAGAGATAGAAAGGGCTGGAAATACAAGTTAGCAGAAGAAGGTACATGCTAGCCTCCTATTCATAGATCCACAGATCCCTAAAGTTCAAATATTGAAAGTGACCTGAAATGGACTTTCAGCTTTGCCACTGGAAATAAAATGCCTTTAACAGTTCAGCAAGAACCATATTTTCGACTAAAATACCTTTTGGATAATAATTTCCTGCCCAGCTCTATGAATTACTAATGAATTCCTACAAAATCAGTCTTCCCAAATCCCACAAGCACTTTGGAAATTCTCTCTTCCCCCCCCAACCCCATCCACTGAGAATGAGAATCTGGTGTTCCATATTTCAATCACTACTTTTTTTTTGTTTTGTTTTGTTTTTGTTTTGTTTTGTTACAACCTGTTAGGCAAAACATCAGCAAAACCCTATAGGGGGTCCTCAAGATCTTTTCATCATATGCATGGCACACATACAGCTGGCACACACACTGTAGAAGGGCTTTATGTCCCATCCTCAGCACTCTGGGTTGAAAATAGCAGCAGTGTCCTACAGACCAATGAATCCCAGCATGGAGTGGATGATCAGAATGAGTGACCAGATTTGTAGGACAAGAGGAAATGAGGCCAAAAGAAACTCTACTTATTGTCTGTTCATCTTCCTTCCCATCTATCTTACATGCCTCCTCAACTATGAAATATTTATTTCACATGCTTGTCTTCATATTTAAAGCTTAGTATCTTTTCCTCCTTTCCTTTGGAATCTTCAGACTTTATAGGAGCCATTAAAAATAAAGAAGGAAAATATTCTTTTGGCAATGGTAATGCAGACACATAAATCTTTGCTGCTTTTTCAATTCACGCACTGCATTCTTTTACACTTGCTCCCTGCTGAAACCAGCATGATAACTGCAAATTTAAAAATGGCTCTTAATTTGAAGACCTTTGAGTTTTGGTACACTAGACTTGCATTTTCAAATTTTGTGACATTTATACCAAGGCACCAGGGTTATTTAAATTTATTTTTCATTATGAGTAAAAGAGCCTTCTATATATTTGTCATGACTAATTTGAACACAAGTCACTGAAACAAAAGAAATGTAAGGGCAGTGCTTTTAAAGTTTTAGTACTAAGCAGTTTTCCATAATGGAAAACTTTCATGATGCCTTTTCTGCAGCTTAAGGAAGAATTTTAGGAAAATGGAAATTAAGCTCTTAAGGTCATTGTCCATATGAAAGGATATGTCTCTGATCAACTCAAACCCCCCCCCCCCGCCCCCCCCCCCCAAAAAAAAAGAGGTTCTGGTTATTAGTTTCCTATTTGTCAAAACATAAAGCAAATATTTTACTGGTGCCACATTGTCACCCCATTTCAACACTGAAAACAGCATGCAGTGAAGACCAAACATACAAAATTTTACTCCTAGATGTAAGTACAGTTTCCATTGTGGAACAATCTAAATGCATGCATAGAGTGCCCAGAGATGCCTTCTTCCAGTTCAGACTGGTGATTTGATGTTCACTCACTTGTCAGCACCAAACTGTTGACACGGGTGCTTGCCAGCTGTATTGACTCCAACTGCACTCTGCAATTTCCCTCCCTAGGCAGCTCTAGGGATGCCTTCCCTGCTGGAAAACAGGAGGCACAGACATCCCATCACTGCAGAACACTGAAACCATCTCTGCTCTTGCACTGCTGCCGAGGAAACCGCAGCCCTCAGTGCTTGCCTCCTGGGAATGGGTGACAGCGGCAGGAACAGAAAGGTGTCACACCTTGCTGGGTTCAATTCAACAGCAATTGCTGCTGCCAGCCTTGTGCCACATCAGCTGGCCCGAGCAAGCTGTACATGTAGCACAGGAGGAAGCTTTGCCAGCAGCAGGGTGAGCTGAGGCTATGCCAGGGCCTGGGAAAGGAAGAACAGAGATGGAACGGGCTCCATCCCACATATTCCTCCAGCAGAGGCCAACAAACACTTATTGCAATTTACAACTGTCAGCCCCAAACATAATTAATGTGCAATCACAGCCAGACAAGCATCTTAAGGGAGAACATGGTCTACTTAGCTCACTTACTCGTGGTAAAAAGGACTTTATTTTTAGGGATCATTGCTAATGGCAGACAGTTTCTTGGGGGCCATCACGGCTTAAGCAGATGTGGGAGCAGATGGAAGGAGAATAATGCTTTTTTGGATGATTGACTAATACCTTTTGCCAAATGCCAATGGTAATAGAGATATTTTGCCAATCTCAGATCAAGCGACAAGGAATTTTCATCCCAAGAGGTGACAGAAGTTGAATTCTACTTTTTGCTGTCTGTTTGTAAGCACCAAGAAGACTCCATGAACTATACTCAACAATGTTTTTGCCTTCTTTCCCTCCATCTAAGAAATTATTTCTCTCTGTATATTTTGAAAAGGTAATACAAATATTTAATCAGTTTTGTCATGTCTCGACTCTGTTGAAAGCAGGATGACATATATACCAAAGCAAGGGAGTAAAATCTGTCCAGCAGAAGGGAAAATTTATGGCTGCAATTTTGCAGAGGGGTCCCTATGATGCAGTAAACTGCAAGAATGAAGCATGAAGAGTTTATTAAAGCCATAAGAATCCTGAGATGAGATTAAAGCCTTTATACTCTGCCATGCTTCAGATTTGATAATGCATGCCTCTCACCGACCCCCTCCTCCTGCCAGCCCTCCTGGAAAGGCGGAGAGAGGAAAGAATCCACAGTAGATTGATTTTGATTTCACATGTAGTATTCTCATTAATTTTCAAGGCATCAGCTTGCACAGATCAAAGTGGCAGAAGACGCTGACATCAGCTTTCATATCTGAGAGGTTATCACTCCCTGATGATAAAATTGCCAGATTATCAAGGAGTGCATCGGAAAGTCTATAGCTACTGTAAAAAGCATTGTGACATATAAATGCACAATGTGACACCATTACTGTATCATCTTTACTGGAACACTTAGCAAAACATTTTCAGTGACACCAAATGACAGCCATGCCTTTGATTTTATTTCTCAGTTTTGTAGCCTTGGAATTATAATTTTTTTGGGGGCGTGGGGGTGTAGCACTGTTTTGTTTTGGTTTTTTTTCCTTTGTCCTGGCTGCCTCCAGCTCTGACATGACCATCTGCGGTGGAAAATGTGCCATGAAACCATGAAAGATCTGGACCAGCATGGCCAAGGAATCCTTCACCTTTTTCAGGCCTGCTGGTGGAGCGTCACTGCGACAGCAAATGATCCCATAACAACACCATTAGAAATGCTTATTTTAACATTTCCATTTTGGGTTTTATTTTCAGTCAGTTTGCTCCTATGCAGAACCTCAGGAATAAGAAACACAGTGTTCTGTGGACTTTATATGAGCTATGCTCTCTGGTTTTCCTCTTTGGTTGGCACAGGAGACAAGTCCAGCAAAATACTGTATCTTTCTTTAGCCTTCCTCTTCAATGCAGAGTAGGGATACTGAGTCCTAAGAGCGCTCAGGGCATAAAATAAATAGGAAAACAATTTCCCAGTAACTTGGGAACATATCATCTCTGATACTTGGTTTTTGACAGCAGAGAGGAGTATTGCAAATATTCTGTGAAGCAGGGGTAATAGTTACATTCACAGCCATTCTTCTTCCCTCTTCTGTGTCCTTCCATTACACACAGGAGGCTTAGGGATGAGTTCACAGCAGGGCTACAGGGGAAGGGTTACCTAAGGAAGCTTGGACATTTAGCTACACATTTCACTAAAAACCTGTCTGGTTGCACTGCTCTGAGTCAGTTTGAGAGAAAACAAACCTGCAACATTTCTTCCCATTCTGGGAATCACAGAGGAGAGCAGATTCATCCGTTCTTGTTAATTAATAAAAACACCAAAATATATTCACATATTACAAAGATTGTAAAAGTGAATGTAGAAAGTGCACTTGGAGCACACCTTATGTAGGTTTTCCTCTCATAAATCACTGGGGCAGCATGGGGGAGCAGGAAGGCTGTATTCTTGCTCACCACAAGTATAAATCACTCCAGAAATCTTCAGTCACAATTACTACATGAACACTAAATTTCAAAATGCAGTTCTGAAATCAAGTTCTGCTCTGAAACTGCTAATACACAATACTCACCATCAAAATGTCACATGTGAGCAGTCCAAAAGAAAGTTATTTTTATGGCTCTAGCCTTGGCCAACCTGCCAACAACCTACCAACCTAGATTTAGTGGACATCTACCCACTAGAGTCGGTTTTGCTCAGCTGCTTTATGTAAACCACTGCATCTCCACTCTGCCTCAGTGCTTTCCTGATTATCTTTGTTCTGAGAGTACAAAAGAGTTACTAGCACTGGTCAGCATGTAAATCACATGCCTCACTGAGAAGCTAAAGACATTTGATTAGGTTTGTCTAAGACAAAAGTGTGATTCACAAAGGCAAAAGGCTTGCAGTTGAAGAAAACTGAAATTAAGAGTCATGTCCTTAGGGCTGGGGAAAACACCATCTGCAGATGAAGGTGGTGGACTTGTATCTGAGGCTCTGAGCTGACTATAGGCTGCAGAACACTCTAAAGGATGCACACATCCAAACAGCCAGAAATCCAGGATGCTGGCTGTGCTGCCTAAACTTGCTTTGAAATACACCATGTCTACCCCAGCTATCCTAAGGGGTCATGTAGATGAATGACAAAACCTAGCCCTTTCGAAGGAATGTGAGTGACCTTACCAAACCCTCCACAAACAAATCCAGAAAGCCCACATGGCTGACTAATGGGAATAGCTGTTTTTTGTGTGATTAGAAATAATAACAAGCCACCCAGAAGAAGAAGAAAAAAAAAAACAGGCAAAACCAAAACAACAAGGAACAAACCACAAAAACCAAATAGCAGAGTGCTATGCTAGGATAACCTGAATAAGAATTGCATAAAATCCCTCTTTGGAAAGACAGTGATCCCTTCCTTTATATACAGTGTGTGGTCATGATCACTGAAAACTGAATAATGCATACCTCATTTTTTTAAAAAAATGAGCCTGTGATACAAGATCAATATAATGAGTATTTAAACACATTCTAGACAGAACTCAGGCCGAAGACATAATGAAAAAATACCACCCAGTTGAAGTAATAATACATCCTGTCAGTACTTGTAACAGTCCAAAAGCAATTTATCGACTAGAACTGTGAAGAAAATATTTCTGTTCAGTGGGATCTTATGTCATTTTTAAATGCATTTGTATTGCAAAATAGCACAAGAGCTGATGTTTCTTGTGAACCTTAAAAATACTTAAAAAATTCTTGCAAAACTTGGGAAACCCCAAAAACCTGTGTTTCCATATAGATGATCCTTTTTTGTTTAAAAAGAGAACAGGATGCTTCAAATGAATATTGAAGCAATATAAGAGAAAATAAAGAACATTTTAGCTTAAAAAGAATGCTACAGTACAAAAGTATCAATGGAATTAAATGAAACAGCATGAAAATTAAATGTTTTAACCGAGAGAAACAATTCAGTGTTACTTAAATGACATGAACAAACTATTTGCCGCCAATCCCTCTGATTGAAAAAGGCATCAATTTGCATATGTGCCCATGAAGCTTCTGCTTTCTGAAAATGCACTATTCCAGTGGCAAACCCTTGTTTTGACATGTTTCTTATTTGCATATATAAAATATGGAGTCTGTTAATGCAAAAAAAATTTCCATTACTGTGTCCATGGTGATGACAGTAAGGGCCTCCCGTTTTGCAACTCTTCTCTGAACAATGGAAGCTGATAAATGGTGAAAAACACCTTACAAAAATGGTTTATTTTAGCTCAAAGTATAAATAGCTGTCATGAGACCCTCACATCATTCCTGGGAAATTTCCCTGCTGAGTTGAATTTTGAGAGCTACAGCATTTTTTAATGGGGTCAGACACCACTGATGGGGTGTTGATGGGGATTTAGTAGCACCAATCTTTGCATCACTAAAAGTCTGTATCAGATTGTAATCTTCCCAAATTAAAAGTAAAATATCATTAAGCACAACGCACCCTATCAAAATGCTTTTCTACAGCCTTGGATTTCCTTTTCCAACTCATCAACTCAGGTGAGATTTTTGCAACTATCCAGTGACATTACCTTGCTAAATCCAATACCTCACTGATGTTTTCAGATTGCTTTATCCTACTTTATCTACTTAATCTACTTTAACACACAAGCAAACGTCCTCTAATTTGCCAAAAGAATTTCATTGTCAGCCAGGGCAGGTGAGGATCTCATTGTAAGCTGAATGAAAAGCTGCCACTGAAGACACCACTTGGAATTTTAAAACCTAAACCATCCCAAGTTGCTTCTACCCATCAAAAGGTTATTATTCAACCTTCAAAACTGCATGTGATTAAAAGGTCAAGCTTCTAAAGGAGTTCATATTCTAATGCTATCAGCAGAGAACCTGTTAAGTTAATGCCCATCTTAAGTCACCAAGTTAAGTGTTCTGCCCTATTAATATTTATAGCCAAGCAACTGAGTGAAGAGATTTGGCACCTACACAGTGCATTATTGGGCACACACCCTTCATGCAGGAAATGGCAATAGCATGACTGTTAATTTACAGGGTTAAAAAACCCCAAGATGTAGACTGGACTGGCTGCCACACACTTGTCCAAGATGACTCTGAATCCCATGATGCTGGGAACTTGACTCAAGAATCCTGCCCTTCCGAGACAGAAAACTGTCTACCAGATGCAGCCCTGACCTGAATGACAAAAAGGAACTTCCACATCTCCAGGCATGTTTGATGGAGAAGAGATGGGAGAGAGGGGATACTACAGCTCATGGCACTAGTATGGACAGACTGCAGGAGAGCAAAGGGCAGTCATGACAGCAGACAAACATGATTACTAACATTGATCACTATTTTCAGACTTTTTTACATTTTATTTTTAGCCCTCAAAGTTGTGTCTTTTTAAAGATGCTAATAATACCTGCATTTTCATTTCTTGTAAAGTTAAGATGGTTCATTCTGACTGTCATTGAAGTGATGCCAACACAAAACCTTCAAACTCTAGGTTGCAACTTTTGTACTCTATGGGTGAATCATTGCTCTACTTTCTGCCTTCTCTTATTCAGTTTGTTTCTATACAATCATTCAGATTTAAAATTGGATTAATGACTAAAGAAACATCCTATTTTTTTACCTTCTGTGAGACTTTTCAATGTGTTTGTTGACCTTAATTAATCTTGAGAGGATTTGCTATACATCTATCTTGGGATAATTAAGTTGCATTGTTTTAGGTGCTTTGTCTTAGTAACACTCTCTATAATTACTTCTGGAATCATACATCTCCTGTAAACCTGACTTTTGTTTCAATTCTGTTGCCTGTTTAAAAGCCATTTGAAAAGATCTTTGCAAATTGAGAAATGAAATGCTGTTAAATGTATATTTAAACCTCTCCTTGATCAAAGCCACATATTTCTAAAAAGGTTCCATATCCTTTTTGCTTTGCAGAAGTGTCTTGTGATCAGCTGTGATCTGGTACAGTACTAGAATTTCAGCAAAACCAAATTTCTTACAATATGGCTCTAAACAAGTTTATCAAGATCCAGTGCAAATATACTATATCAAAGTTGAAAACTCTGAACAAGGCTGTACAGAGGCCTTAGTCACACACAAAGCATTTACTCAATCCCCTCAAAAAGTGCGTGGAGGTATAAAGCAGGGTTATTCTATCCCAGCTGATCTCTCCTCCAGTCTTTTTTCATTCAGCAAATTTGTGGCAATGCAGCCTTTGCCTGCAGCAGTTCCCATCTTGTTTTGGGCTGATGGCCCAGGATGGGCAAATCATAATTACATCTTGATTCCCATCGGCTGCAGAGACCCACCTTTTCTCCCAGAATCTGTCAAGTCTGGTGTTGCATCCTGAAATCCTGTGCTCCATGAATGACAGAGAAGGATCTATCACTTCTCTGATCAAGTCACACATAGAATAGTATGTCATACATCCACATGCACCAAAAAGATAGATGAACTTAGACATTAAAAATGTTCAAGCTCCCCTTTTTGTTTCATGGCCTAGAACTTCATAATCTGTTTTGAAGGTTGTTGGAATGTGAGCTGGAAGAAAACTGTCTACCAGAGATGAGCGTTAGCTGACCCCTTTATAAGGCAACGTCACACACAGATGTATAAATGATCCTGCCCATACTCCAGGCCCAAACTTCAGACTCGGTAACACAGTCTGGTTAGGCAGTTAAAGGTTATGAAAAAAAAAGAAAGCAAATGCCCAGTGATAATTTGATCTTTACTATTTGAATGCATTCCTTTGTTGCACCTGACCTCCCCAAAGACCCCAAAAGATACTGCCAAGAAACACCACCTGCAGAGCCCATACAGTGGGACTGACAACAGTAAATGAATTTTTTCAGAAGAGAAGGGCTATCACTGCTGAGGACGGCCTTTGGACACACATAGTGGAAAGAGGGAAGGATTCCCCTAAAGCTGACGTGTCACCAGCCCTTACAGCAACTAGACCAGCAAATTACAGCACAGAACTGCTCCACCCTGGTTTTCATTTATGTTTGCATTTTTAGCCTCAGTGGTATCACAGCTCCCATGCAAGATAAAGCAGTACATGGAATTTCTTGCAGAGTGCAAGCCGGGAGGTCACAGTACAGCTCCAGAACAAGCTATCAATACACATAAGAGCTCCCTGCCCAAAACCTCAGTAATTCCTTACCCAAGAAAGCTTGCTGTATATCTTGTACAAACACACAAGCATAGACTTCAGGACTGCAGCTTTCACACAGATAATGCACATATGCTCTCATTCATTCCAGTCTGATAGTCAGCCCTTAGGCATACTGTCACAATCCTGCCTTTTACAAGTAATTCACATCTGATGTACTGCCCCTCCAAGAAGAAAATACCAAGCAGAAATACTGCAATTCTGCAGTACATTCTGCTTCTTTTACACTGAGGAAAATCCCTGAGCAGAAACTGAACCCAATGGAAACTTCAAATATTGATGGAGCACAGGACAACAAAGAAAACTAGTTAGCCTACTGAGTAACTAGAGAACTCACATGTGTTTGCAGTCCCTTCTCAGGCAAATGCTTTCCCAAATGTTCCTGTGGCATAAAGAGTGACCTGACATGTCAGAGAGAAAGAGGCTCTCTCTGTTTCAAGGAATTTTAGTGATGCATTCAAAGTGGAACAGTGCAATCAGAAGGATGGCAGGAAAAAGCAACCCAGTTTAAAAGTAGATTGGTCAAGTGCTCTGCTGAGGTGTAGTGAACCCAAGCTATCTCAGAGCTGAATGATGTTTCCTAGGTCTTCTGCATACCCACATCCAGACCACAGAGAATGAATAGTTGTAGAGTCTGTGAACAGCAGTACACCTGCAGACATGCACATATTCACGCTCTCTTATTTCCTATTTTCTCTGTTTTATATTCCACAATGCACAAAATGCATGCTCTCCACTCTGTTTTTCTCACTCCAGCATGCCAAGCACGACTCAGGTTTTGTTCATCAAGCCAAACAATCATCTGTGCTCCAGTTCACATCTACCACACTCCTGCAGCAGATCCCTGCTTTGGAGCAACAGCCCAGACAACTGCTATTTGATAGCATCACATGGAAATTATAGCTGCTCAAAGAAAATTAATCCAAAGATTAATGACATCCAAGTAATTGGAAAAGCTTATATGCTTTTGTTCTTATTTTAATTAAATGTGCTCAAGTTTGCAATGCAAATACAAAGATTCAAAACCTCCATGTCTGAAAGGAGATAAAGTTAGACTGGATGTAAAGAAGACATTTTTACCATGAAGGGGGAGAGACTGAAACAGGTGGCCCACAGAAATTGTAGCTGTCTCATCATTGGAAATGTTCAAAGTCAAATTGGACATAGCTTTAAGTAAACTGATGCAGTGACAGAAGTCTGCCCATGGCAGGGAGGTCCCAAATTATTCTACTACAATTTTATGATTCCTACCAAAAGCAGGAACACATATAATGAGGTAAATATGCTTTGGTTGCCAGTTTTTAAATGAGAACCCTAAAATTAAATATCAAGAAAGGTAGTGAAAATGCAGTTGCAGCATTTCCTACCCAGTAATAAAGAGGTTCCTGCACAGAGATACAACATAAAGGTACACCTTGGTCACTGATTCCTCTATGCATTCCTATCAGAGAGATAAGAAAGTACTGAGCAGGAATGAAGACCAACATGCCTTAAGGTGAAAAAAAGTGCTTATTAAGACTTAGCTAGAAGTATTTTTTAAAAAAACCACATTGGAATGTTAAAAATGAAGAAGTTTATAGACATTGATTAGGTGTCCTAGGCAGGAAAGGGAAGAAAGCAAAAAGAACAAAAAGATGATAGTTTTACTCCTAGAAGCAGTGCTGATCCATCTGATACAAATCAAAATAAAAGAACTTGACATACTCTTCACACAGTAATTCATGAACAGATGACTCTATTAATTCTGTCATGGTGTTTTCTATCCTCCTGTGTTCAGTTTTCTTTCTCACTAGCTCTCAATTTGCAAAATTATTTCTATTCAATTGAAAAATTATCTCCTCAGTTTCTGTGACATGAGATGCCATATGTAGACAGACCATGGGACATACTGAAATTTCTTGCAGTCAGTGCATTCTTTGAATGGCCAACGTCCACAGGAATCACCATGCATGAGCCCTGCAGAAACCTGATATACATTTATCAACATTTCAAATTTGCACAAGGATACCTCACTGACAACATAAGCAGCCCAATTCACAAAAGTGCTTGGGACACACAAGTTGATCTCCATAGGGAGTGCTGGGAATCAAGGCTTTTAAGAAGGCCTATCCTTGGGGAAATGTGCTTGACAGCACTAATTGTATGTCTTCAGGTTTCTTGGCAGCACTCTTCTCCAATCTCCCTGGCTGCTGCTAGGAGAACACTTACAAGAATCAGGCCATTTTAATTCCCCAGAGTAAAATATGGAAGTATTTTTAGACACAATATGGAAGGAAAAACTTAATATTAAAGGGTAGGAGTCAAAACACAGTGTGTTATTCCAAACCATAGAATTGGTTTGCCATGGACAACACTCCAATTTCAATTTTGTAGCTAATCAAGGACTAGGGTCTCTTTGGGCTGTTGGATAACTTTGTAGCTACCAAGAACTGATTTGGGGTGCAAAACTTGTTTTTAAATAGACAGCACACAAGATCTAACCTTCACGAGATACATCACAGTTGTTACTACTTCTCTATCAGCAGCACTGTGGCTGCAAATGGAAATCTATACCATGAATCTCATTAATATCACACTATTGACCACCTTTCGCTCCCCATGGTAATTCATAGTTCCATTTCTCTGCTTTATTGCTCTGTAGCTTCAGGTGACATACTGCAAATAGTGACTGTGTGTCTGTATTACAGTTTGTATCACTCAGAATCATCCCCTCCCAGACATTTTGCAATGGGTGACAGTCTTGGCTGACCATCGTGACATCCACTGATCAGCTACACAGTCAGGACTGAAACTTTTTCTTCATGAACTGGCAGGAAATTTTGCTTCTTTCAGTAGAAATTGCAGCTGGTAAAACAGAAGGCCCTGTGGGACCCAGACCCAAACCAGGCTGTATACAGGCATAAAATCACATATGTAACTTAAATCAATGAAAAAAAGCATTGAAGGACAGCCTTCAGTTTTTGCTGGGGATAAAATACCTTCACTCAAAAGTGACATACACAAAATCTGATACTGGAATTGCAGTATCGCATTGTTCACTCCCCTCAGTGGCTGGGGATGTGCAGGAATACCAATGTGTTTTGAATAGTGGTGGTGTTTGGTTTTTTTTAAACAAAACGTAAATCAGTGTTTCTGTACTCTGTTGTTATTTAGACAGACAATCACCTCACTAATGAGTAAAAGTGGATTTAAAATAAAAATATTTAACACTGAGCACTTATGGGTGAGGACATTACTTTTGGAGGAAATCCCCTCTCCAAAGTTTATTACATTTCAAAATAAATAAAGTTTTCTTAATCTATAGTTAGCATCTGCACTTAGTGCATTTTTTTTCTAAACAAAGATAAAATGCCATGCATAACAAACTAATGGTTTAGAAATAGCTTTGACATTAATCACCCAAGCACCAAATTGGTGCCAATCCATTAATCTTGTCTGTGATATTTTCAGAAGAAGGATAGATAAGTAAACTGCCACAAAATATGGAGGTGTTTAGCTCAAGCAGAATAAATTCCAGCATTGGTAAAAGGAAAATATGAAAAGGCCATTAAACACATGCTCACAAAAATTTATTCACATTAAAGAATGAGGGGACTATTTACTGTAACTAAATGTAAGATAATTAAAAGTGGGGATTACCAATTAGAATCTATATATTATCAATGAGCACCGTTAAAAATACTGCAGTGCTGCATGAGCCAATGATAATATCTGTTCATTTTATTTTTCAGCACTGCCTTTTCTAAAAAGTGGACACAGAACTTCTAGTGTACAGTATCGTTTAGTGATTTGTGAGGACAAAGCATTGAATTTCCCCTTGAATTAAATGTCCAGTAACAGGCAGCACATATGCAGCAGCCTCCCTTCCAAATGCTGCTTGCTCTCACTCTGCATTGACCTAAACATGTATGCACCTAAATCCAGATTTTATGATAGCTTGCATAAATTGACTACAACCTGTATCGGCACCTACGACAATACAGCAATAAGCTTTTAAGAAACTAGAGAGCACCTGCAGAGAGAGCCAGGCCTAATGGTTGCAGGCTGGTGCCCAACAATCTTGGTTCCCTTTCTTTGTGCTGCTTAGCAAGGTCTAACCCCTCAAGATGGTTACTCTTTTTCCATGGATCTCTTTCTTGTCCTTAAAATCATGGACACTTCCAATGTAAAAAATAAATTTGTTCCTTTGAAACCAAACTGCCTGAGGACCTGTTCAGTCATGCCAGCTTCTGGCACAGGCAGTACCAGCCCTGAGTTTTAGGTACCACCTCTGTGAGATTGATAGGGGAATCAGTGTCCCTGTCAAAGGGGAACAAACTTGGGGAGCATCAGGAGCAGGAGTGAGATAGGGTAAGTGACACATCGGCAACTTCCCATTTATGACTGAAATGGTGGGATCTGCAAGCAGTTTTTGGGTAGGTAGGAACCATGGTGGTTCACAAAGCCCTGATTCCCTGTAGGGCTGTCTTTGAAAGCATTTAATTTCTGCTCGTCACCCAGTACATCCTTATGACAGCAGGCTTTAGTCCCTGCAAAACAGCAAGACTGAAGCTCCTGCAGGGTCTATTGCCTGCAGACTAAGGAAACATAACCTGTGAAGACCTCCTGGATCACAGTCCCCATCATGACACAGATGCATATGAAGACAAGCAGGAAACATGCAAAATAGAGACAACATGTCTTAAAATTTACAGTCTTCCAGAAATATAATGCCCCCATTACCAGCCCCTTAAGGCCTCAGCAGAAATCTGTGCTGCAGGCTAAGAGGTTCCTTAGCTCCAAAGGTCTTGTAAGAGACAAAATTACAAACTGCTTGGCTAGGGCTGGATAGCAAAGAGGGGAAGTTGCTTATGTTTATTTTATGTTTAGGCTCAAGCTGCAAGGTTTCCTGAGTGCAGGTCTCAATACTGGCATTGTCTGCAAAACAGTAAATACCATCTCCTGATGCCTTCAGACACCTTGGGTAGTCTGGCCATGAATTATATGGGAGGTAATCTTCACAAACAATAAGATCAGCTGTATTTATCTCATTTAATGCTATGAATTGCTCTCAAATCAATGGGAATCACAGTTTTAGTTTTAAATTCACCTTTTTTGTTATCTCTGAACTCCTATATACTTTTCAGTATAGATTGGGGGACGATACTACCTCCATTAATCACTTTGTAAAACATTTTTCTGTATAGTTTTGTCAGGATAAAGGTCTTCTCTAATGCTGACAAGCATTAAGCTTTCAAATTTCTCCATGTCCTTTTCTGCGGCCTCATATTTCTTCTTCTTACTTCTGAACTCCATTTATTTCCTCACAAACCAACTCATGACAACATTTGTCAATGAATTTAATGCTCTAGTTAGCAAGGAAGAAGCTTGTTAGCTAACATTTATTATAAATTCTCTTCACTCAGTGGGCAATGGACTATACAGACATTTGACTAGGAGATAAATTACAGAAAATAATTTTAGGTTTTTTTTATCCACTCAAAGTAGTCAATCTGAACTGAATGCAACAGCATGATTTTCATTGAGACAGCTGTAGCAAAAAGGCTCCTATAAAAGATATGTCTGTATATAAAATATAGCCAATAGGGAGTGCTGCCTGTAGATAGAAGGCAATACACAGTATTAAACACAAATCTCTTATTATGCCAGGGAAAGCCTGCTGGTCAGTGGGAATATGAATGTAGACCTAGGACCATCTGAAACATTTCAGTGAAGGAAGGAAAAAAAAAAAATCTAGGCAGCTTATAGTGTTATACAGAGTGCTTACAGAAATTTGGCCTCTGATTCATACTTACATCAAGACTTTAGGCTATTCAAATACTTTTGAAAATCATATTAGGTATGTATCTCCTTCTAAAGGGGCCCATATAGGCTGTAGTGTCTGGCCCTCAAGTAGGTCTTTTGTGATCCTAAATCCAACTCCTAAGTATCTCAGAGTATTTCCAAATTGCCATTTTCATAACACATTTCCTAGAGGAATCTCTGAGTCAGAACAACTTTTGTTGGAAGCACCAAAAGAAAAACATTACTATGATGCATGGAGCATTAGTCGCACTGCAAAAAGAAACAAAATAATGGAATTGCACTGTAATGATTTTCAAAACTATTAACTTTGTTAATGAGTCATTAAAAATTTACTCCCTGCACTGATTCAGTGAGAGAACATAGTCATTCATTAAAATCTCATCCAAAAGGTTTTAATCCAGCTGCCTCTTGAAATGTGCGGACAATGCATATGTTTGGTTTTAAATTACAAAAGTTTGGGCTGTGGAGAAAAATCTATTTTGGAAGGAATAATGCAAAAGTTTCATTAAAGTATTTCCTACAGCTTGATTGCAGATGTGTAACTGCAGCTAAAAAACATCAACACAAAAAGAGGTCGACTTACACATCACATATACTAAAACCTCTGCTATTTATCATTATCAAGCTCTTCTATCTGCTGTTAATCATATGTTTAATGCCAAATAATTACACATGAGGTCACAGAATAGGAGGTATGTCTTAAAGGACAGTAATATTTATTTACAAT
Source organism: Hylia prasina (assembly GCA_013397195.1). Taxonomy (NCBI): domain Eukaryota; kingdom Metazoa; phylum Chordata; class Aves; order Passeriformes; family Sylviidae; genus Hylia; species Hylia prasina. The sequence goes on from VYXD01000741.1 coordinate 246,428, forward strand.
TATATAGGAACAGTAGTCCTATTTTAAAGCCTTTTAGTTTCTACATAGGCAAAGGAAAGAAAGCTGGCAGTCCTGCCAACTCCTATGATTTCATTACAAATCCAGTGACATTTCATGCTCAAGTTGTGGCTCTTGAAGCCCTCTAACATGAAGGAAACTCTCAGCTTTTTTTTTATTCATAAGTGACTTGCTTTTCAGCTGACAGGGAAAAGCTTGAAAAATATAACCCCTAAAGAAATACCCAAGGGAAATATACATCCACACATCCTGGAGTCCCGGGATTTTAAGGCAATCTGATGATTTATGGAATCTTTGCTCACAACTTCTCTACTCTGGCAAGTATTGGAGTTTTCTGAAGTGATCTATGAATATGAACACACAATTACAGTATCGAGCCAGGCACTATTGTATTTTAAATTAGAACATTTTCCTTTGACATGTGGTGAACTAACAGACAATGGTGCTGTGAGAAAAGTCACCAGGGAGTAAAGAGCAGGCACTTCTCAAGAGCACACTAGAAGAAAGGAGGCCAAGTTTCAGGCTTCCTGTCCTGCATCATGCTGCCAGTTCTGTACCCCTACAGTTTAGGATCCAAGATCAAAAGTCCTTCCCAAGTCAGAAACAGGAGTATCTGCTGGAATTGCCTAGTTAGACAAGTTGAAAGAGATAATTTGGGCAGAGGAAGAAATGGAGAGACTTTTCAAGTCAAGTAATAGTAAAGACAAACAAAATCTGAAAGATATCCTTAGTTTATTTTACTGTTTCAGCACAAGCAAGACTGCAGGAATACCCTTTCCAGCATCAGTCTGGAGTCTCAGTCCAAAAACCTCAGTATCCTCCACCATGCTGGTGGACACTTAAACTGATTCTCTCAAGAGCCTCTATAACCAAAAGTGTGGTTTTCAATAAACTCTCTGAGAGTAGGATCACAAAAGATTTATCTTCAGCTTCAGTAAAGAAAGAGAGAATAAATTACTAAGAGGCAGGGAAGTTTTACACATTAGTTTCAATAAAAGGGATGTAGATCTGTGGAAAAGCTAATAAACCTACAAGATTGCCCATATTCAATGTGAATGTTCTTGTGGGCCTCAAATTCTTCCAATCCTAGTGGGAAAAATTCTATGTATTTTTAAGATTAAAAAAAAAAATCCTACTAGAAGAATACAAAATATTCACAAAAAAGTCGAGGAAAATATTAGGTGCAAGAGAGTTTGCACAAATTTCATGCAATGGTAGGGTAGTGTAAAGTGAAAAGAATTCTCTGGGTACCTGAAGGTCAAGCTACACAGCAGAGCTGCTTTAATCATCCTGACAAATGGATAAACTATAATTAATTACCCATCTCACCAACTCAGGCTAAAGATGAAGAAAATAATAAACCTTGCTAAAGACCTTCAGTGAGATCACCAATAAGGTTGATTAAGAAAGTCCTCCCCTTGGCTGTACTTAGAAAGGTCTAAGAACATTTAGAGCAGTAGGGTGAGGCATGAGCTCTCCTGCTGCCATCATCTATTTACCCAAGAAAGGGAAGACTTCAAAATCATTCAATACATGCTCATGTCACAGGCCAGAGCACATGAGTGCTCTGCCCTGATCTTCACAATGCATTTACCTTCCCTAAACAGCAGCAAGGCAGAATAAAATCCAGCAGCTTAATGGAAGTCACTATTTTTTTTTCCTCTGCCATAAGAAACTTCACCTGTGCCAGCTCCCAGTACAACCCCTGGCCTCTCCCTTTGCTGCTGCAAGAGTTTATGAACCAAAGGCCATGAAAGCAAATGTAAACATTCCTAATGTTTTCATTAAAGTCAGAGTTTTATTTTCAATTCCCCTTCCTAGGAGTAATTTATTGTGAGCAGGAGGACAAGGTTTCAAGGTCTTTTCATGATAATCTCACCAAAGTTCAGAGGGCTTTTCTCCAAATCTTTGAGAAAAGCCCTCTGAACACACTTTCCAGCATACCAGAAGTCTCCCAGCTGCTGGACTGTTCTGTGGAGATCTCTCATCATAAACAGACACAACTGTGTCAGCAGATCCAAGGAGACACTTTTCCAAAACAGCAGACAACCACTGGAAACATGGCAGCAACAGTGTTAATAAATCATGATTAAAACCCATCATCTTTAATTAAAAATTTTTCCAAAATATTTTATTTTCCTTTGTTGTGTTTTCAACTCCTCTGTGTTGCTCTCATTGCCAGTGCACAAACTGCTCTTGTCCATGGTGGGCTGATCCAAGATCCTCAGGGCAGCTGTTGAGGTGCTGGGTACCTCTAGTTTCTATCAGCATTGCAAGGGAACTGAGCATGCTGAGCATGGTGTAGGATGAGGCCCAAAAAAGCACTTTGAAAATAGATGTTCCTCCTCTGGCATCCAGCAGGGACAACACGCTGGCACACTGATAATTATTTTTCCATTACTCTGAGAGCAGTTTCATTCTTCTTAATTTTCCTTTAATTGCCTTGACACTATTTTCTAATCTGATCAGAGTGAAGCAAATTTCAAAAATATATGTTTCCAATTCTAAACGCGATGCTAATTGTTGACAAGCCTTAAGCAGTTTTGTTATGCCAAAAACGGCTGCTTGCTCTGGACCATTTCAAAATATGAGAAGCACAATGTTTCCCAACTGCTGTGTTCTGGTTCCTGTGCACATGAAGGATAATACAAGATTAAAGTACCCTACTGGAAATGAAGGTACTAGTGCTTGCCTCAGGGCTGTGCTTGCAACTTCACAGGTAATCAGGAAGCATCTCTTAACTTCTCCCCTATCTTCATCAGTTGAACAAGCAAAAATAAAAAATATTTCCTTTCTCCCAGTATTTTTGTCTTATCTGCTTATTTCAGGACATCTTCTGGGGCAGGAATGTCTTGCACTGTGTACACAAACATTACAGCATCACACAGCATACCAGATTCTGGCTTGGCTGGAAGCCTCTAGCTGCCACAGTAGTATAAAAGAGAAAGAATTATTGCCCATATCTAAAGGGCATTTGAAAACTGACCCTGCTGTAACTGCTGAAAACACCTACTCCTTCTGCATTAGAATTAGTTAGCTCATCATCAGATATATTTCTCTCAAATTTTTCATCCCAAACTAGAATACAAAATAATTTCTTACTGCTTTCTGCTATGAAGAAAGCAATACACTTTCACTACATTAGCCTTATCATGAAAAGAATAAATGAGCTTTAGCCCATGTCCCCAAAAATATACTCCAGATGGACTCCCATTTTACACATGAGGAATGGATGTCCACTGAGGTCAAAAGGACAATTACAAAGTCACTTGGAAGTGGAAGTAAAGAGGGGTTGCTTTGGTCTGAGCTGAGCAGCATAACATTGCCTGTTCTTCCTTTACATCCCTGCACACAATATTGTGGCTTGGTTTTAACATAGTTTTAACCTTCAAAAATGGTTGTACTTTCACATTTCCATAACCTTTATCTCAGATATGTTTTCTAAACATATACAAAATACTTGTACACAAAATACTTCCTCTTTGAAAATACCACCTTTATTTTAGTATTTTGAAACAAAAGCAAAAGGGCATGGTAGGAACAAACTATTTGCAAGTTCAGGCTGCATTTGGTAGTTAAAGTGAACAAAAACCATAATTTTTTCATCAGATGAACTATTCAACCAAAGCTCTGTGCACATATCTGCTGTGAACACTATTTGCTGCTTCTTTATTGGGTTTTGGAAAGAGTTATTGAGTTTCCTTATTGATTTTTAGTGAGTCAAACAGTAGTTTTTGTTGGGATCTTGACTGAGCTAATTGATAAACTCTTGCCAATAAACAATAGCAGGGGCAAAAAGGTAAATGAAATGCAATCAGTGCTAGTCAGAGCAAAAAAATGCCTTCAGAAACTTGCAAAATGGTTTCATTATAGCTNTGTTCAATCACCTAAAGGACCGTGCTTGCTTCCCTCCTTTTTCAATACACATGTACTTTTAGATGTTATTAATGGCCATTATGAAATTGGCTACAGGTGACAGTTCAAAACATTCATCCATATGGCCAAGGAGGTGAGCTTAATGCAGTTAGTGTGGAGCATGTTGGGCAGACGCAGAGTTCATCCCTTCCACACTGCTGGAAAATAAAGTTCAATTGTGCAAAAGATGTAGGCAAAGGCTTGGGAAAAATATGGAGAAAAGCATTTTTCATGAAAAACTTTTTTTTTTTTTTTTTTTGGCAAGCTGAACACTGTCAGCTGCCACTTAACTGGGAATACCACTGTGGCTCTCCATGGGTATGCCTGTGAAAGGGCCTCTCTCCAAGTCAAGGGCTTCTAAGTGGACTACTAAATTCCCCCTCTGTAAGCTGCTGTGCCCTCAGAGCCCTGTGTAGCAATGGTCCAGAGGGGAAACTCTGTGCTTGAGAGGGAGGGAGAGGGTCACGGACACCATCGCAAAAGTCACAGCGAACTGTCAGAAAAAGACATGCCTTGCCTCTCTCCAACCCTGTGCCCCTTTGCAACAAGGCTTGTCTCAGGCCCATTGACATCTTTTTCTCCTTGCCAGAGTTTCAAGTTTGCTTGCTGCTTCTGCTCTCCTGACCTCAATTACAAGACTCAAATGGATGCTTCTCCTGAAACCCTGAGCGCATTTCAGACTCACCTTAAATAAGTCCGTAAAAGGAGATGGCAGATGAGCACAACAGTGTGCTTGATAAAAAGACCCTTTTCCCATCCCATTCATTGTTTTAAGTGATGCCTTGGAAGATTGTTTGTATGAAACCCATTCTTAATTTATCAAGCCAGCTTACAAAATAAGGAGAAGATACATGCAAGAATGCCCAGCAGTCGAGTTGTGGTGCATGCCTGACAATGACATCCTCACACTTTCCATGGAAAAAGACAGACAGTGGATTAGAAAGTGTGCTGAAACGACCCAAATCACCACACAGATCCTAACAAGCCAGGAAACTGAGACAAAATGCTTTGAAAAGGAAAATTTATCTTAATACCTGTGAGGCATCTGATTAAGTCAGGCCACCCTGTTAACCAACCAGTTTGAAACAAGAGGGGCTGAAAATGGAAAAAGTGGAAAAAAAAGCTACTCTTGCTTGCTAACAGAAAGATGAAGAGGGGAAAAAAAGTATACAAATCTTAAGGGTTGGAATATGACTTGGCATTTAAAGTGCCATAGTGGGTTAGTAACCATATTCCTTTGAGCCTTCTATCTTTTAATTCACAGAAGAGTTGAGGCTCTTTAGTCAAGAGTGCTAAGTGCCCTTTCTCTGGCTCTTACTCACAGCCTGTGCTGTTGTACTCCGGCCCTGTTCAGGTAGAGCACAGCTTCCTGATGGGAAGTGAAAGATGGCTGAAATTTCACAGGTGGCTGGAATCAACACTCTCATCTCATAGAAAGACATGACATTTCAGCCTTGCCAGGACAAGTCAACACCAACTCACTCTCATCTCAGTGCCCCTGTCCAAACCCAGGCTCCTGATCTGAACAGGTTTGCAAGAATTATACTTATTGCTTTCCCTAGGCAGGAAGAAACTTCTGCTTTACCTCATAGCCCTCCACAGGGCTCAGCCTGGTCAGCATTCACAAAGCTGAAGGAGTCCCTGGGGTGCCAGTGCCCAGATTAAGGAGTGTACAGATGTTTTGGTTTCACAGACAGTGAAGGCTTTCCCCACAGCTGAAGCAGAACTAGGCATGACTGTATTTAGAACTAGCTTTTAAGGCAGATGTTCATCTACTTGTAGGTGAGACTTTCAAGGTTTTGCAAATATTCTTAATGCAACTTGTTGACTTGCAGGGAGCAGGAGAGTCAGATAATTGTAACTATGGCAATAAGATCATTACTGGTGCAGAAGATCTAGTCATTCCGAATGCTTCAGTAGCCTTCACCCACAATGCCAATTAGACAAAGTCTTTGAGATTCCTTCAGGCTTCTACAGCACTGAATGCAGAGACTCAGCCTCTAATGAACCAGATTTACTCAAAATTATGTGACAAAATCATTGTTGTAAAGTATGTTAAGCAAATTTGGCCATTATTTTCCCAGGCTGCAAATCCTTCTCCATTACAGCATCATCTTTAAGGACTGACAGCTAGTTACTGAAGACTGAGACGTGTGCCTGAGTATAGGGCTCTTTAAACCATTATCCCCAGTGGAGGTGCTAAACACATCTGAAAATCCAGAACAGGAGGCGATTCACTGGATGGTACTTGTTGCACCTATGGTCACATCTGCTCATTCTGTCTTGCAAAGACTGGGCACTCATTCAATTTTTCTACAGTGGAAGGCTCCAATGATAATCTTCTGACCATTTCTTAGTGTGAAATAAAGAGCATGTGTATGCATTTCAGAGGACCTATAGCTAACACTGAATAACTGTTTATCAGCTCTACTGTACCAGTAGAAACAGGCAATGGCCAGAATGGGATGGCTTTGTTGGCCACGTCCCTTTTGATGAAAGATGGTCACTTTCTTTTTCCCTTCTTGGCTAGCTTGCCTTACCAGCAAGCACACAGCACACAGGAGAGCTGCTGGATTTCCCAGTTCTCAGCAACATGGGGGGCTTTCAAGGACCACACATCCCAGCTGTGGTGCTGCTCATCCAATGCATCTGCTGGCCATTACGGAGCATTCCAAGCCCTCGGTCTCCCATAAGCTGGGTCTCACTTTAGACCCAGCACTCCTGTTCTCCATCTACACTTCCATTTTCAAGCTCAACAATGTTTTCTGCAATCTCTGCTCAGTGCACAGTTCTTTATTTCCTCCAGAGCTTTATGGACAAAATAAGATGATGTTGAAAGAGAGGGAGGTCTCAATTGCTTATGAAGCACTCAACTCATGTATTCCAGTCTCCACAACAGCTTCCTCTCAAAGTTTTGGCCAACCATCACTTGTCCTTTTAATTCTGGCCCAAGCTGTTGTGTCACCTTGCTGTGCACTGTTAAGAAGTAAGTTTCAACTCTGAGCTATGCAAACCCTTTTTCTCATGATACCTTGAGACTACAGAGAAAGCTAAAGAATCAAGGCTTACAAAGTGCTTTGATGCTAATCATCGGATCAAAGATGCCTTAGGAACAGAAATATCTTACAATAAACAAGAAAGAACCTTTTAAAATATTTTCTTTTAAATAGTTTCTTCTGAATCTGGGTAGATGGAACTCATGCAAAGGGAAAATACTTTGGATGGGGCTAAGTGAGGCATCACGCCCCTAAAGATAAAACAACACTGTAATGGCAGCTTAAAAATTTATGGACAGATGAAGTGTCAGCCACAAAAGCTGATATAAACCAACAGCTTAATTGAAAAGCCACTGCCCCCACTATTTAACTCTTCTGAAAGAAGAGCAAAGCATTTTATGGAGGAAACATTTTCAAGAAAAAGTGGACTAGGAGGATGAAGTGGGTGTGATTTCAAATAAAAATCTAACTCTCATCAGGCTTGACTTGATTACTGTGCCATCTAAACCAGCAGAATTACTGTGATGGACTCAGGAGTAAAAAGTGAGAAGAACTTGTAAACATCATGTTATTAAAAAAACCCTGTATTTACTGCAAATCTCTTTGAAACACCCTCATTATGTGCCTTGCAGTGCCTGTTTCAACAGTTCTTATTTACTGTCATCTACATTCCCCTTTTAAAGCAGATTATTACTTTTACTGATCAGATCATTATTATGTGAAAGTTTCTTGATGCAGGCAGAATATTAGGTGTTTTTTGTAAAGGTTGTCTTTTTGTTACTGTTCAGCAAGTAGCTGTTCATCATTCCACAGCTTAACAATTAGACTAATTTTTAAACTAAAGGTTGGAGCTATAAATTTTCTCCAGTATTTTCTGCAGCTAAAGAAACACAGTAATCAATAAAAAGAAAGCACTAATAATATTTTATGACTTTTTTATTTTCTTGTCACACATGCTACAATAACTTATGGAGATAAACAAGTGCCTGTTTTTCTGATTTCATTTTGAACATAGAAATCACTGTAGGGCACACAATAAAACCTGATTTTTGGTTTATGCTCCGCAATCAACAGCTAATTGTCAGCTGAACATTTGATACAAGGTGCTCTGCTTAACCTTTTGTCTGCTGTCTCCCTCACCCTTTTGCATGCTCTTTGATTTCAATTAAGCTGTGACTGAATATATCACCTCTATGTATTATCTTTCCTTAAATTAAATGCATTTTGCCTCATGATCTTAATCAGAAGCTCCTTGAGGGGGAGTCTCTGCTGTTACAACTGGGCACCAAGTCCTGCCCTCCCCAGCATCTCTGAGCAGAGCAGTGTTTGTGGAAGACCAAGAGAAGAGGAATGGGGCTGCCGCACACAAAGTGATCTGACATTGATGATAACACAGATACTGATGCCAAAAATAACAACCTGTTCCAGGGAAGGGTGGTAAAAATCCAGCTCATCAACAAGCACAGTATAAATAAATGTAATTCAAAAGCTCAGTTTAGATAAACTTGATTGTCTGGTCTATCTTCTCTGGCCCAAGCTTTCCTTAGAGTCATTCTAAAATTTTCAGAAGCCAAGGTCAAATTATCAGCTTGGTGTGTCTAACATTTTGGTTAAATTAACACTAAGTAAAGCATGTGAATTTTTCACCATAGTGAAAAATGTCCTTCCTTGTGCCATTATTGGTGTTTCTGTGATCCTGAAAAACTACTTTTCTATGGACTGGGAAGTGTCTGTGGGAGGCTCCCTATGAAGCAGAGGGATACTGCTGCTGATATTGCTGTCACTTAAAAGAAGTGACCACTTATTTTAAACAGTTCCTTGGATATTTGCTTCTAATGGAACCTTCTGCAGACCCACAGCTCAGACGGAAAGGTCAGCCAGCCCTAATGAGAGCTCCCGATGTTTTCATTACGCCCACTGTCATATTTCTTGTTCTGACCCAGTGCTGTGCAAACAGCTTCACAGAGCAGACAAGCAGTGAGACAGACATACCCAAACTACCACTACAACTGCCTTCTATATCTACGTAAGACTACAACATATTTAAGGTAATCAGAGACACTCCCAATCTGAATTCCACTGGATCCTTGCTAAAGATTCCTCCAAAAATGTCACTGTTAAGTAAACACATGATTTTAAGAAAGCCTTACAAGAGATGAGAAGGGGCAGCAAAAGGCTATTCCGATAGCCTGCATTAAGCAGCTTTCTTCTGATGCTTAAGCCAGGAGCCTGGGCTCTGCAGGCTCTCTTAACATCAAAGGAGGGAAGCTCAAAGACAGTGACAGTGCCACGGCTGTGGCATGATTGAACATCACTTCATTTTATGTGTGTAGATTCAGACGCCATAGCAGGTGACTAAGAAAAACACCAAAGGAGAAAAATAAGCCTAAAATCAATGTTACCTCATGTGCAATCATTAGAACTCCACAGACCAAACTGCAACGTGTCAAAATCGCATCAAGCGCGTTGAAAGCTGTTACTGCAGTGCAGTAAAAGTTGCCAATTAGGAAACACACTTTGACTTGGCAATATATATTCATTTTATGGTTGATTTTATCCTTTTTGGTCAAACTAAGATCAAAAGGTCAGGTTTTAGTTAACTACTACACGAGAAAGTGAATACTTCCTCTACTGCCACAGGGCCCCCATGATCCCTAGCTAATAATTATTAGTGAATTGCTGTAAGGCAATGCTTCCAAACACTGCAGTCTCCACAGAAAAGGTGGTGATGCTACAGGCAGGCAGTGCTGCTATGAACACACAGTTTTGGCTTTTTGTTGCCCATTTCTCAGCTTGCACAAAACAAAAGAACCCCTCTCCCCCCCAGAGAACTGCAACAAACCCTGAACCAAATCCCAAAGCCAACCCCCCCAAAAGGCTTCCCGACCACTAAGAAAGGTGTGATTGCCAAGGGCATGTGAGAGGTGTATGCTGTGTGTGTATCTGCCTGTCAAGTCATCATTCTTTCCATGGTCCTTACAAATCAGTAGGGTAAAACCACTTTCCTTCTAAAACAAATATTTTAGATCTACTGTATCCTTAAAGATCTGACATTTCAGGGTCTCTGTGGGGATGTGTGATGGTGAACTTGTAAGTCAGTGCCCTTTTTGAGGCAGCATGGGATACTCCCTCAACAAATCCTGCCTCTATACATAGAGTGCTTCATTCCTTAATGCCACATTGAAAATGTGCACACAAGCACATGGAGGGATTGTACTTTATCCTGTGAAGCAGAAATAGGGCTGCTCAGAAGTGTGGGAAAGCCAAGGGACCCCCACGGGCTGTAATGCTTTTTTTTTGTGGATCCTTCCAGCCTGTCCTGAGAAGCCTGTGCTCCCCAGATCGATATCTGGCCTTCTTAGACCACAATCCCCCATTGCACCTGAATGTGAACACGAACATGTGCAAGTATGATTGCTCTCTTGTGTCCTCTGGGCTTGTTTCTTTTTATAAATGCCAGAAAAGTTCACCTCCATTTCATGAGTGGAATAGAAAACACTGAACAGCTTTGCTCCCCAACAAGACTGTTTGTTTGTTCTCAGGAAAATACTGTCTTGCAGATACCATCTTTCAAACATGCATTCAGCATTCACTTAAAGGTGCAAGTGGCTGAAATGAGGAAATAGTTTTGTCACATGGACTTTGTTCAACCATTTTGCACATCTCCTTCTCTGGAGTGCACCATTTACAACTGCCTAGCAGTAGACTACACATTTATTTCAGTTAGCCTCAGTATTAGGCAATTTATTACATTTTGTGTATGCGTGTATATTCTTTTTTTTGGCAGCAAAGATTAAATCTCTCTTCTGACACAACCACTGTGTAACCTTGGTCATATCTGGTGACTTTTGCACCAATTTCTGGTAAGAGGGATGAACGTTTCCTGGCCACAGTCTATCATGAATGTACACAGCTTCAGAAAAGGCTGCCTTTTATTATTAATGAACTCTGTGCTTCCCACATGGAGAAACAGCTCTCATTTAAGATCTTAAGCACTATTATAAACAGATGAGACAGGAAAACATCCCGTGCTGCTTAAAACTGGTTAAAAAGGTTTCAAATGCCGTGGTTTTTTATATTCTCATGTATTAAGACTTGTGAAAGGAACAAGATGGTATTTCTGCCTGGAACAGTCTTCTGCCTCGAGTTCGAAGTGACAAAGCATTAATGTATGCAAAATATGCAGCCTACAGCTTGTTCATTAGGAAAATGGAGAAGTAGAGGAGAGTATGTAGATTAAATGTCACCAAGGCATATAAAACTCTTTGTGGCTATATAAAACTCTTCCCCATACATCGGAAAGTGCAATGTATAAAAAGGAGAGAATGTGCAACTGCTCCACTGCCAAATGCCTAGCAATGGCTAAGTGCAACATAAGCCAGGAGCACATGGAGACCATAAACCACAGTAAAGGCACCTCTGTAGCAAACTTGAGTGTCTTAAGGATTAAAATTGCCTGCAAGATGTGCTGGTTTTACTCAGACTCTTGAATAATAATTTTGTTCTACCTGGCTGTATTTGTTGCACTTCACAATGCCTTGACCTGCCCTTCTCCATTCTTCCTCTACGTAGGTGCAGGTTTGCTCACTGCTTGTGGCACTAAGAGCATTGGGGACGTTGCTATAAAATTGAGACAGGTTGTGTCAAAGGACTAAGACAGTACAAGGAATAATGAATTCCAGTCTTGGATTACTGTTTCCATACCACAGTCTTGGGCCTCGCTTCTTTTCTCAGCAAGTATCTGCTGATGAATTTGTATTTGGTTTTCCTCTCGTCAGACTAAGTCACAATCTCTTCCTCCTCCTCCTCAGCACCTTAAGTCTAAGATTTTGCACTTTCATGGCAACAAAACAAAAACTGAAAGCTGAACGATGATCCACCAATTCTGCTAATTGCCAAAATCAGCCACATTATTAAAATTTAAAGACATGTTTCCGAGCTTATCCAAACAGTCATCCAATTTTAGTCAGGTTCAGAAGACAGTGGCAGGCACAGGGAAATCAAGTTTAATTTCAATATTTTTTAAACTTTTTTTTTTCCAATTTAGAATTTATTTAAATTACACAAGCTAGCCCAGAGTTTCAGTAGTGCTGTTGTATCAATTCACAACGGAAAAAGAGCAAAGGAGCTAATTTTCAGCTGACCTTATGCATGCCTATAGTAATTCTCACTGCTCTACTTCCAGGCCCTCATGTTCGTGCAAAATCAGAGACAGGCACAGCTCACTGCCACAAGCCATTTTACTTTTCACCAAAAAGATGTTTCATCCATATCACATCCTTTATTTTACTGAAAATGTGGAGCCTGGCCTCTTGTTTGAACAGAACTGTTTCTTATTATTTTTAGCATTGCCCTAATTTTTTCTTTTAAAACCACGTGACCAAAAGCAAAACAAAAACTCTGCCAGATTTAACACTAATTTTTGATGAAAAATTCATTTCAGAATCCTTTTTGGTTATCCCACTTGGAATAAAAAAAAGTCTTACTACATATCAGCTACAAAACAGAAAATCTAGGCCCAACTGCCTAATATAAGCAGAGAAAAAGCAATGGAGGAAGAAAATACGCACTCTTAGCACTGACTTTTATCAAAATGTGTTATTAGTGAAGAATTAGCTATACAGTCCATGAGTATTTCTGGTTTTAGAGCTGGCTTGAAGCTTTGTTCCAGAGGGTCACATATGCTATACATCAGGAAGACATTGCAACTCAGATATAATATTTGACTTTCCTCATAAAGCTTTACCTTCTGCTCTCAAGACACAGAAGTAAAAGAGGGAAATTTCTCCCCTTTTCCTAAATAGTTTTGTAGCTCATGATAGAAGAAAAAGCCTCCTGATGTCTAAAGGCATTAAGTTCAGAAAAACAACTCCCCTTAAAGGAAGGAATCAAAAGATAAGGGCCTTCCCTGTTACAGATAAAATCTAGCTCGAGGGAGCTAATACTCGTCCATGTGCTTGGTTCTATGCTTATGTTTTTTCACTAGACAAAATGCAAAACCACAGACAAGACATATTTCAGCAGTTTTGTCTTAGGAATCACAGGGCCAGCAGATGGAGCTGAGGTTCTGCTTTAAGCAAGAAGGAGCACAATTAATTTCTGGAAGGATTTCAGTGAACATTATGCACGTGTATAACAGACAAATACGTTTAGACACACTGCTCTCCATATAAATTAGGTGTATTTCAGGTTTAAACAAATAATTTGAATGAGCCATAGGAACTAGTAAATCAGGTCCACAAGTGTTTCTTCTGTATGCTTTCCTGCTGTCTAACAAAGGGTTAGCTGTCCTTGGCTGTGGCTCCTCTATGAGTCACTAATCCTTAAAAACTTGTAGGAGTACAGTCCCTCCGACACCTCTGCTTCTCTTCAAAATATAATTGAAATTGGCCATCGGCTTCTGTTAGACAGACAAATATACATGTCCAGACAGCAGAATTATTTAAGCCCTACTACCTACCATACCAACCAAGATGTCAAATACCTACAAGACTTCAACATTAAAAATTGCGTTTGTGCTCCATACTACTTTGCATATGAAAAAATACAAGCTTTTCCCCATATGTAAAAAAATACAAATTAAAAAAAAAATACACACAGAGGGAGCAGTACTGCAAAGATAACAGCCAAAGCATCAGTGGGAATCTAAGGGAACTCTACCACTTCCTCCTTACATTCACACAGTGTGCCAGAAAACCCAGACTGAATTACTGGGACAACAGTAAGTGATTCAAGTCAAAAGGTGTATATATGCCAACACCATTTAAAATGACTTGCTAACATTCTCTTCCAGCGTTTTAATGAAGTTGGCTTGAATCCCTGGAGTTTAAGGTTGTTAGAACTCAAATGTGTCAAACTTATTATATATACAGTTGTTGTTTATGCCTGTTACAAGATACATGGCCTGAATTATTACTGTAGTAGACCCTGGAAAACTTGATGACAATTACTACTCCTTTCCACTTCACAGTTTACATAGGAAAAAGCCCTTCTTTTCCGAAGTGATTTCACCTCAACCAGTGAAGATTCAGGGTAAGAGAAAGACACTGCAGTCTGTGCTATGTAGTGACTCTACCACAGCCAAATGTAGAGCACCTGAACAGAGCTGTCCAAAAAATGATGAACATTTGGTTTCATCAACAGCTTTGAGATTTCCAATTCCAAATTCATTAAGAGGCAAAATTAAACATGACATTTTAGGACAAAAATAATTGCTTTGGACTGATCGAACATTGTGCTATGAAATATATCAGATTGCATCTATACATTGCATTATAACGATGCCTTTAAGAAAATCAACAAAAAAAAACCCAATAAAAACCAACCAAACAAAAACCCTCCACCCAAATGGAGTCTTTGTAGATTCAAAATGGGATGTTTTGACATTAGTCAAGATTTCTCTCCCTCACTGCTTCCAAAATAACAGCCCAGAGATCAATTCATTTTCAGGAACTACTTGGACTCTGATGAAATCAACATGAGTGTGTCAGTTTCACAGAGGATTCTCCAAATGACTCAATCCTATGGTCCAGCTCAGCCCTTGAACTTTCAAAAGTGATTCAACATAATAATTATTATATTTTACCAGGACTGAAAAAATGGCCCAGATGAGCTGAAGCCTCCTTGTCTTGCTCCTGATGGCACAAACTCCAGGACATTTAAAGTATTTGGCCACACAGGGCTCATCACCCACATCTCCCAGCCACTTTAAAGAATTCTCTTTGCTAAACTTCTACATGTCCTATGCTTCCTTTGCAATAAAAGACTTTTTATTGACCCCTTTGCCCGAAAAATATTTCCTGATCATTTGCCTAGAGCTTCACATCCATCCAGACCTCCTCCCTCCCACAGCTGGTACTCGGGTGACAACAGGAGTGCTGCTGATTGCAAAGGAGGGACCAGACTGCAGCCTGTGACTGGGAAAACATAAAACAGCCAGCAGGGAACAGCATGTTCTGGGAATTTTTTCTTTCATTAAGCAAGAAGGTCATGCCTTTATTAGCCTCCAAAGCTGATGTGCAATTCCCCTTCTAGGCTGGAGGCTCAGGTCCATGCAGCTGTGGCCTTTTGCTGCACAGCAGATCCTGCTATTGAAGTGAGTTCTTCCTCTGTACTAACGTGTTCATGCTCCACATAAAAGGTATATAAGGATGTGCCTTCAGGAGAAAATACACTTTTTTTTAAGCTATTTTCCCCATAGCACTATGGTAGATAAGCTTTGTCTTTTCCTAACATGGGAGAGAACTCTTGGTGAAAGACACTTCTGCAGCTTGCATGATCTGAAGCTGCTTCTGGCTGGCAGGTGTCTGAGCTGATGTGATAGAAGAATTTTGCCCCTCCACTCTATTTCCTCAGCCCAGTGCCTGGACTACCATGGGCTTCCCACACCATTCCAGACAGTCTGTTAAATGCTGCAATGGGGGCAAGATGTGTCTACCATTTTACCTTCTGATAGCTGCCTGTGGAAAGGAAATGCCTCCCCTATAGAACTGGGGTTAATTGCACCCTCCTGCCCCTGAGGTTACACCACAGCAGATGCAGTTCTGACAGCTTGTGAGAAGAGAGGCCCTGCTGGTGCAGGAGTCCAGTCAAGTTATGCAGATCTTTTATCCCAGCCTCAGGAAAAATGAGAACAGCACCCAAGACAGACGCTGCATTCCTAGAAATCCTATGATTTGACCAGAGTCAAGCTAGTATTTCCAAGGGCTTCAGCAAATTCATACTCTGCACTTTGATGGCTCAGCTCTAAATTACAGCAGGAAGATCCTATGCACCAGTGTGACCCATCTTTGGGGACAACGAAGTGGCCTGAAAGGAGAGTGAAGAGTCATCCTAGTCTCAGCATAGGATTCTAAGAGATGAATCAGTTTTCTTTTCCAATACCTTGAGCATGAGAAAGACAAGGATTTCAGACCTGTAGACCCATCACCTCCTTTGCCTTCTTCATGTAAGATTTCATCAGGCCCTGTACAAAGCAGTTTTCCCATCTTCAAAGGGGCTTTAATGTGAAGATTCTCCATTATAATCACATAATCATCACTCAGTGAACCATGACATAAATGGTGCATACTCCACTCGTATGAACAACAAGGCAAAAGAATAATACAAGAATATGATACAAGGATATGAGTCAGAGTACAGAGTAACATGATGGTGCATGTATTCCAAAGTCATAAGGCAGCAGCTTTGGTGTTGGGTCCATCCCTGAATACATAAGGAACATAGAACTTCCCTAGAAATTTCAGTGCCAGCTGAACATTGAAGCCCCACCAGCACTTTTTGGATATGCCAAACCCAGATGGGACAAAACTATGTTGAAACAGTTTTCCACCGAAACAGTTCCCATCCCAAGGAATGCAGGAACCATGACAGAACAGATCCTTTGAAGTCAATGGAATACAATTCTATGTTAAAACAGTTTTCTCGGCAACCAAAAGTCAAGGCAGCCTTCAAACAATTCAGACACGCAAACCTTTCACTCCTAACAACTTTTCAATTAAATAGGGACAAACGCATTTAAATTGTGAAATGACAAAAGCTTTCTAAAAAGCCCAGTGCAGTGTAGCAAGCTCTCACAGCAATGTATTTTCAGTTAGATATCAACACCTCTTGCAAGGTTTCAAGGACAACCACAAGACACAGAGTAAAAAGAAAAGGATTAACACAATATGCTTTTACACTGCACTCAGTGCAAGTATCATAAGGTCTTGGTTTATGAGTCCATTCCACAAGATTACACACAAGTTTGGACACACTGTGCAGATGACAAAGACAGTTTCAGACCTCTACTGTTGATGTGAAATCCAAGATTCACTGCCTTTGGACAGATTCTGGTCTGATAATGGGCAGGCCAGTAGCTCTAGAGCATGCCTATGGTGCGGTCACAGCACCAGGGTCCCCAAAGTCAGACAAGAACTTGCACTAAGCCTGTGCAGCAGCAGTCGCTGAGGCAGAGTTCAGTGCATCTCTTGTAACAGGGCCCAAGCCAGCTGTGTGGTGCTTCAGGGTGGCAGCATAAAGTAGCAGTGCTACTTTATGTGTATAAAGTGCATAAAGTAGCATCTGCTACCATTAAAACAAAGGCTCATTCCTCGATTTCACAATGCCTGCAGAACCACAGATTAGAAGGAAGCATGATGCTGGCAAAAACCTGCTGTGGCAAGACAAGAAGTTATCTTGGATTCAGTGTTCAGGCTGGGAAACATGAAACCCAAGGAAGAGGAAAGGCAGAGTTATGGCTGATGACATGGTCTGAAATGATAATGGGTGAATTCCCTGATGCCAGAAAAGTTAGGCATCTTCACACCAGGAGGAGGCGGAACAAATGTCTCTAAACCACAGTTACTTTACGTTGCCAGAGACACCATGAAATTGAGTTCTCCTTAGATGACAGCATGGGGTACACAATTCTGTGTGCTGTGTCCTGTCACTGCAGAAGATGAGACTTTGAGCTATGCAGATGAGTTTCTCCAGGTGCATAATCTTCCCTCCCAAGCTTGGTGAATAAAATGGATGGAAATGCAGACATTCCTTCATGTAATAAATACAGGTGCATTGCTAACAATGGGACTGAAAATATCCAGCTTCAGGCAGATAACATTATTTCAGGTAGATATTTACAGTTTGTCATTAAGAAACTGAGAGAGATTAGTGCATTATAATGTGTAGCAGCAGGCATGCTTTAAGAATAAGGCTCACCACCAGAATCAAGCATTTGCCTGATCTGTAGTCCTCTGTATGTATGAATATGCACTGTACATTCTCATTTTGATGGAAGACCACCAGTCTTTCTCTTCCTTAGGATTTCCTGTCTTTATGCACATTCTTGCTATATTGAGAATCCACAATAATGTTACCAATGAAATTGTCTATGAATAATATATTACTGCATCACATAAAATAGTCAATGATTTCTTGAAGGATAATGAAAACTACTAGTACTTCCTGGGTGTTCAGGCCAGGCAGTACATTGCTTACTAATTTATTTTAATATTTGTTAAATAAAATATTCAATTAATTAATCTCTAGCATCATACATCATACAGAACCAGAGGAGAGGAGCACCCAGAATGTATCCATAACCCAGAGCTCAGCTCTGCTGCAGCACAATTACAAGGGAACCTTGAGGACACTTTGGAATTCTGAGCTGGAAGGCAGGCATCACTGCTCACCTTTCAGCCTGATACTCATAAAACCTGAGCTTCATGAGCAGCACAGAGCCTACAATAGCCACTGTCGTGCCCAAAGTGAAAGAAAATAAGAGATCAGGCCCAGCCAGCCAGATCTTCGCAGGCAGTGGGGTGTGTTCCAAGTGGGGTATACCCAGGATGATTCTGATCAGAGTGGTGGTAGCCAGCTGTGGATACCACCCTAAGTTTTGCCAGGATTCTTCTACCTCAGCCTCTTGGTACGACAAGATGTGTCAGTGAATGACTGCATTGAACATTCAAATATTTAGATAACTTTCTGTTCAGACTGTTTATGGTGAATCATTCAACCCATCAGCCTCTGCAAAACAGGAAAATCTCACTGTCTAGTGAGTGCATCAAGTCAGACTGGCAAAGAGTGAAGTATATTTCCAAAATACAATTCTCATTAAGGTAATAATACTGCAAGGTGCAAGAAGAATTGCTGAGAATAAATCAACAAAACAAGTCCGGTTTGGAGGGTTTATTATTGTTTTCAAAAATAAGTATATACAGGAAAAACTTAGTCCTGATCTGCTGTCAGCAAAACCAGAGAGATATAAAATCCTTAATATTCGACTGATAGATATCAGAAAATATTGAGAATTTTCCACTATAACACTTGGGAAACAAAATGCTACCCAACCAAATAATCCCACTTTACTCCTCCAGGAAAAACTGACACAATGATATAATACTCCAGTGATTACCAGACTGAAAACTGGCAAGACTGTCTATACTCTTCACATGTTATTTTATTTGCTTACAAAGCGTCAGCTTGTTTTGTAATAAAACATTAAGTTTCAAGCAATGTTACCTTGTTTCAAACATACCCAGATGACAAATTTGTGCCT
This sequence comes from Hylia prasina, assembly GCA_013397195.1. Classification (NCBI taxonomy): domain Eukaryota; kingdom Metazoa; phylum Chordata; class Aves; order Passeriformes; family Sylviidae; genus Hylia; species Hylia prasina. The sequence goes on from VYXD01000741.1 coordinate 265,397, forward strand.
TATACCCTCCATCAACAGTAGAGATGGCTAGAGTGGCAAGATCTTCTAACAACCAAAGAAAATTATATGCAGACAAAAATCAAATGAAAATTTAGGTTTCAGTTATTGCAGTTTTTTCTTCCCTGCTCTCTCCTTTTCATCATTACAAAAATAGATTGAGATAAGAGATAAAAACTAGAAACAAGGCACAAGTCTCGGGGGAGAACCCCCAAAACATTTCATCCTGCTCTGAATGAAAATGTTGCATTTCTGCTTAATTCTGAACCAACAGTTTTCCATTCATTTCATCAAAGAAACAGAAATAAAGCATGACAAAAACTGAAACTTTTTTTCATCATCCTCATATGTTTTTTCTTCCACGAGAGCTCAACCCACTTTTTCAGGAGACCCTAGTAAGTGCTGCATTTATCTTTTTGTAACTGAATAAACTAATGCAGTGCCTTTGGCTCCTTCAAATGCATCCTGATGTGAACCATCTACAAAATGTGCTTACAGACAACCTAGAAATGAATGCTTGGTGTTGGTTCTGGAGTGACTCTCTTTGAGTTCTGTGCCACCGGACCTCCACACGCACAGGAATTGCACAGGAGTGGGACCCACTTCAAAGTGGAATTCTAGAGAATCCAGCTCAAAGATAGAGCTGGACTGCACAGACTAAGGCTGTTTTTGGGAAACTTATGGGAAAGAGGAAGGGATATAATTTGGTTAGTCAAACAGCAAAGGTTTGTCTCCTTAAGAGCAAAGGTGAAGCGGGAAGGGAACCATGCATCCAAAAGGATGGTATACAGGCACCTGAGACCTGGCACTGTTAGGTTAATAGCTGGATTCAAACTTAGAGGTGTTTTCCAACCTAAATGATTCTAGGATTTTAAAGAGACAGGAAGTTCTTGCAAGTGTGTTTTGCTGTAGTTCAAAACAAATTCCATAAACCACACAGACAAAACTATTAAGTAGAACAGAAAATTAATCCCTCAAATAATGAACTCCAAAGCAGCAGTGAGTTAAGCAGCAGCGAGTTCAGCAGCAGTGAGGTGATATACAGGATTTCATGCATATGAGGAATGATGATGATCTTCTATAAAAATATGCAAAAGCCAACCTCTAAGTTAACAACTTGCTAAGCACTGTCTGCCAGGGAAAATAACAGAAATCACTTCTAACATGTTTTTTCTGCAGGCAGACTCTGTGATTCAGGGGAGGAAGGGCAGATCAGCAACCAGAAAACCTTCACGCACATCTGCTCTATTTCCATTTCACATTATTCCTTTTTTGTATTGCGGTGTGCATGCAATCTCATTCCCTGGGAATATGAAACCTGCAGCCACTATTTCTTAAAAGACAAGTTTCTAAACAGTCCAATCTTGCTGCCTTTCTTTATGGATATAATCTCCATTTCTCTAGCTATTGTCTATCTTCCCAAAACCTCATCTGTACTCTTAAATCCCAACAGGTTTTGTCACAAAGTTGTGAGTTTACCAAAACTTTTTGTTTCCTGTGATAATCTCTTGGCTCTCTGGACAACTGGCCATGGTGCAAGTCCAAACCCAGCTATCCCTAAGACATTAAGAGGGACACTTGTCCTGTGGCTGGTGTTGAAAAATAAATGCTGGTGATCTGCTTCAGACTGCTATCCACAAATCCCACAACTTCCCTCAGAAATTTGGTCTTTCTGTGTAAGCCTGAAGCTTGGCATGGCCAATGCTACAGCATGAGAACAGAGAAGTGCCTATAGTTTATTAAGGTCTTAAACACTGATATCTAAATCTGATGCTTTGAGCTGAAGTGTAACAACTGTAGCAGCAGCAATGCGTTAGCTGTTTCACCCTTTCCTCCTCAGACACTTTTCCAGAACCCTGGGTAAAAAGATTCAGTTGTCCTACTCTGGAGGTGGAGAAACTGGAGTGAATTGAAGAGGATGTGCCCTGCCCTGGACAAAGGGACAAATGAGGAATTAAGCTGAGATCAGCACTGGGTGTCCTGGGCTCCAGCCCAGTCTGCCACCTCAGACAGACTGCTCTAACACACCAGAGAAATGTAAAAGTACATTTAATCCAGTAAATCTTTCCAGGGTGGCACTGTGGAAGTGCACTGATGGGAGCCCACTGGACAGATCAGTGCTTCCTGAAGGAAGTTTTTTTGCCTGATAAAGCTCCTCAGGAATACATATCCATGATTTGAATGCTTTCAATACTTGTGTGACACTGCCTGGCTATACACATTTCAGCATGGCCCTTTTGCTGTCATCTTCTAAATCAATTTCTTTCACTTGGTGCCAATGCAGCATATTAGTTTTTAAGTTGTCTTCTCACTGAATAAGATATGGCAAACCTGCGAATTTTATTGGTTATAAGAAACTTTTGAGAGGAAGAAGAGTAGAGAAAAATATCAAAGCTAGACTTCAGATGATATATTGCTTTTTCTATCAAAAGGAAAGGGGGAAAAGTAATTCTTTATCCTGTAATGTGATTCATGGCTCTTTCCAAAAGGCGTTGATAACGTAATTCATTAATTTGGCATTGTTGGTCTTCACCATTTTCTTTGTATATGTTTTGCTAGTATGAGCCTGTCCACACTTGAAAAGGTATCTTGCCTTATATGTCAGCACAAGAGCAAACTAAAAGCAGCTGCATAGAATATGGGTGTTTTGTGAGGGAAAATTACCTGACATATAGCAGGTAAAGCTAGCCAGAAATCTGCAGAGATGAATTCAGAGATTTGGGGTAACTTATTAACTCATTGCTTTCTTCTTATTAAACCTAAGTTTTCAAAGAAAAAAGTGACTACACCAATAGTTTATTTTCTAGCCCCCAAAGCACTAAATTGGCATGGGTTGTGTTTCAGAAACTTGATTTTGAGACAGCAAACAAAAAGAAAAATATTAACTAATAGACCACTCTCAGAGCACTTTATGGAGAAGGCCAAAATCATTGCTTTCTTTCTGAACCACAGCCAGATACAAAAGTCCAAGTACAGAAATATAAGTTACTTGCAGCAGTCTAACAGCTAAGTCAGCTAATATGAGTCACTAGCAGCTAAGGCAGACCAGACATTTCAGTGCTGTGCCCACTGGCCTTAGTCTTTGGAGGTGTAAAATTGCTATCAGAAAAAAAAATAACAAGCATCAGACTTACATTTCTTTTACAGGAAATGTTAAAATTGATAGAGCACCAGAGTGGAGTAACTTATCACCATGAAGTCAAGTTGCTCTACAATGGTAAAGGATCATATCAGCCTGTAAAATTGTCCTATAGAAAATAACACATTCAAACTATGTGCCTCCAATCCTACAAGTTTAACTGATTACTCCTAAAATGAAGTATCTAGGTTGGATTTTCAAAGGGTGGAAGACATTCAGGCACACATTTTCAATCAGATTTCAGTGGGAAGAATTTGACCCAGTTCTGCTTTGATTCTGCTTTAAATAAAAACTGTACTTCCCATTTTGGGTGATCAGGCTTGACTTTTGATACAACAGTCAGCCTTGATATCCTGAGCACAAACAACCCTAGAGACCTATAAATGTCATTTGATGAGAATTTTTCCATTTATGTGGCAAACAAGAATTTTAACACAGGCAGGGAAATGTTTGTCCTGCACTGCCTTCTTTACTGACCAGTGACTCATGGCTGATATTAGCTGCAGTGGATCATAATCTAAACTTTCATATTTTAAAATACTTTGAATATGCACCACAGTTTCTAAATGCCAAAAAACATTGTTCTGTTTTAACATTACTGAGATCTATTCATGCACAACTGAATCAATCTATAATCATTTGGACACAAGAGCACTCTGTACTGCAAGACACAAAAGGGAGCAGCTAAACATCAGTTTTCACAATAATTTACCTAATTTCTAGCTAATTTTAGCTGATTAGTTTACCTTTCTCTTGTAAAACAATTCATGCCTGACAGATAAACAAAATGGTCTCTCATACAAACTTATTGAGAAAATGTACTGTGACAAAAATACTGTAGTATCTAATGGCAGGTATTCAAGGCTTACCTTTATCTGCCAGGATTATCATCAGCACATATCCAATATCCATACAATGTTCCTAAGCACTGAATTTCTGTATAGCGTGTCAAACTTCTTTGAGCTGTTCATAATGGATCAAGTAAATATTATAGGACATAAAACAAACACCAAAGGAAATAGTGTTTTGGGAGAGGTAACTTTATCATTCTTAAGTAACCTACATTCACTGCTGGGAAAGCACTACCATCAGGTACCAGTTATGGTGTTAACTGATGTGGATTTAACTTCTCCACTGTTTTTGCAACTGCCTGTGGTACATTCCCTGCTGTTCTTCATTTCCCCCCACACTGCATCATCTGCTTGCTCACCTGCCACACACTGCTGGGCTCCTAGACCAGGAGGAGGGGAATGTTTTTTCCCTGCACGGCTCTGGCTGCTTTGTAACCCTGGCACTGGCTGGGGCTCCTTGAGAGGCTGCAGCGCCCACAGAGCGTAGATGGCAACAGCACTGCCCCCCCCATCTCAGCACTAAGAACAGCTTGAATCAAACCCATGAAGCACAACAGGACTGCTCTGTGAACACCGATTAAAACACCTGCAGGATCTTTGTTTTTGTTTCCCTGTGAGGCCTCCACACTGAGGCAATTAGCAGCAGGTTGTAGTGACTCATGAAGCATCAATGTAAAGCTCTCCTTCAGAATCTTTGTAATCGGGACAAGCTGGCTACTCTGAACAGTACATGTACTATTAACTCTGCAGAGACTGTACCAGTCCACTTCTCTCTTTGTTAAGCTCACATTTTCTAAGTCTCCTTATCTTTTATTTGTTTTTCCTACCTAATTTAACTCACTTTTGAGCTGCACAGTGCAAGCAACCCCAAGCCCTGAAGCCCAGGTATTGGAGGCATCTGATTTGCAATCAGTTCCATATTATCTTTATCTGAGCTACACAGAGTATGAACATACCTAAAAGGAAAGAGAGACCAGCTCACAATTTTACATTACGGCAGCTTATGCTCAGCCTGCTTGTGTGTCTGGCCCATGTGGATGCACCCTGGGGGAGGTTACTTGGTTAATGCTACTCATATATGAGAAGGCTTCCTGTTCCTACAGACAGCTTCTGTCAAGGACTCTCCTTGCCACAAAGATTCATAATTTAAACAGAGAAAGCTCTAAATAATTTCTGAGGGTGATACTTATGAAGCCAAACCATTTTTCACGGTGGAGCCCCAAACAAATGATTATCCATCAATAAATCTATCATGCATGACATCCGTGCTCCCATGGGGTCAACCCCACAGTAAACAAACAAAGGGCTCTTTTAATGATTCATCGTTGCCTAAAGGGAAGGAGAAAAGAAAGCATAATTTTTTCTTGAAATGCAGGTTGACAGACCTACACTGATGAGACATTTACATCCACAGGATATTTTCCTTATGCAGGGACACAGCTTGTTTCTACCGTGCTCTTTCTATTGGCAAAACCAGCCTACATCAAAATCAAGTGCTCCGAAGTTGTGGGGCATAAATTACTGTTTTTCTTTAAAGCTAAAGAACAACAACATTCCTTGGTAATCTGTGACTCCTGATAATATAAAACTGTAGAGAATCATTAAAAAATCCCCAAAGTGACAATTTCTCATCAAGGCAGTTTCAAAGAGGACTTGAAACTTGTTTTCCCCGTTCTGTGGCCACTTACTAGCAGACAAAAGAACACACAAGTTGTTCCACAGCCAGTGCCAGAATCTGACAGAAAAGCCAAAAGTGGGTCCAAGTTCCTGTGCAGCTGAGTGACCTGAGCTGGAGCTCACACGAACTGCTGTCTTCCAGAAATGAGAATTCACCATAACAGATTGGAAAGTGCTTGGGGATTCAGAATTTATTTCTATTCCATTCTATCACACCACTTCTCCATCACTCCTATACCAGTGGTTACACCAGCATACATGGGGACAATGCAGCAGAGACAGGGTCTGCAAAGCACTACAGATGGTATTCCATGAACTGAGCCAGGCTTTATCATGTGGAAATACACTCACATCTAAATATACAGCTTTCAGAATTTATTATAACTGAAAAAACATACACATTACAGCTAAAAAGAAAAATCGCCCATTCCAGTCTAACAGGCCCCACTGGTGAATAATGCCGAGCACAAGTGCACTGCTGAAGATAAATTAACTAGATTACCTAGGGAATATCTCATCCAGCTGAGCAAAGGGTGCTAAATGGTGTATGAATATGCATAAAGCCAAGTGACAGAAGTACATACTCATTTTCAAAAAAGGAAAAAGTAATAGAATAATGGTACACCCAGGCTTTCTCACAGAGCTCAAATTAAGGGTGGAATTTCAGTCTATCATTATTTCCATTATACTCTTTTATTTGGAAGGGTTAAGAACTTGGCTATTAAAATGCACTCTTGGATGAAATTTCACAGGTAGAGCATTCCAGCATGAAAAATCAGCATTATATATCAGGAAGAGAAATTGTTTGTAATTTTTACATAAGAACTGAGCACAAAAAATTTCAAACTTTTCCATTTCTTTCAATTACAGTGTCAGATCTGTCTGTTTGTAATAAAGCTCTTAATAAATAAGCTATCAGCATATAATGAAGTACATACCAGGGCAGACACTGCAATTATCATGCATGTTAAAAATATTCCTTCTCCTGTACTATACGTATTTCTTAGGTCTTCCAAGTTTCAGGAGGCAAGATGGAAAATTAAAAAAAAAACCACCAGAAGATAGAAAGATGTGTTCTCTGGCCTGCAGATGAAGATTATGGCACCTGTTGTTTTTGCTCCTGAGAAAACCTGGGCACTTGGGAAAGTCTGGAGACAGGAACAAGCTGGAAGAGCTCTGCACCTAATCTATGTACAGCCAGGTACCATCTCTTACTTCTCTCTTAGCACAAGGATATTGCTGCAGCTTCAGAATTCACATAGGTGTTCAAACCCAGCTACCACTGGATTTTGGTACAGCAACAGCTGCCACTGAACTTAGAACAAACCCTCAGTCTGCTCAGCAGTGGGTGCTCATCAGAGCTGCAGGGGAGGGTGCTGAGACCTGCAGAGAGCGTGCCCACCATGTGGAAGTGACAAAGTCTGGGGACTGCCTGGAAAGTTTGCTTCCAAACATGAGAGCAGCTTTAAAAGATGATCCTTGATGATTTGACCTAGTAAAATGTTGGTTTTTTAGTTCAAGAGTGGGAAATATTATTAAATACTTCTACTGTATCTTAGGATTTAAAAATCCTTTGGTCTGCTTATACTGCTATATTCCAGACTACTCAAGTGAGAGCAATAAAGACAAATATCATTTCAGCAGAATCTCTTTAATTAGTCTGAAATGAGATTTGCCCTGTTAGAGGTTTGTAGCAAATTTTGTGGAAAATGTTCTATGCAATTCTATTTATTCTTACTCTATCCCATACAAATACCCCATAAAATATTTTAAAAGCCTACCATTACAGGAATGTGTTGCTTGGTGAGTCATGACACTGAGCTTGTAGTGCTTTCACTTAGGAGAAATGCAGCCCAAACCATCACCACTTATATTTCACAGAGGAAGGAAAAGGCATGTCTCCATCAGCAAGGTGCAATCTGTTAATCTAATGTGAGCACATCCAGCTGATCCCATTTGACCAGTTCTGCAGATTGCAGGAGGTCCTGATACCCAGCTTGTTTAAAGAGTGTCCAAAGAGCCCACCCTTGTCAGTTGGGAGAAACAAAGCCAGGAGAGATGAAACAGGATGTCAGAGGTACTCAGCTTATTTTTTGGTAGATTCTGGAGGTTCAAGTCTAGCAGCACGATCAACAAGATGAGCTTTCTCTAATTAAAGGTTTCTGTGAGAATGGTAGGAGCAGCAAAACACAAGCTGAGTTCTTCAATCTAAGGATGCTTTGTGTTATGGCTATTGCTGTGGCTCCATGCTGGTTTAGCCTCCAGTGTAAGAGTGAGTGGCTTGGGACCCATCATACTCACTGGTGGAAAGCTAATACCACGTGGATGGTGGGGAGCAGCAGAGCCAGCAGCAGGAAAGAAAAGGGTAAGACTTTCAAAAAGCAATGTATGTTGTAACATATGTGAAATTTAGTCCACTTATTTCAAAATATAAACTCAGGTTTAACATCTCCCTAACAGACATTTCTGCTTCTTGAAAAGAAGCTGTTAAGCCTCACAGGGGTTATTTAATTTTGTTGCAGCCTTGCCTTAAACTAGAGCAGTAAGAACTAAACTGACAATTCATAATTCTTGAGCCACTGTGTTATGCCCAACTCTGCTTTGTGTTCCCAGGCAGGACAGCCCCATTCTCCAGTGGAAACAGCACATAAGCATCTGAGGACCTAGTTTGGCTCCACAGACATATATTTGCTTCAAAGCAGAAATATTTTTTTATATTCCATTTTTATGGTAGTTTGAAATGATGTCTCTAGCACTCAGAAGGAATTGGGAGTGACTGTAAATGTATCTGGATCTTACCTCCTAAAAATAAAGTCCTTTCTTTATGCACCCTGATAGCACAGAGATAATAATGAGCCATTCCCAGAAACAGCACTGGAGGACGAGCTGCACCAGGCAACTTAGCACAGAAGAGTGCCTACATATCACAGCCTGGGGTACAGGACAAGAGAAATCACAACAGGGGAAAAAAGCATAGGAAAGGTGATGTCAAAGCTTTATAGAAGTGCTTTATTCTTCCTTACAAAATGAGATAAGCAACTACTTGACACTCAAATGCTGATGTCCATCAAAATAGTAAAAATAACTACATGTAGTACTTAGTTTTCTAGCAGCCACCTGAAAATGAATTTGCATAAAATCAGGACACAACTGGAAATCTACTTCATTATGCCAAATTACAGCAGTTAACGGAAACAGAGTTAAAAAAAAATAAACCTCAGTGCATGAAGGAAGCCCTGGAGGACACATGAATTAGTCATTGTAGAAAAAGAAGTAAGGAGGTAGACTGAACAAACTTGGAGAGAAGTGACTATCCAGGAACCATTCCACCTTCCTGACCCTAAATGTAGATCCTGAAAATGAACCCTTAAGGCTAGATATTGACCATTCCCTTTTAGAGCATGAATTCCTGTCAGTAATCAACTTGGAGAAAATATCACTTAAAATTAGTTCCAAGGCACAAAAAGTATTTAAGGCTATCAAAACTGAGGTGAGATTTGAATCTAAAGTTCAGCAGAACTCCTCTCCTAAAGAGCATAAGGACTTAGTCACTCAGTAATGTTTAAAAGATCCCACTGTGATACTCCCTGCCCTGAGGAAATCAGCTCCAGTGCTCCATAAGAACTCTGCTGCACGTGTGCTGCAATCCTTATCACACAGAGGTGAGAGGAATTTTTTCATCATCTGAATATAGCACAGAGTCTCCAAATGCATACAAGGATGGCACACTCAGTCACTGTTAAAAAATGAGATTAAAGGAAGTGGTTTGGCAGGAGCTACTTCCTTTAAAGGATAGCTGAAAAATGTATTTATCTGCATCACTATTTCTCTACAGTCATAAACCAAGCAAAATGACATAACACAACCAACCAGCCAGATTTAAAGGTCTCTATTTTAAAATGTTGTTGTTTTTTAACACTGCTATACTGTGAAGGTTGTCAAGGAGCTAACAAAACCTCAAAAAGAAAACATCTAATCCAGAAGGTAGCCGATTAAAGAAATATATTGTGGGTCACTTGAAGACTGGCAATGACTGGCTTTGACAGAAAAGATTCCAGAGGGAAGTCAAAGTGTCTTATATAAAGGCACAAGCACGTTGTAAATCACTTTCCTGAAAGTAGTGGCAAGTATTTGGCCTTAAGCTGTTACAGAAGAACTACATTACAGCTCTGGTGAAACACACAAAATTCATTGCAGAGCTCCTAACTCTGAAACAAATAGTTTTTTAAGCCACAGCTCCTTCAAAATTATCTTTTCTATTACTTTGAACTCTCTTCAAAAGAATTTTAGACTTAAGCTTTTCATGCCCAAAATTTTGAGCAGAATCAAATGGAGTTTTCTGTCTCACCATAAATCTTCCTGAAGCACAGATTTCAAAGGAAAAGTTCTGCAGCTTTATTACTAATCTGTCAGAACCACAGTGCCCAGTACAAATGATCCTCTTTTTTAAAAGAACTGCAGTTTGTTCTCTCTCAAAGAAGAAAAATACTTCCTTTTATGAATCTGCTCTCTTATGCTATTGTTAGTACTCTATGAAATCGTAACAGATACCAAGAATGTTTACACTTTTTTTGCAAGTGCCAGTTTTTCAAATTAGTGCTGAATATAACTCAATGTTTTAAAAATACCTTCTTCCTCCTTCCCTTTCTCCCTGTAAAAATTAAAAAAATCAATACTTAGGAAAACAGAAGGGCAAGGAGATTGTCAAAGTCTTAATGTTGTGAACATAATCAGTGCATATAATGAAAAACTCACTGAATGATCTGGGAGAGCAAAGCTGAAACAATTTTTTCAAAATAAGATACCTAAAAAAGTCAACCTGATATTTAGAAAGACTTTTGCATTCAATTTTCTGTGGCATTTCTGGAAATCTAGGAGATTTCAGACCTCAGGATTTACAAAGATTGAGGAAAATTACTTGCCTTCAGTTGCCTGAAGATTTATTTAATGACTGAAGTGTGGATACTCCTCCTGCAAGACTGATTCAGTGCTGGAAATGTGAATAACTCAAGAACCACCTGACCTGGAGTGCCTTAAAGAGCCACAGAATCTCCCAAGCACACCAGGTTAAGCTGTATGGACTGTAAACCAGCTGTGTTATCTCAAGGTGTATAATTAACCAGTTGTTTTTAAACATTGTCCTTTAATGGGAGCCTCTATAAGCAGCATTTAAAAATTGCTATATGCACCATAAAATCTCGATGAAGCCTTGCAAGCACAAAGACTTTAGAACTTTGTAAGATGATGTGTGCTACTCTAGCACCAAGCAGAGCCTTCCACTGCTCTCAGGCAGTCTATAAACATATAATAAAGAGCAATCAGCAAAAAGGTGACGTGTTAGAAGAGGAAACATGAGATGCAGGTATTTGTTTTAGAGCTAGACAGCAGGAATTGAGCAGAGAGCTGTGGTGGTCATGGTAAAGTGCTTCCTGTGCTTCTTTCTCAAGGCTCCATCCCTTCACAGCTGTGCTATTGAACCAACTCTGTCCCAAGGCAAGGGCTGCAGTATTTTGGATACCTGACAGCTGAGTGTCACGTGACAGCAAGTGACAGATTTAGGAAGGTAACATAAGCAACTGGAGTTCCTGCCAAGTGGAGTATTTATCTCTTAAGCATTAACATGCATAGATGCAATTTTATTTCACATCAGCATTGCACTTCTGCTTTTTTTCTTTAAAAAAGATCTAAAAACTTAGCTACTTACATGGCTGAAAAGAATTTCCCAAACTAATGCCAGAGAGTGAAATCAATATGGAGCATGTTAACAAAAGCACAGGTCTAGAATTACCTAAAAATGAGGCAAAATTACTTCCTCAAGATCCTGTGCAAGATCATGTCAGAGGTGGAATTAACTCAGCTCCCTTCGGTTACATTTTCCTCTATGTTTTCCCAGTATAAGTGTGTCCCTGAATGCAAGGTAGTTTCCTATCAAGTGACCCCAAGCAAACAGGGGGGCTGCACACTATTGAAAACTCTGCTGCAACCTAAAGTAGGTCTTGGGCCCTAATTCATATCCATCCACACTGTTAGAATAATTCACTGGATTTGAAGTTCATTTATTGCCATTTTCTTCCCAAAGGATGCCTTCAGTGCAGGTGGAGACCCAGCTGGGCCCTGGGATGTCTCAGGTGGGTGAAGAAGAGGAGAAGCCTTGGTGATATCAAACACACAACTTGATGTAATAAAGAGCAATGTTTGCAAATTTGTGTGCAACTGCATATGCTCATTGACCTTCTAATGAATTGTTGGCAGAAAGCAGCTCTAATCTTTGTGCAAACTGACATACAGGTATCTTTCTGTGCCGTGGCCTTAGCCATATCATTTATCACATCACCAGAAAATGTACAGTAATAAAAGGAGCAGATGTCATTGGACAGCTGCAACATCCTTAATGGCATAAATTTCTTTTGTGTGATGCTCTTGCATATTGCTACTACCTCAGGTTAACAGAAAAATAATCTAACACTCATATAGCTACATTTGGGTACTGATATATGGGAAGATCTATTTATTTTAGGAAATTAAAAGAATTTCTTTATGACCATTTGAAATCAGCAGAAAACCACTATTTGGGAAGGTCTTATATCAAGTAACAGGTACAAACCTCCAGTTACTTGTAACATACCTATGCCCTGGTGCTGGGGAGAGAAAATTTATGTGCTCACACTTGAAAATATAAAGCAATTTTTTTTTTTGCTTAGCTTCTCTAATGTGACTTTTTTCACCTCACGTCTGCTGAGAAAGGTCAATGTCAGTCCCCAGCCCTCAGTGAAAACAGATGAGTGCTGAACTACAGCCAAGAGCTAGTACAGATATCCAGATAGTCTGCCCTTCCCGTAATGAGATCTCCCTTTCCATGTAAACACCACAAGAGCTCCTTGTTGCCTGATCAAGAAATGCAGCAAGTAGTGGGAGGCTGAGGTGCCCATGGCCTCTGAGACCTAGGGGTGACCCAGAGCTTGAAAGCCTAGGATGTGTGCAGAGACCAGAGCAATTCCCAGACCCTTTAAAGCACATCTATAACACTAAGGGATATTCAGGGCAGACAGATTAAGGCACACAAGTGGTAGTGGTGATCTGCAGGGGCCTTCTCTCTAGGTATGGGATGAAGACAAGCTGTCAAACATGTTCGTAACTAAATATTTATGAGTGAAGATGAGAGAGATTGTAAAGAAATGAGATACAGAGAAAACCACACCCTCTCTTTCCAAGGCTGCCCTGTTTCTTCCCAGCCTTGGAAGGAAACAAGTCCAATCTGAAAAGATATTACACTAGAAAAAGGCCTGAAGTAAAAGCATCAAAACACCACATCTAGACTAAGCACCTTCGTTCAAAAGCAGCTAGATATTAATATCTGTATCCAGGTTTGCACTCCTCCAAAATTCCAAAATTTGGATTTGACCTATAGCAGAGAAAAGTCCACAACAGAAATTTAGATCTAAGTTCAGGAATCCATCTAGGAACTTGGTCCTTGTACTTTTGAAAACTGAGGAGGAGATTTGAGCTGGGTGGTAACAGCAAAGTGATCCTCTTCCACTGCGCTCTTTTTCTCCATTTCATCTTTTGAACTTTACGTGGTAACTCTTGAATTGTACAACAGAGAAAAAAGAAATTCTCTTCATGTTAACACCTAGTTAAACACTACTTGTAGTAATTGCTTGGCAGTAGACCAAAGTATCTCCCTTAAAGTAATAATTTATGCTAATAGCTGTTGCTATTCAATATCCAAACATCACTTCAGGTATCTGAGATGGTTCAAGTAGGTTATCACAGCTTCAGCAGGCCTGCAGAGCCCCTCTGAAGCATTGCTTTCTCTACCCTGAACACTCACCAGCTAAAATCTAGGGTCCCCAGGATGAAGGGAACAGTCACAGCATTACTCTCCCAGTGTAGACACACGCACAGTAATCCCAGGCTTGCCAGGACCATGTTGGATGTAGGTGCACTCATCCTGTGCTCAGCCAAGACAAGGTGAACACATGGGTAAAGACCTTTGTGTGTCAAGGCTGAGATCATCAGCAGTCAGGATGACCAGCAGTCCAGCACTTTCACAAATCAAATCACTATGTAATAGTGGAATGCACCCAGGGTACAACTAAGTCATGTTTTTGGGCCTTAATGGAGCCCAGCTGGACCCAGAACTTTTGAACATGTATGAAGTACATTCATGCTATTGACAGAGTTAGGCTTTTGAGTCTCATCAGATGCTTCATCCAAAATGTTTTGATTCAGATAATTAACAGACCAAATGATTAGTCCCTTAAAAACTTTAAGTAGCAGCCAGATTTCAAAACTGATGTGTACATCTAGGAACAAGAGGAACTATTTGCTCCTGAAGTTTCCTGAGAATTACCTTCTTAAATACTCAGAGTTCTTCTAAATATTTTCCCACTCCTATTTGTGTTGCAGACATAGTCCAAAAAACCCGAACAAGCAGACTTTAGTTAAAAAGTCCATGTTTAATGATGTAATTGTTATAACTGAGTGTAATGGAAATTTCTTTTTTTTTTCCACTTGCCACAGAACATTGATCCCAATTTATCAACAAGGCATAAGAGCCTAAACAGTAGAGAGCCAAAGAAACTGGATTACAGTGCTTCTAATTCATTATTCCTGGAGTATGCTAAATTTGTTAATTAACCATAGTGGTTTTCTCACCCACTTTGAACCAACCCCCTGCTCCTAGAATAAGCTACTCTTCAGTAATTCCAAGAGCAGGGAAGACTACTCTTCTGAAGATTGTAAAAAATTTAAGAAGCATTTCTGCTAAGATCTAAAAGACATGAATGCAAGCTGCCTCAAACCCAAAGTGTATTCTCCCCAGACACTTTGCAAAAATTTCCACTTTCCACTGTGTCATCAAGCAGTGATCCTATTTCTTGACTGGCAAAAAGGTGATTTTGCCTGTGCAGATATATATTTTTGTAGCTGACATAAAAAAGAAAAAATAGTTCTTAAAAATAGCTCTGTCAAAAATGGCTATGGGAGTGTTAATATACATGAGAAAAGTACCAGAAACCTGAGCGAGACACATGCATCAAGGGAAAGGCTCATATTTTTTCACTGGCTGACGTTAGTGGGTTTTAGGGTTTCAGATTGGAACAATTTCCTTCTCCATCAGCTAAAACGGAATCTCTCCAAGCAAAGGGCAAAGAGCTGCTTGGAGCTGCATTTCTTTCCAATGCTTATGGATGCCTCTTTTCATTAGTCACAGATGCTACAGGGTCATAATTTTAACAGAAACACATATTTAATCAAGTATGGCCCTTCATGTCTGAGCATATTTCCCTTTCCTCTTTCTAGTCAATATTTCTGAACTATGCTATTAACAAGAGCAGAAAATCCAGCAGGTACCCATTTTGTTTTCTTTAATAATAGATGATATCTATTTCAAAAAGATAAAGATATTTCCTTGCTCTAGGATGTGTTCTTTTCCTTCCAGATAAGCCACTATTTTGCACATTACATTTTCTGCCTTCCAGAAACAGCAGATAACACTGAAGACATTTAATTAATATGTACCACAGCATGACCTCAATGGATAGAACATCTACCCTAAAGGAGCAGAGCTGTAGGAGGTAATTAGAGCACACCATGACATTTATTACTAATGCTCTTCCATTGACATTTGCTGTTGACAGGCTGCATATAAAGTTTTCCTCTGTTTGCACTGACTTAGAATGATTTAGACCTCCCCACATACGTAAGTAGAAATGCTTTTGCTGTTTACAGTAAATTAAAGCATGAGAGACAGAACAAAATCTTGGCCTTTTGAGAGCAACCAGCTGAACTCCCACCAACTTTCTGGACCCAAATACCTTCTCCACAGAGTGTATTATGTGTAAGTGCTGCTAGTATGAAATAAATCCTTTCAAGAGGGGAGAAGTCCTGTCCGTAGTATCTTCTGCTGTGTACATTTAAGAAAACAATAACTGTTGTGTGTAAAACAGATAAAGAGAGACACAGAGAATCTGGATCATGAACCCATTTCCTCCAATCCCTCTCCAGGCCTACAAAACCTCTCTGCTACAGAGTTGCATTACAGAGGCAATGTCTGAGTATTTTATTAGCACGGGCATTTAGACAATTAAATGATCCTTTCAGGGTTTAAAGCATACCTCAAAATTGGTAAAAATTGGCAAAAAAGAAGAGAATAACTGGAAGGCATACTCTTCTGATATCAATAAAAGTATCTAGAAACACTGTGAAAGCCCTGGTAAAAATTTGACAAAGGTTACAACATATGAAACACTCAGTGTAGTAGTAGCATGAAGCTGGCAGAATATCTTTTTTAAAAAGTCATTTCACCTGGGATGAAGCAGCCTGAATAACTCAGCTAATCTCATTCAAAAATTCTTCCCTTCCCTCTTGCACACTAAAACTTACAATAACAAATAATGAACATGCTCTGTTTTGGAACGGCCTGTTCTCACCAGTAGACAATTATATCTGTAGCTGTTGGAGGACAGTTCTGTCAACCAAAGAAAGACTGAAAATTACAATTTTTTGTAGTATTATGAGGAACGAAAAGTAAGAAAAGTGGGTACTTGTAACACTGGAGGCAGGGCAGGTCAGGTATATATTGCAAATATCTCAGAAACTACAGGAATTAATCACTACCACGAATAACATCTCATGCATACAATACCAGAGCCTGTTTTTGTGAAGTCTTCCACAGTTAGAAAGTGGTTCATGTTACTGACTAATGGGAATGTAATGAGAGTTGTTACATCCCCCTTAAATTACGTTCTGTCTCAGAATATAATCTATATATGTCTCAAATTTAGCGGATAAAAAAGATATAGCAGCCTCATTGCCACAAAAGATTTATGCCTATGAGAACATCCTGGATGTTCTATTCAAATTATTTCCAGGCATCCCAGTGATTTCAAAAATACACTAATAGAAAGCAGTAAGGAGAGTACACACAAGCACATTATAATTAGAGATTATTTATATGTTTACTTAGAGTGAAGAAAAAACAAACACTTTCAGATAAAAATCAAAATAAAGCCATGTTTCTACTTAGGCACTTGCCACAGGTTTTTTCACATGAAAGGAAAAAATGCATTAAACTTCTTGGCACAAGCACCTGCTGTGATTTGGCCAGAGTTTATTGTGCTAACTGCACTGACCTCAGCAGACTGTGTACTGCTTACTGCCCACCCTGTAGTACTCTCCCACTCTTACTTATCTCACATTACAGTTACGGGGTTTGGGTCTTGGATACTTTTTGTTTAGTCCCACAGCAGAGAAATAACAAGAATAACCAACAATCTATTACAATAACTTTACTTTTTGTTAAAGTGAGGGAAAATAAACTACGGTGCCCACGGTGTTATTTCAGAAGCGTTTTGGGTTTGTTTTTAAAAACACAAATGATTCAAAAAATGGAACCTCAGAATCTCATTTCTGGGTACAGTTAAGAGTTGCCTACAACTTATGGTGCTCTTCCCTACTACCTGAAGTGACTGACTGCTGTGAAAGGTGTCTGACAGGCAGAGGGCTTGTGAGAGCTGTGTGATGTGGGAAATTCAGGTAATTGAGTTCAAGAGGCTGAATGAGGCTTTTTAGCTTGGGTGCAGCCTTAGTCTAAAACTTGTTTATCTCCAGCCAGGTTGGAAAAAAGGCAGAGTGAACTCAAGTCTGCCAGTACATGTCCCTGTCACTGTGCTTTCCTCATTTGCCCATGACAAATGGCTGTATACAGAGCTGCTCCTTTCCTGTAGCCAGGCATGGCCACGGACTGGTAAAGTAGTCCCTTAACATGCAAATATTGTATTCTGACATGATTCATCTTCTACATTTTTTTATATCCATTTTCTCTACATGCCAGTCCAACGTGGTGCATAAAATATGGGAAGTTTCAATTCAAAACTGTGCAGCACCTCATGGTTAAAAGCTGCACAGTGGGTGGCTGTGCAGACATTCTTAACTGCACAACATTAAAGCACTCATTGATGTCGTAATCTGAAATCACCAAAAAGCCAAAAGTTGCATTCTGAGCATATTCATTTCTTATTCAGTGACATAGCTATAGGAGCCAAAATCCAGCAGAAGTAGATATTTTCCTAGGTTTCTTAAAAAGGTATGTAAGGAATAGGTTTATTACTCCTCTCCCCAACTAACAATATTTTTGAAGCACTTTGCTTAAACTATATATATTAATCAGGACATATGATGTACTCTAATAACCTTAGGACCATGAATATTACTGTCTTGGAAGATAGTAGGGTCTAACTATTATGAAAAAAAATTAGAATTGTATCCTGATGCCTATTCTCCTCACCACATTTGATCTGAAAAAATGGTCACACATGCACTTCCCAGGAGTTTAACTTGGTAGAGCTTGGCAATATATTGCAATAACACTCCAAGGAAAGAGATATCTTATTAAATATCCTATTTGAGTAACACTTTATAAGCCCTTGTAATAGGTCCTTGATGGACTATTTGCAATCCCTTCACATACATATGTATTTAGAGACCTTTCCTTCTCCAATTTTACCTCCCTTATTTCAGATTATGAATATATTTTGCAATTCATGTGTAAAACTACTACCAAAAATAAAGAATTTCTAGGCAGTGAGAAATCCTTTGAGCATTATTAAGTTGGTTTCTGTTTATAGTCATGTCCTCCAATTCTGTCAGAAAGATCTGCAATGGTAAAAGACTTAAAAAAGGCACTGCTCCATGGGAATACTCACTCAAGTCTGATCAGCTGAAACTCTATAGACAACACACATAACTTACAGCATGTTAAACCCAAGTGATTAATATTCAGCTTTCAAAAAAGCAGTAACTCCATGAACATGACACTATGAAATCGTTTCTAAGGGAGCTCATGTGGAAATGTGGATCAAATGCTGAGCACTTTAGAAAAATTTAAAGTCAAGTCCTACATCAGCTTCAGTGAAAATATTTTGAGATTTCATCTCTATCATTTGTTACATTAGCCTTAAAAACCCCAAATACATACACACACACCCCACGAAATGTCATTTTATACCTCTTGCACAGGGGAAAAGGTAGATTTCCCTTCTAAATTAAGCAAACAGTGTAGAAGCTGAGTGAAAAGCAAGCAAGATATCATAATTTCTATTTTAAGTTAGTATAAATGGCAAAAAATCTGCAATCAATCCACAAAACAGACTCCATGCCTCCAGTGTTTCACTCTCTTTGCCTGCTTTCTCACTGAAGCTCTGCAGGACACCCAATATGTTCCTCCTGAAAATACAAAGCTAATGCTTGTTCTGAAAAATTCAGAATCAAGTTGATTATAGGTGGCTTGTCATGGTTTTTCTTCTTATTAGATTTCAACTAAATTCAATTACACAGTGCTCTCCTTGCTGCCATGAGATGAATGGCAGGATGAAGATGAATGAACAGAACTGCTGAAACTGATTGATCCCAACATGCAGGCAGGTTGATTAAAGTGTCCAGAAGCAAAATGAGGAATAGTATTCATCTGTAACTACTGATTGGGTCTTCAATTAAATGCTGTTTTCACCAAATGCCAAGAAACAGTGTGATTTCTGTTAATTTAGCTGGAGCATGAGTGCAGCACCCAAACTGAAGCTTGATGAACTGAAAGAAAACTTATTTTTACATCAGTCCCTCTCTATAGCTTTCTTTTCAATGGCTACTTAGCTGCCACAAACATATACTTGGAAAGATGAAACAACCAGAAAAAGCATGTTAATGTAAGATAAAGTTGAATTAGAAGCGTACAGATAGACATGCAAAACACAGGTGAACAGACAGGAGTTTGTTGACTGTTCCATGTTTGCACAACATGCCTGTCTCACCTGCCATGGCAAAGTGGGGACATGTGAAAATACTCAATCACACATTCCTGAGTGGTTAGCTGCCTCTGGAAATATTTCCTAGTCTGGAAATACTGTGTCTTAGCAGTAGTGATGGAGGCACTGACTAATGAGGAAAAAAAAATCAGATACCTTCTGTGTGTTGTGGCAAGAGCTCCTATAATCACTCTGAGCCAAAGGTTGAAAATTCAAATGCATCTTGATCCCCAGGTAGATTTGCTGAGACTTTAGCAGGGTGCAGAAAGGTTGATGAAAGATGTCTGAGCATCTCTTCAAGGGGACAGATGTATAAATCTCTACTCTACTCTTGCAAAAACAGCATTTTCCATATGTAACCAAGGACTTGTTTTGTTTCTAACCCACTGGGTGATCCATTCTCAGATGATTTTACGAACTGTATCTATTTTATCTTGTTAGCTACACATTTGGTTCAAGTATTTCTAAAGCAAAGGCCAGATCCCAGCTGTCATCCTGGACCTTGAACTATTTTCTCTCAACCATCTGTGGCTTCTTCTGCAATGCTAACATGGTTTCTGGCACCATGTTGCCTTCTGAACCTGTGTCCAACTTCAAACTAATAAGCGTCCCTTTACTTTCAGGCTGACAGGCCATTTGTCTTGTCCTGGCACTCCATCCTGTTTGCTGAATAACACTTCAAATATAGTGGTATCTTCTCCCTGGATCTATGCATTGCACTAATGCAATGAGCAGGGCCATCCTTGCACAGAGCAGGGCCATCTGTGCAGGGCTCGAGCTGTCTCAGATTCTTCCAATACTAGATTTTGCAGACTTGGCTTAAGTAATTTGCCAGGATGCATTTTCTGCATTTCCCCTGCCTTATGAAATCTTTAACAAAGCCAGTCTTAACTGCTCAGATCCATGTTGCACCTGCAGAGACAAACTCTGGCCAAACTAACCGAAATATTTTCAAATCTTCAAATATTTCAGAGGTTGTCTTTCTCTTACCTTACATTTGCCCTCTGCAATTAGGGGGTAAAGTGCAGATGACATGTTTTCTTACACTTTGAATTTTCACTGAATTTTAATAGTGGTAAGGTTTTCTAAACATGCTGTGTTACCATGCATTTCTTCCACTCCCATTCTCATTTGCTGTACACAAATCACTGAGAGCTGAAGTCTCAAAGAAAGAATTGCTTCAATGTGTGGCTTATTAATGCTTTGCTCTACGTCACGTAAGTGCATTGCAAAGACAAAAAGCAGCCCTAAAAATCTCCTGGGAAAGTTTATATTCAAAAGATACAATACCTTTCAAGAAACCTTGTGACACAATCTATGGACTAACTCTGCAAACCCACAGTAGTTATCTACCAGCTTTACCAGCTTAGCTGAAAGTCTCAATGCTCAGTCCCCTCATCTCCCTGCGTTACTCCCCACCAACCAGCCTTTGCAGCTCTTTGCTCATTTCATTAATGCCTCCCAGCTGCCTTATCCTCCCTTACTCTGTACAAAATTAGGTTCTCAGCAGGCTGAGAATTTGACATGGCCAGCAGTTGTGACAGTCCTTGGAAAGGTGCTCTCAAGTGAAGCTCTGAGTCAGAAGAGGCTGGTGAGTCCAGCATCCAGTGTCCTCGACAACTTACTAATGGGTCAGTGCCTTTCTACAATAGGGTGGTGGGACTTCCAGGAGGCTGGTGTCATGGATATCCCACCCAGCAACCACGTGTACAGCTCCCTTTTCCAACTCACACCAGAAATAAGCTGAATAAATCTCAGGCACACAAAGATTTTGGCATGTTCCTTAGGAGTTCTGGAAAGCTGGTAGCCCCCAGACTTTGTCATCTGTGAGTCAAACAACAGACTTTTGGAGTCAGCTAATGGAAACATTCCACTCTTTATGAACTTCAAGGAATGAGGTCTGAAACAGAACAGATGTAGATACAGCCCACTTTCCCACTTTGTGCAGGGGCACCATTATGTCCCTTCTGTCCCCGTCCACCTGTAAGACAGCATGGTGTCTGCTCATTTCCCAAACTACAATTCTGCCTCTGCAATAAGAAAATCAGCCGCAAAATGAAAAAGGCAAGTAGGTGCTCATTCACAGGGAATAAGTCCACTGATTTCCCTGCACGCATTCATGTACTCTGCCTGATAAAATGAAACACAAAATTTACAAAAATGATGTTTAAGTCAAACGACATGTTCTGTTAAAAGCAACAATGGAGATGTTTCGCTCCTCTTAGGCACTCTTTCCTGTACATGGCTAGTGTCAAGAAGGGTATGGTCACAGGAATAAGAAGCTTTTGCAAGAACCATGCCATTAGAACCCCAGGATCACCTCCTGTGACCACTGGCAGTACTGCCACCAGAATCAGAGTCAAGATCATGAGCCACAGTCTCAGGGAAGTACAAACTGTTTTCCACATCCACCGTCTGAGGCCAGAAGCAAGAAGCAAACACCACTGACACAGAAATGGCTACATGTGGTGCTGAAGAAATATAGTGACTGTGCAATGAACACCCACAGAGCAGATGCAAGATGGTATTCGGTACAGCAAGCATCAGCTAGGTGTAAATGATGACAGCTGGGGACTTTGTGCATGATGAAACAGCAGCACATGCAGATTTGGCCTCCTGGAGACCAAGGCAACAGTGCACACGCTGAGCACTTCCACTATTCACATGAGATGCAATCTCATGAGATGTGAGGGTGCCCCCTCTTTTACAGTTGAAAGGATTGGCTTGAGACCAACCAGGAGAATCAAATACATGAAAAAAGGATGGTCAGTCTTCTGGGAAAGTGGTATTGGGCGCCTGACCTTGCTCTTCTGGCATGAGGCAGAGAAGCTAGGGCATTCCCCTCTCTCATTTCAATCAGTGCTTGCACTTGAGCCTGCAGGTGAAACTCCCTGAAAAAGCAGTTTGAGATGACAGAAAAGCTAAACCAGAGGAACATAAAATATGCAGGTGATATTTTGCCGATGCAGTAAGATCCTTCAGTCTCAGTTCATCACTCCTTTACTGGACCTTACAGCACAGACTTACCAAATCTCTGGTTTTAAGATGAAGCAGGAGGAAAATAAGTTTTAATTGTGTGAAGACACTTTTCAACAAGGACTGAACATCAACACATAGTTCACATTTCAGTATCCATACCAACTATGGGTGAGATGAACTGATAAATGTGTTAAAACAGTTAGGCAGGTTAATTTCTTTTAAAGGATAAATAGAGTCACAAAAACTTTTCATTATGGAGTAGATAAGGCTTTGTCAATATAGTTAGCTGGAGAAAAGAAATTATATTCTGTATTTGTTTGCAGGAAAAAATATTATATTCTATATTTGTTTGCTCTGGAGATATACAAGATATATCTTCCCAAGCATGACTCACTTCGTGAAAATGATCTTTTCAGAAAAGAAGAAAATTGCAATATCCTTATATATGATGAATTATAGGACTCTCTATTAAAAAAATGAGACTGGCATTGTTTCCAAATTTGTGACTCTATGCAAGAATGAACACAGTTCTGTAGCAAGTACATTTGTACAGTCAGTTGTCAGAGTCTTATTTGGGCAGAACTGGATAGATCCACCCCAGCACATCCTCCCTGCAGCACAGCAGTAACTTGAAGGCAACAGCAGCTATGAAAGCTCTCACAAAACACGAATAAAAAAGACAAAATACAGACCTCCAGCTCAGATTGGTCTGGTCTCATTCAACATAGACCTCAGTGAAATACACACAGAGGAAAGTTATAATAAGGGGATCAGTGAGATGAAAAGATGACGTATGAGAGAGAATTTATATACTTGGAGTCCAAGGAATTGATCAGCTTTCAAGAGCTGGAAAAAATCAGTTAATAAGTTTAACTTGCTGAACAAATATTTCCAGAGAGGTAGATGTAGAAGAAATATCTGTGGATTAGACAGCCTGTCATATTGATAGGTCAAATGCAGCTGAAAGAACTGAAGAGATTTACCTGGGTAAGAGGCTGATTAGGGTTTTCTGACACCTAGCATATTAACAGAAAACATGGGGTTGATCTCTCTAAGTTTAGGACTAAAGCCTAGCCCAAGTCAGAAGTTTGTGGCCATGTTTTAAAACAGAGGTATTGACTTTTCCCTTCAGAATGGCATTTTCTATTTTTCATCCCCAAATCAGACACTTAAAACCTCATTCAAAATCAAAGAAATTATTTCTGACTTGCTGAGAAAGCAAAACATGGAATTTGAAGTTGGTCTAATTATTTCTGAAATTTGTATTGTTTTGCAAATATTCAATTTTCTCCCCACAAAACCAAAAAGAAAATCTCCTCCCCAGAATAATAATTTATTTTTTTTACCAAATACATCAGTTGAAAAATGGAAACTCCAAGTCTTTATGAAAAATGAAGCCCAACAGATTTCATCCAGTGAAGACCTAGTTAAAAACAGCAAAGGTCTAATGGATGGCAGTCCCACTGAATTATGAACCCCAACACTGAGCATTTATGATAAAGAACTTGAATACATTTGCCACAGCAGTAATCCAAGCTAAATACACCATTAAATGCTGAATCTAATTAATTAAATTTAGCAAAATGTCAAAGGTCAACCACAAAATTTCCACATCCATTCAGTTTGACAAAGAGGTAATCAAATAATTTCCAGTTGTAACTTAACTATAGGTGCAAGATATAAGCCCAAGGTAATTTTGACAGGTTTCTGGAAGTCACATGTATAGTGTATTCACCTTGGTCCTTGTGTAACAGATAACAGTGGCATTTTCACACATTACATTATGTGTTCTTGTTGTGAACAGTGTGAAATTTTATTCACCATTCCTCAGCCATTAGGAAAAATGAAAAGATTATATACCAAATTATGCAAATTGACATTGGTGATCTTTTAAGATATTGCTGGAGGTTTTTGAGATATATTACCAGGATAACCTCTGTACATCAGAAAAACACCGCAGTGCTGGCTATCTCATTTCCATTTTATAGCCTGTGTTACAGACATAGGTACATTATATTTCAGAGATATATAGCAGGGAGGCTTATAATTTATCCTTATCTGTAGAATATGAAGTAGGGTTTTAGAAACTCCTGCTTAGAGCTATTCTGCAGTGCAACTTTGATAAAATTGACAACCTATCTTTTTAGTCAAAGATTTATAGGACACAACTGCTTCCAATTTGCTTTTCAACAAGAAACAGCATTTCATGTAGAAGGCTCCCCCAGCCGACTTTGGGTGCAAGAATTACTGTTGAGAGGGAAGGGAAATGGCTTTTGCTGACGTAAATTGATTTTTATTACCTAGGTGAACCTCTCAGTCCCTGGGGCTGGCCAGGGTGCCCAGGCCCCCAAGTAAATTATGGGCAAGGAAGCCCAGGGGAAGGAATGTGCTTCTCACTATGAGCAAACGAGACCTGTAGGGGCATGAGTTGCACTAAATTTAGAATATTTGATGTCACAGAAAAGGGTACCACTACATGATTCTAAACCTTAAGGGCTCTACCACAGAGATCACTGCCTCTATCCACTGTCCACAGTGACCCTGTTCTTCTGGGACACATCTCCCTTAGGCTAGCTCAGCTCTGAGCCTCTATGTTCCTCCATAGAGAGCCTCAGCCAGAGCCTCTATATTCCTCCAAGTAAATTACAGGAAACTGAAGAACGTAAATGCCTGAAATCCTCTGACATATTCCTGATACAACACCTATGTGGACATAACTGGGCAGTCAGATGCAAGCACAGAGTCCTGGAATTTATGCTCGCAACAACTGTACCTGCTCAACAAGGGGGCTATATGATTAATTAATTCATCTTTGCAAAGCACTTTGAAAGATTAAAAGTGGCAATTAAAGTGTTTGGCTTGTACAAAGCTGAGACAACAAAATACTTTGGAAGAAAACAATAACTGATAACTTTGAATATTAGTGCTGCCACTTAGAAAGAATGCATAGACAGTAGTAAATTAATGAACAGAGTTTTAATGAATAGTATCACCTGAAGGGATGGAAAAATTGCAAAGATGTGCTAAAATATTGTGAATCACTTAGCAACTTTGGATCATATCCAGAGGCTATACCTGGATATAAACAAAGGATGAGTTAGTGGGGTTTTATTCTGCTAACAAAGTCTAGAGAAGTTTCTAGAAAATCACTTATCTTTCTAGTATCTTAACATGCAACAAAATTAAATTGTAAAGCAGATACTATGCTACTATGCTCTCCATCAGTCACAAGTTGTAACATAGCAGAAAAATCTGCTCTGCTTAGGAATTGGTTTAAACAACTGATGTAGCTTCAGTTTCATACTCTAAACCCTGATCAGTGTACAGCACAGAAAAAGCCATCTTTTCATCTGCCAACAGTAATGCGATTCCTGTTCTTTAATTTGTACTTGGAAAGAAAACAGATTTGTTCTCTTCAGGAAGAAAAATTCCCTACAGTGAAAGGGCCCTTGAGTAATTTGTTTTTCTAGCAAAACAGGTTGGTATTGTGACCCTTGAATTCCAGAGTATCTTTAAAAGTAAAGAATGCAACTGCAAATTTATGTGTAAATATACTCAGACAGCGTTTTACTTCTTTCCTTCTGGCAAAAGAATGAAGAAATTGTTATCTTTAAGATTAATGGAAACCCAACACTGAAATGAGCCATACTGACTTGCATCTTTCATTTCTCAGGGTACCCAGTTTCAGTTGGACTTATATGTGGGTATGACTCAGCATTAGAATTTCAATTCAATTTGATCTGAAATTCATCCAAGGTAACTCTGAAGAAGCTTGTTATACCTCTCATTACACTATCGTGTTTCTTATAGTCCTTGGGTGAGTTTTATATTTTGGATTGGATCCTTCCCTGTTGCCAGCTAGGCTGGTGCTATGAAAGCAAAAGAATGCAGCAATGAGGGATCCAGAAGCAGGTGAATGGCAGGAGATGGAATAACATGAGTGCCAGAAATAGAAGTGGTGCTCTCTGAAATGCCCATACCACACCACATAATGACAAACAAATAGAAAAGGAGAACGTAGACAGCTGAGCAGTCACATCTCTACACACAGAAATGGACCCGAACCACAGGTAAATAGCACTGTCCAAAGTTATAAACGTTATCAAATTGTTACACATATATTCTGTCACATTAGGTTGTATTTACAGAAAGCTGTATGTGTGATTTTTAGTTATTTCTAAGGCACAAATCATCTGTACTATGTGGGATCCAAGCATTTCTCAACACCAGAGCATTCACTGCCTGATTTTATAGCCGGAATTTATTGTTTACTATTTGGCTGTCAGATTTATATGGACATGCAGTCAACTACAATCATAGATCAGCTAGAGCTGAGGAGACACAGTTCCTTCTTGTTCTTAATTAATCATAGATTAAGAATGCATTTCTTCAAGGACTGCAGGACCTGCTACCACAAACCTCATTGGTATCTCCAAGGCTTTTTACAGTATGATCATTCCTGGATACAGTACAAATATACAAGGGGTGCCAATGCCAGCAAGTCCCAGTTTTCTCATGACTGTACCATTGCCTGCTTTTAGGAAGGAACGTGGGCATGGTGCCTACCCCACTCATCCATCACATCATTAGATTTTCAGTTCAGGAAAGCACTGAAACCAAACGCCGCCATGGCCTTAATGGGAACAGTCCACACCAAATACTCTCCCAAGAGGTTTTCCATTGGCTTGCCTCTTACCTTCCCCATCATTCACTGGGTTAAACCACAGTCTCACAGCCAGCATTTCCCCTTCTCTTTCAAAACAATGTGCATACTTTCACAGAAAAGCAGGAAATCTTGACCCAGAGTTTCAACTTCCTGTTCAGTTCCCCAAAGTTGTTTCCTCTGGTGATTCTACAATGGGTGTTGTTATCCAGCAAAGATGGCAATAACTCCATTGCCAGAACAATTCAAAGCTTATTTCAGAACAGCTGCACACTCTTTACATTTTTATTGACATAACTATCACAGGCTAATAAAGTTTCATTACCTGTACTTAAAGACATTATTATCATGTTGTGTGTTTATATAATACAGAAATAAATCTGAAAGGAATCTTGCATCATTTTCATCCATAAATGCATAGCCATTTAGACATGAGTATGCACGTATGTCTTATATTGCATGAAATGCAAAATTCCCTATACTTTCCCCATTATAAGAAATCACTGGGACCATTCCTGACTTAGGGATGAATTGCTTCTCTATTCTTAATCTTTCATTGGCTATATTTGAAAATGCCAAGAAGTCATCAGTGATATTGGCTGCTGATCTTGCATCCCTGAATACCTAGCAACAGTCCTCAGATGTGCAGGAGTTTGCACCGTTTACAAACTTAATTCAGCACCTGAAGGAGCTAACAAATGTCAAAATATCACTTAAAGTATATATTTGTGGAAATATTTCATTTAATAAATGAAAACTGAACATGTTTAAAAATATCATGTTCTAGTTCCTCATCTAAATTTCAAAGTAAAAAATCAAAAAGCTATCTTTTAATGAGGTAAAAGGCTATTTCACTTTGATTTCTTTTATAAATGGAGTTTGATTGAAGTCGGTATGTTCCACAAAATGTTTTGATCTTGTTGAATAAGCAGTTTCTGTTGGAAAATTGTATTTTCATCATTTCTTGGAGAAATTGGTATTGCTCTATTAACTGTAGTGATTTACAGCAAGTGAGGACCTGGGTTGTAACAGCAGCAATCTTTGTTGGTATCTTGCAGGCAGTTTTAAACAGCAAAGGTATTGTAACAATGACAGAGAATGCATTTTGGAGAGATTGAGAATAGTGGACATGCAGTAAATTACTTTATATTAATAAGCTTAGTTTCAATGTGATTCTTGGCAAGCAGAGCAGAAGATGAGCAAAGAACCACTTCAATATATGCCCACAAATGGCTACTGTGCTATTTGCTTTAAAAAGCAGATTTCAAAATACTGCCTAAAGCCAGCTAGAGGGATCAAGCAGGGTCACAGCAAGACAAGCTACAGCTGCTTGAGAGAAAAAGCTGTATTTCTGTAACGGAGGGCTGACAGCCTTATGAACCACAAGGCAGTGGGGACAGAAACCAAGGACTTTTGTTTATACCTATTTAGTGTGCATGTAAGCTTCAGCAAATATATAGATATATATAATATGTCTGTACCAAAGGAATCCTTAATTAAAACAAACCACCCACTAGCTTGCTGATGTCCTCAGATGACTCATTCCACTGCGACAGTACGGCAGAGGTTTATGAATATGTTTTGGAGGCTCTCATTTCAGAGTGTCACATCTTTAAGGTACACCGTGGTCCGTTGTATTCACTTGCCCGCCCTCATATTTCTTGGTCAAAAGGAACGTTTTAATTCTTTCTCTCCATGCAGGTAAGTATGCTAAATGTCCTGTGACATTGGTGTCATTAGAAATAGCAATAATTAATTGCTCTGTCAGTCCTATTTAAGGCCTAAGAGCAAGTCTGAGCTGCTTTGGTAGCATTTTTATTTTGACAGGCTGAAAATGAGTTGCTTGACAGTTATTAACAAGCATTTCTATGGAAGCATAAGGACTGGCAGACATGGAAAAAAGTGGGAAATAAAAAGAACAACAGAAGAAAAATACCCCCCCATAACTCATTTGTGCCTAAGATGCACCATGTCAAACAGGTGTAACATTCACCTAAGGATAAAAAGAAGCAGGTAACCCCATTCTTAAGAGTCAGATGCTTTTGTGCTTATTCACCACAGGGTTTGACATAGGACAGTAGTTCCACGAACTACCTGAATGATTCAGTAGTGACAAACAGCACTGAGGAGCATATAGAACTAGCAGGGACATAATCCAAATTATAAAACTGCATTTAAGTCCAAAATGATCCTGAATAATTGAACATACTAGGTGGAAAAAAAAAAAAATCAAAGGAGTGGCTAGACCAAATCCAGATGGGAACACTATGAATAACTCAAGTCTAGAAAACAGCACCTACTAACAACATATATGGAGTTCAGAGTATAACCAGCAAAGAAAGGTCCGGAGGCGAAGTATGATGGCTAAATCTAAAACAGCCCAATGTAACACATGCCAAAGGCTCTGTCTTCCATATCTTTAAAGATGCAGACAAGCCATGGGAGTAACCTTGAGTAAAACAGTTACAAGATAAATACAGGACAGCATTTCTACATGATTCTATGAAAAAGTTGACTGGAAAAGGTGAATAATCCTGACTGCTGAAGACTGTGAAGAGAAGGACAGAAAAATATCCTCTGTCAAAACCTGCACATTCCAGATCTCTTCAGTGCCAGATGATTTCTCTGTGTCAAATTTGGCAGAGAAGTCCGATTCAGAGAATCTCTGAATCATAGTTGATCCCACTGACCTCACTGCAAGGCTACCAAAACAAGGAAACCTCTCTGACAGCGTGGAAAGATACAACACCAGTTCCAATAATGTTCACAGAATTGTTGGTCACCAAGTATAAAGACCATATTTGCTGAAAAGTATGGTGCACGAAAGTGAATTCCTATGTGAAAGCAAATTATAAGGCACAGGTTTACACACCTTTACTCCAACAGAGATTATTTTCTTTTAGAATGAAATACATCATCACAGGGATCAAAATTGAACATTATTTAGATGGGTTACACAAGGCAAGACATCATCTTGTAGACCATCACAAATCCAAAGGCTGCACTGACACAGAAATAACACAGTAATAACAAATTTGATTCAGAACAAATTATAGGCTATTACAAGAACATAAGACATATTTGAAATACATCAGTGTTGTTTTGCCATGGAAGATATTTGAGCAAAATGCCCAGAAGACTACCAGTTTCACTCCTTTGAGACCATCATTCAGTGAGAAACTTATAAAGAAAACAAGCATGATATTCCTTGTGGCAAAAAAAAAAAAAGAGTAGCAATTTGCTTTTCCTCCATTACAACTTTTCTTAGGAACCCAAGTGGAAACTAAAGCTTTCACATGTACTGTGCACCTAAAAGTAATTTTTCCTCTTTCTGAACTGGAAAGAGATCTGCTCACCAACTTACTAGTAAGAAAGAACTCCTGACTCCTGCAGTAGGATTATTTTCCATTTTGAACTCTGATTAAGGAAAAAGCCAACCTACCAACCAATCAACCACTGACCACAACCACACTTTTCTTGCTCAGGTGGTTTCAGCAACTGGGAAATTTAATGCCTGAGAAATAAATAATTTCTCTCAGTAGCTAGAAACCAAAGTTTTATCTTGTTGCTACATAGAACTCAGTTTGAATTAACAAGATTTACAGGTCACGTTGGTAAGGTCAAATATACATGGAGCAGAGTGTATACTATTCCATTCCAGCTGTAACACAGTAAAAAAGCAAAACCCTTCCTTCCTCTCATTTCAATTCCTTACTCCCCAGCTCCTGCCAACGCTCATGTCCTGGGAAACAGTTTATGAAAAAGAAGTCCAGGCCTTAATTCCTAAAACAGAAGCAATTCAAGGTAATTCAGTGTGCCATTAACATTGATTAAATAATTGGCAGGGTGAAAAACTGTCAACTCCAGCGTAAAGTAGTCACTTCATATTGGCAAACACAGCATGAGCAAGTCACTTCAGGAATGCTAACAGTGTCTCTGCGGAATGCAAACCTCAGTGTGGGAGATGTGCCATGCACAGGTCCTTACCTTCATAGCAGAGATCGAGCCTAACAGCAGTGAAACCACACAGAGAGGAAATCAAAAGAAAAAGGTGAACAAGTCTGTCTCTAACACAGTCATACTAACAGAGAGACAAATGCTGATAAAGATTATACCTTATGTTCAACAAAAACCATATTCTCTGGATTATACTGTGGAGATTTATTGTAGATGAGTTACAGTGATTCATTTCGCTGAAGTAATTAAATTTCTGTTGACACAAAAATCTCATAACTCAAGAGGTTCAGCAATCCCTTGAGTTACTTTGGAGAGAAAATGAAATTAAGGTATGTTGGATATAGACAAAGAGAAGAGGCTCATAAAAGTAAGCTAATCAAAAAACTCTGTGCCACAGACAGTCACACACTCAACTAGTTCTGGAGCCACTTGATTATTCTAATGTCCTTCCTTTTACAGCTCATACCAGTATTAATTTATGGTCCATTGCACCAAAATGTCAGCTGTATCCAATGTAAAATTTTATAGTGGAATAAGAAAGCATGATTGCGCTCCACCGCTCCAGGCTCAAACAGAGGTGTTACGTCATGTGCTCTCCAAGGCAAAGATCACAAACTGAGAATAAACAAGCACTGGCACTTTAAAACTACTTTTACTGTTTCAACACTTTTATCTATCATATGTATTACAGCATGCT
Source organism: Hylia prasina (assembly GCA_013397195.1). Taxonomy (NCBI): domain Eukaryota; kingdom Metazoa; phylum Chordata; class Aves; order Passeriformes; family Sylviidae; genus Hylia; species Hylia prasina. Next base: position 297,159 of record VYXD01000741.1, read on the forward strand.
CCTCCACAAACCCCAGCCTGTTGAAGTGCAGCTGAAATTGTGGCTATCAGACTGTGTCTGCTGCTCTTCAGGAAATCAAAGCACATCCTGAGGGTTAGCAACCAAGAGGTACCCTGTTGTGCCCTCACTCATAGGAAGAGTAAGGAAGAACCTTATTCCACAAGTTTCTCAGCTTCCTTAAAAAAAGGTAGGCAGTGGCCATAAGGGAAGGCAGAACAACAGCTGTACAACTCTCACAAGAAATTCCTCACCAGAGACACAGGGCCACTGGTAACTAACAAACCTGCCAACCCCAGCTGTCCCTCTTGCCAACCAACTCCAGGAAGAATTTTTCCTTTTCAGCAAGCTGGCTGGATGATCCATGTTTCTCCCTGATATTTGCCTTTGAAAGTACACAGCACAAGACACTAACTTAGAACCCACAAAACTGCAGATCTGACCCAGGAAACTGTGCAACCCATTAATTTAACTGTGAATAGAACTAACATGGAGATCAGTGTGTCTGACATCCACCCTCTTCAACTACTGATCAAAGGCCCCTAACAATGGAAACTTTACTTTTCACTTCAGTGGATCTGTAACCACACTCAATTATGTTAGCTCAGCACATCAAACTAGAGCTTCCAGAGCTGGCTGGCTGCAGAGGCTTTTTTTTTGGCTTAAACACTAAAATTTAATATAACTGTGTTGTAAGATGACACCTCCTTTTTTATTTGTTTAATCTAGGCAGAGTTTTCCCCTTTATATTAAAAAGAGAGAGAGAGAAATGAGATCAGAATTCTATGAATACAGTGACAAATAATTAAGGAAAATCATTAAAAATCATTTCCAGGTATTTTGAATTCTAGTCATCACTTCATGGGCAGGTTCTGTTTGGTATTAACCAGAACTAAAATCAGGTCAGCTCTTCTAATCTACTCATGATGAAAATGATGAACTAAACCGTAGATTTCACTGATACTACCCAAAAAACCCCCACCAACCCCCAAAACCATCTTATTATCAATATCAAAGACTAACTGCTAAAAATCACACCACGTTAAACTCAAGAAGGTAGTTAATTCCTATCATTCCAGCATCAGAATATAGATTAAAAAAAATGTGAAAATTCTCTTCCAAGCCATCTGATGTACTTTAACTGCAATGGCAAGGCTGCAAGTTTGACCTTCTCTAAATATGCAAAATATAAAAAAACCTCAAGGTAATCTAAAATAAATAATTTTGAATTGAACCACCCAGAAGTCAAAGTAAATCCACAGCTAATATAAATCCATAGTAACAGGAACAAATCTGATTTATCTCAGCTGGCTAATAGTCTCATGTGTTTACTTTCCATAAGAAAAAAAAAATTTACATGGCAATCCTGCATAACTAATATGATCTTCCAGCTTGATTTGTTCCCTAATTAGTTTTCAAAGTGACGTAGTTGCTAGTCCTGAATGTTGTTATGTCATCACTCTACATTCTTAAATTATATTTAAGCTGAAGATGAGCTTTAATCCAAATCCACTTAAACACTGCAAGAAAAAAAACCTGGTTTAACTTTGACGTTTTCAGAAAGCTCCACCTCAATATTAAAAAGCTGCAGTCGTCAAAATATTTTTTAAAAACAAGCTCCTTTTTGGGGCAGCTCCTTGTTGGCAGCAGAGTTTTAATTCAGGGCATTTTGAATGTTTATAGACTCTACTTCATAAGAAGAGTTCTAAGGCCACTACCAAATTAAAATATAGGTCTTAAATCTATTGTTTAAAGTGTCCCCCTAAAATTATATGGGCTTGTGAAAAATACTAGTACCTAACAAAGAGAAGTCAGACAAAATCTGATACCAATCTGGGCAATTAAACCTAACTTTAACTCCTATCCAGTATACAGAGCTTTTCAGTCCTGACTTCGTGTTCTGGCATAAGATGTCCCTCTCAAATTAAGATATTCCTGTGGGTAACCACAGAGCAGGAAGTGTCATCCTAGCTATTCTCACAAGATAGGATGAGACCATGAGATCTGAAGGTGTCAGAGTGTCTATCAGCTAAGGCGGCCTCTGTCCGGCTTCTGAGACACAAACAGCTCAATCTGGGAGATATTCAGGATGTGCCTCCTGCTACTTGGACCTTTGCTATTGTGCTCTGACAGTGTGTCAGGAATCCCACAGACTCCAGGAGGAACAGAAGGGCATGAGGAAAAGGAAAATTCATCCTACTGACAATGAGAAGAGAACATGGAGTAAAGACCAAGTGCAACACTGCTCCAACATCATCAGTGTTCATGTGCAATAAAAATCTAAACCAAAGGAACTCATCCCATAGATAATGTATTTTGTCTGTGAGGCTGTGGTCTGTCAAATCCCTTGGTGAACTGAAGGGCCTAGGGAAAAACTCAAATATCACCTTTAATTAGGCAATTTAGATTCCTGATATAAAACAACTTAGGGAAGGAAACAAGACCAACCCCAAATCCACCAGAACAATGTCAAACAAATGGCTGATGTACATGAATGGCTGCTGCCTTTTGCTCATGCAAAATATTCACAATACCAAAATGAATTTTAAAGAAAACTAAACAGTATGCCTCTCTAAGCCTTCAAAAAAAAATCATTAAATTAAAAAAAAAAAAAAAAAAAAAACAACCCAAAACCAACAAACAAAAAAAACCCCAACAAGCTGCACAAAAGATTTGATGACAGTCTTTCCTGGTGTCTGGCACAGTCTCAAAAGAAGCATTTTTACCTAAGCAGCCAGAGGCTACAACTTTTCTCATGCTTGAACATCCCTTTGCTGGTGGGAACCTGAATGTCCCACTTGCTGACACATCTGACAGAAAGCTGTTTGTTCCAAGGGTTTTCTGAATCCATCCATTTTCAGAAGAGCCCATGTCCCCTTTAAAATACTTTTGCTCAAGTCTTTAAGGAGTGTTTGAGAGTCAGACAAACCATTTTTTTCACAGAGAAGTGTCAAGAGCTGTCTCAGCTAATGCATTACTGTTCCTATATTGCTGCCACTGAGGGGAGAGCTGATTTCTTTCCCTGGGGCGTTCCCCACACCCACCCCATATCTACTGAATATATGCACTCAATCCCCTGCAGGTCTGAGTCCTGTTGCCTGCATCAGGTTTGGGAATTTAGAAGTCCCCAAGCAGTAGATTTGGGCCGTTTTTGTTCACCCAGCCCTGAGTTTCCTTGGTAAATCAAAGGTTTGTATGCAAAGCCTGCTGAATCAAACAGCCAGCAACCCATATCATTCAATTTGCCACGCTGGGTGGAAAAAACCCTGAGAACTGAAAAACTTATTCTTGCAAGAAACAGAAATCAAAGAGCGGGAGAAAAACAAAGAAGCTCAGATCAGTCTCAAAAGACATTCAGTCTCTAAAGGCACTCTATCCCCAGAAAAGGAAAAAAACAAACCGTCAATACTCCATGTAAGGAAGTTTCCCTAAACATGCAGCTGGCTCCTTGTGGCTCTCAGTGAGTTGTACACAAATTCCTTCTCTCGAGTGCCAGCATCATTGCGTGGAATCCATGGCAGAAAGAGGTGAGTGCTGTTTTCCAAAAGTTATTGCACATTACCACAGCCGACTTCAACAATAACTTCTAAATGAAATGTAGATAAGCCCTCTTAATTCCAATTACCCTTTATTTTAAAGCTTAATTACAGTAGTACAAGACTGTCATCAAATGATAATTACAATTTATTTAAGCACCAATAAGTAAACATTAGGTTTTATTTTCCTACTGTGAAATGTATCTAACCTAATGGGCTGATAATTCCATTTAATTGTGTGCAAAGAAACTGGGTAATTTCTGTCAGGTATCATAAAATGGCAATGACTGCTTTATCACAAGATATTAACATTTTCCAAAAGCAACTGTTCTTTTTATGAATCAGCAGCTTCATTCAGCTTTATTTAGTTCCCAATAAAAGGACAAAAGAAAAAGTTGGAAACCTGTGCAGTCAGAGAACAAGGTCTACTTTGGGCCCTATCAGTAAAATGTAACTAAATTGTGGCAGAAGAAATCTTGCATCTTTCAGGATTCAGCAGATAGGCAGTGACTGCCACAAGGCTGTGAAAGCCCTGCCTTGAGACCTAAGCTACCTACATGGCATTAATCAGCAAAGTGCTTTACATTAGATAAGATCTGACCATCATCTTGCTGTGGCCCTGGTTCTGGATCAGGCAGACACCAGTCACAGAACCCCTGCTGGAAATCAGGAGTCAGGATTTACAAACATTCCCAGGATGAAAATCCTTCTAAGTGGGCCTTGTTTTCCAAACATCCCAAATGTATTCCAGCACTACTTTACTGATTACTGAAATGAAATAAAGGAATCAGTGGCAGATTTGCCTGCTTAATACTTATAAGCAGGTGCTGCAGACAGCAAGAAGGGCTCAGATAAGACTTCAGGGCATCATCAAAAGGTAACTGAACAGCTGGATCTAACCCTTGGGCATTTTTATTTCCACTCCAGAAAAATTAATAAGAGAGACTTTCTCTGAATCCCACCTACCAGATGGTGATTCTCCTTTTGCAAACACTCTTGGGTCTATTTCAGGATACGAAAGAATGACTTTTTAATAGGGAAGAGGTGGAAGGGTGGAAGATACGATAGCACTGGTATTATATGGAACTAAAGATTCAAATAAAGCATAACAAAACTTTTTTCTCCACTCAGAAGTTTCCTTTCAAAGCCCAGAAGAATTTTTATAGCTACAAGTCCACACATCCAGAGAGAGCCTCTCCATTTAAGGCAGCTGCATGTAGAGTCCCACACCACATAAAATCATCTTTCCCAATCTTCCCAGAGCTGCACAGTGTAAACCCTGACTGCCAGAAGGACATTGGCTTATTTTAACACCAAAGAATCCAATGTCTACTTGGACAAACAACTTTAGTAGTTCAGTATAATACCCACTCTGCTCTTCACTGCTCAGCTCAAATGGAAATCAGCTCAACATCTTCCTTCCATGTCAGGAGGAAAACAAAGCAAACCAGCAGTTGTGAAAAAAAGTCTGCTTCTTGAGAGGATGGACTTTGCCTTCTGAGTCCCCAAACCTCCTCATCCACCTTTCAAAGTGCAGCATCAGCAGAAGGACCCAATTCCATTCCTCAGGCCTTCCCAGAAGGAATGCATTTTTTGCAAAGGGAAAAATACAGCGTCTTTGACAATTTCCTCTGTAATAGTGACTTGGCCACACTGATATACGAAGTCCAGCATTGGTCTGTAGCCAACCCAGACACCATCACCTCAGGTTTTGCTTTCCCATGGGACCTTACTGTCACTGGATTGTGTCCAGGATCCATCTATTAGAGGCCCAGGCTACACAACGCTGCATCCATCCACTACTTGCTGTGCTTCACCCCAGAGCATGATGCAGGTGGGAATCCTTTCCAAGTGCTCTGCTCCAGTTTAGTCAAGAAACCCACTGAGATGTGTTCAAGCAGCTCAGAGCAGCATTTGAAAGCTAACTAACATCAGTTCCTCTTCACAAGCACATATCTTTATGAGGAGGCTGAAACACCTGAATGTTTTACAGACAGAAAAACCAATTTGTAATGCTCTTGTTACAAGAACCTTCATTTTTGGAGACAGAATTTTCTGTGTCTCTAAACTAAATGTTTTTCAGTGATTCAAATAGGTACTCTGAATATTGTTTGACCTAGGATATAAATAAATAAAAAAAGGGAAAACTTGGGCATAAGAGATTCCTGACCTCAAAATGTGGTGCCATTTTTATTAATAAGCACAGGTCTATGCAGTTTTTACATGAGGTCTAACTAAGCTGGCAACAGTCGAGCAATACTATTGTCACAGAATTGTGCTGGTAATTTTCAGATTTTTTCTGTATCAGTAATACTTATATTTCTGAAGAGGAGAAAATATGAGAAGGGGGAAGACATCAAACAGAAACAACTACATTTTTATTAGTGATGCATCTAAAATAATTCAGTTTACAACACTACTGGGTACAGAGGCCTCTGCATGCAAATTATCCTGATATCTAGGTCACAGGATGCTTCAATGTGATTTCTAATTAACAAACAGAAATTACCATTCTAATCAAATCTTTCATAAAAATGCTGATAGTGAACTTAACTAACCTTTATCAATAAGATAAGCAATTCCAAAGATAAAATCTGGATGTTTATGCTGTCCATAAGCTGTGTTAGCAAGAGACGTCATTCCCGATGCCTACCACACTCACAGCCTCCTTCAGCTGCAGCTCTTTGGCTCAATAGGCTTTTAATTGTCATGCAGGAGGAGATCAGTTTCAGGTAAGGAGGTTATTTTGATTAAATACATTTTTTTAACTTTGCAGCAAATGCATGGAAACAAAGAGATTCTCACCAAGCAAGAGTGGACTCTTACTTCCTAACATAAAGATATAAGGCAAGAATCACAAAAAAATTATTGATGCAGCAGGACACATCTTTGTGTGGCCTAAATTATGTCCAGCTATGTCAATTTTTTTCAGATTTTTTTTTCCTATAAAATCAGATGTTTTATTTTACCCTGTTCTTTTCCAAGTGAATTGTTTATAGATTGTTTGTCTGACTCAAATAGATTTTTTACCATGCCATGAATGTGCCCACCCTTCCTTTCCCCCCTCTTTCGTTTCTAAAGATAGCCTCACTATGAGGCAGATTCCTTTCTCTTCGAGAGCCATGGAGTTTCCACCAATTACTCAATTTGCAATATTGCTGATTTTACATTATAATCTCCATAAATTAGAGATATTACAATCAAGTACAAAAGTGGCATGCATTATTTGGTGTGCATGTGAAATTAGCATAAATGAATCATTTAATTTACTTAGCTCTACCATATCTCTGCAAATTAAAAAAAGGCATCAGCTAGTCTTTTCATCCACATCTTGTTTATGAGCCTATCTCTGTGGCTTAGAGTCACTCACAGGCAATGGAATCATGTACCATGAACAGTGCCAGTTAAGCAAAATGCATCCCCTTCATTAGGATAAGTGATATCCCCAAAGTCAAGAAAAAACTATCAGCATGGTCTAACTTGAGCCAGGTATAAATGCTGCCAAACAAAGCTAAGAGCATCAACATAATATTCGTCAATGCTAGAGACAAGGGTTTGCTGACTTGACAGCAAAATTAGGGGACAAATTCTCTCCGTGTTGAAGACAATAGAAAATGGATTTAGACATTACTCAAAATACCTACTCAGTATTGCGAAGCACAAGTAAAGAACTAACAACAGCAAGGCAGGGGTAGAAGTGTTCAGAGAATAGCACGATGAAGGCAGATACTGAATAACTGCATTTTGGCTCCTTTTCTCTTACTCCAGAAACCAGTTTTTCCCAGCATTCCTCTGTCTATTTACACATATGCATGATAAGATCTCATTTTATGCAAGGATAAGGCGAAGTGGGCACCCTATTTCCCCTGTAATCACACTAAAATAAACAGCACAGGAATATCAGGCCCCTGATTTTTGAATGCAGATTCTGCACAGCCATCGGACACTTTAGAAGAAAAAAAAATAAATGGTGGTAAATCCAATCTTTTCCTCATGTTCTTCCATACTTGAAAAGCCTTTGGTCTCAGATCATCCTTGAACCAATTAATTGGCATACCGCAGTGAGAAACCTTTTTTCATCACCAACAATTTGACATTTCCATCCCTGCTAGCAACGAATAACTAAGCTGTGAAACTTCTACAAAGAGAAATCACCCCACAAACTTGGTCACTCACCCTGTGTTTCATGATATGTCTAAAAAGACAGTGAAGCCTGAAATATGAAAATAACATCCCAGCATGGTGACTGGCCTGGAAGGTCAACCTAGAGACAACCCCGCAGCTCACTCAGTTGTGCTCTTGTGCCAAGATGTGCACGTGCTCCAAACAAATGCACTTTAATCACAGTTTTCCATTGTCAGAGATTACATGTTCTACAGGAAGTGGTATTAAATATAGCATAGAAATGTAACATAGGTGTTACAGCTGGAGTTGTGGTGGGCTGCAATAAACTCTTTGTTCCTGGAAAGTCGATGGCGCAGCTCATGTTGGAGGCCATCTCTATCCACATGGATAGCAAGAAGGTGGTTAGGAGCAGCAAACAAATTTATGAAAGGTAAATCATGCTTTACCAACCTGATTGCCTGATATGACAAAACAACTGCCTGGGAGGATGAGGGGAGAGCAGTGGATTTTGTTTATCTCAACACCAGCAGGGCTTTTTACACACACACAAGACTTTTCTCTGACATCCTCAGGGAAACTCAGGAAGCATGGAATGGGTAAGTAGACAGTGAAGTGGATTGAGAACTGGCTGAACAGCAGATCCCAGAGGTTTGCAATCAGTGGCACAGGGTCCAGTGGGAGGCCTGTCACTAGTGGTGTCCCCCAGGGGTGAATACTGGCCACAATATTGTTTAAGATGTTCATCAATGCCTTGGATGAAAAGGTGTACGTCTCCTCAGCAAGCTCACTGATGACACAAAGCTGGGAGGAGTGGCTGATTCCCCAGAGATGCGCAGCCCTTCTGAGGAACCTCGAAAGGTTGGAGATGAGCAGAGAAGAACCATCTGAAATTCAAGACAAATGCGCCTTCAACTAAGGGTGATGCACCTGGGGAAGAACAACCTCAGGCACCAGCACAGGTTGGGGCTGAGCTGCTGCAAAGCAGCTCTGCAGAGAAGGGCCTGGGGCTCCTGGTGGACAACAAGCCATCCAAGAGCCAGCAGTGCCCTGGTGGTCAAGCAGGCCCATGGTATCCTGGGGTGCATTACAAAGAGATCAGGTAGAGGGAGGTGCCCCTCTACTCAGCCTTGGTGAGGCCTCACCTGGAATGCTGTGACCAGTTCTGGGCTCCTCAACACAAGAGAGACATGGAGCAAGTCCAGAGTGTGACAAAGATGATTAAGAAACTGAAACATCTCTTAGGAGGAAAGGTTGAGAGAGTTGGACCAGTTCAGCCTTGAGACGACTGAGAGGGGACCTCATCAATGTCTATCAGTGTCTGAAGGCAGGGTGATTCTGTTCCCTGAGCCACTCCAGAAGAGGACTGCAAACAACAACAGCGAGAATGAGGCAGAATTCCAAGGAGCAGTCTGGGACCATCTACATGTTTGAGATCTCTTGACAGTTAAGTGTTCTCCAGAGAGCAGTTTACAGCACTCAAGCAAAGCTCCAGGGTGCTCCAAATTCCCCTCCTGACATATATGAGGTAGGCTCTGTCACAGAGCTCAGCAGCTCTGCCTTCTGGCTCCCATGTTTGATGGTGCAAATACAGTTTCCTCTTTCGACCCTTTGCAGAGAAAGTGCTATGCAATAATGAGCTGAGACAAACACATCCTCCTTGTGAAGTTTCACACCTTAAATACCACTCCTTGAAACTTTCTCTGCAGATCCTCACTCAGCAGAACAGGCCAGATGTACTCTGAAGGGCTCCAGAATCCATCCATTCTATTCTTGCCTACTAGGTGCACAACAGATGATCCAGGGTTTTTCCTGCTTAGCATGTAGAGCTTCTTGGATCAGCAGGAGCCACTGCCTTTGTTCCTACACTGTATACTATCTCCCCATCACCCATCCAGTGCCATATTCAATTATTCATGAACGAAATAACAGTTTTCAGCATTAATAATTTACTGCTACACCAACTGGATGTGTAAGGTAAAATGTAACTGATATGGGAGTCTGAGCTTTGGCAGCTTTTATAATACCCATTCATCTAGCATTTTCCATCATTAATCCTCGTGCTTTGCTGACTAGAACATTTGCTCAATGACAGGCATATTTCCCCACTGACATGGATCTGGTACATAGGTTCAGTACCTGCAAACAGGAAACGTATTTTTGTTTGTGGGACTTGATTTATTGAAGTGCTGACATTAGATTTTGCAAAGTCTTACTCTCAGGAGAAGTCACATGGACCTAAGTAGGTCTGCTTGCTTAAAAAAAGCTTGCTGATATCAGTGCAAGGTAGTGAGGATGGGTCTCAGGCAAGTACATAATAATGATAATGCATTTAATAATAATAATTAATGGTTTATTATCTAGCCTCAGAGACAGTCCCACTGCCTTTCTTGTGTCCAAAAAATGAAAAAGTCTTTCCCTTTGGGGGGACTTGAGCTAATTATATATACTGAGAACCTCATCAGAAAACTCTAATTCACTGCCTGGCAGCACATTGGCATTGAAGAGGTGCAGGTGTAGGAATTCCCCTGGATTGGAACCAGACACAGGGATGTTCACTACACTCCTCATTAAGGTAATGGTACATTTGGAATTTCCTTGATCTGACCCCTCTAGCCACCCACAAGATGAAAGGAACAAGATCATTAGCAATGCACCTTTGAATATATCCTATAAAATCAGGAAATTCAAGTGCTCGTTAGAAATTAAGCCAAAATCCCAAAGAATAAGGTTCCCTTCCTCACTGTTCCTTCCTCACAACAACAAAAATTTGAATATGACACTGATAAGCTGCTGCGTTACTTAAGCATCAGTGCAAGACTTGATTTGCAGCTCAACAGAGACACAATGGTTATCTGTAACTCAGAGCAAGCATCAGATGTAAGCTGAGTGGCATGGCATGCTGTCCCACACCTTATCACTGTTAAACCTGATATCCCCCTCCCCTGTGGCATGTAGTTTAAAGCCCTATCAAATAAGTCCCACTATCCTTTGACTAAAGACTGTCTTTCCCCTTTGACAGAGGTGAAACCTGTCTGAACTCAGCAAGCCTGGTGTCATGTAGGCCATCCCTTTATCAGAGAAAACAAAAATTTTGGCATGGAGCCATGTGTTAATACACTAACGGTCCAGGGATCTGAAACCATCTGTTTCTTTCGATGTTTCTACCTGCATCTGGAAGAAGAGAGGAAAAAATAAACTGTGTCCCTGATTCCCTCACCAATGGCCCCAAGGCATTGATGTCCCTTCAGGAAAACCAGTAATTCCACCTAAATTCAATGACATGGTGATTTATTTATCAAGTGAAGACCTGAATATCAGAATACATTTAAAAACCAGGTTCATACTTATGAGATCTCTACTTTGAGATAGCAGCTGTATTATTTGAAAAATGTCAAGTAACAAATTGAACTTTGAATGAACAAAATGATTTTTTTTTTTACTGAGAGCTGAGCAAAGTCCTAACAAGTTTTATTAACATGGCATACTGAGTACTTTTCACAGACTTACAACATGCCAGAAAACACATCATAATTTTCATTCATTTGCTTGCATTTGTAACAATTTGGCTAAGTTTGCCTGCAAAAACAGTTTTCAACCTCCAGCTTGCTCTGGATTCATTCCTGGATGAAAACTCCCAAGTTTGATCCCTACCTCCAAGATTTCCCTACCTGGGCCTGTTTGTTTTACTGGGTCATCTGCAACAGACCAGAAGCTCTTTGCTTTCCAAGACACCTGTACACTAGTCCTGGCTTTGCCACTTGCATCAAGGTGGTGAAGTCACTGCCACCCTGCGAGTTTGCTGGCTGAGGACCTGTCCCTTACAATGCACTGCACAATCAATAGCGTAACAGGGCCTTGATGTTGATTAGAGCTGCCAGCTGCTACACTTAAGTACGTTTTAACAGCAATAATCAGAACAAATAAGAAATGCTACTTGGGGTTTCCAGTGCAGGGAAGGCTTTCTGTACTGCACAGTGTGTCAGCAGCAGTGCAGTAACCAACAGCACTTAGAGGCACAGAAGGAGCACATTTGTTAACCAGATCCCACTTGCTGCTGCTTTTCACTGTAAGCACAATCTAATGATATTAAGGTTTTTAGAGCAGGTTACTGGGAAGAACAAATTAACAAACAACATATAATGCAATGGTTCTGACTCTCAGTGGAAAACTGCTGCTGTTCCACAACAGAACTGCACTAATAATGCAGTTGGTTCAATTGCATATTCCTTCCTGCACTAGTGTTGCAGAGGGCTCCTCCCCTCAGAGGTGACTGGATAGTTTCTTGCTGAACCTTATTTACAGCACTCTGCAGATTACACACTGCTGCAACCAGGCAGAGTTATTTTGCAAAAGGGAAAAAAAAAAAGTATTCTTTTGCTTAAAGACATGCTAAGGGAACCAGACTTTTAGAGAGCTTGTGATGCACACAGCTTATCACTAAATAAAGCATTTTTTTTTCTGCAAACCATTTCCCAGGGAGGGAGAGCTGATGTTCCTATTGCTTAAGACATATAAACAACAAACCAATAACTTACATGGAGGAACATACGCTTTGCTAACTGAGAACTAAGCCATGAAATAGACACCTGGACCCCAATTCAGTCAGACAGCTAAGCTTGACAGTATCAGCACTTATCACCCACTATTTCCTCTTTGACTGACAGGTTCAATGAAGCTGAAAATTGCTTCCTAAACAAAACATGCTTAAATAATCAAAACAATCTTAATGTTAAGGACAGACTATTTCCTTTTTTTTTCCCAGCTAAAACCCTCCCATTTTACACAATCAAGTTTTGTCAAGGCTTCTGATGCAATCTTTTGGGCAATGCATACAGAAGGAAGACTGAGGGAGTTAACACACATTTGCACTAAGCCCTTGATGCAAAATTTTTAGCCATGATCCTAGCATATGTTAGCCACACTGCAGGCCCACGTGTCCTCAAGACATATGTCTCTGTCCTTAAATGGCTAATACAAGCACTTGGGACTTCATAACCATCCCAGAGCTCGGCACTGGATAGCTACCCAAGCATCAGATATGAGTTTTCCAGAGCAGATTAAATCCCATCTTGGATAAAGAATATCAGGGGAGTCTGTGAAGCCAGACAAGCTGTTGTGCAGATGTAGGAACACACAAACATTGCCAACAGGGTCTTAATACAGATGTAAGGGTCCCCTTATGCTCAGGATTGGTAAGGATTTTATATCCACACTGGAAGCCAAGTAGAAATTTCCAAGATGATATGCCATCTCCTCCCAAACAGTAAGATCAAAGCAAATCTGGATGTGTCTATGTGAGCTTAGAGAACAAGGCAGAACTGGCACACTGAGATGCCAAGGAGCTTAGTGGGCCTAGGGCAGATGCTCCAGAAAAACACACCAAGTCCCTCAGAAAGAAACCACAAGTAGTTATGGTCGTTCAGGGATGGTTTCTCATCATCATTCACACCAAGCCTAGGCAGGGCTGCAGTGCTGCTTGTCAGCACAAAAAACAGAGCACACAAATGCTTTACAAAATGTTGCAAGCAGCTGACAGAGTAAGATTTTGCATACACTCACCTCAGCATTACAGTCACACATTCTTTTTTTTGTTAATGTAGACATATTGTGAGGAATGCCATCTTTATCCTGCTGAGCACTCACTGCTTACAAACAGGTACCTGGCAGCTACACCACAGGCCAAGCCTTACTCAAATTTGTCCTTTTTAACCCTTGTTTAAGAGGAAATGCCTTCCTCAAGTTGCTTGCTTGTGGCTTCTGCATTATCTGGGTGCACCCTTTGAGGCTGTACAAAAGCTTTGCCTCAGAAAAGATCTGATTTTTCTCAGAAGAGTACCAGAGCTTTATTTAATCACATTTATCCTTCCTGCATCTTTGCACCTCTATAGCTTTAAGCCTTTCTCAACTTAATTCCTTTAGGAATCGTTAATTCATTCACACTTTTGATCACCTTCTGCCTGGCTCCCAACTCACCAGCCACGAAAGATGTTATACCTCCCAGCTGAGAGTCTATAGAACAAAGGTGTAACCAGCCCTGCTGTGTGATACAAGGAGTTATTTTGGGACCCAGGTATCTTTAATAATGCAAAAGAATACTCTCCTTCCAGTAAAAAAAAGCAGCAAGATAAACAGTTTAAAACAAAATGCTACAACTTAATTTTCTCTGCTTAAAGATAAATTTAAAAATGAGGTGATCTCCTAGAATTCAATCCCACATGATTCTGAAGCTCTGGGATGCTGCAGAGTGCAATACAAGCCTACAAGGGATATTTGAAAGATAGCGAAATAAATTTTGCCATCAAGCAAATGTAGACAGACTCCTGGAACCATTAAAAGTTTTGTCAATCCATTCTCCAAAAAGACACCCTATATTGGCAGTTCTCTTCATCAAGCACATTTCAGGAATAACAAACTGGTAAAATACCAGATAGTATGTAAAGTGAATTGATCATGATGTCCGAGTGCCAATATAGGAAGCGAATAACCTGAAGTAGAAGAGTTTTTTAATACCTCAGGAAAGTCATAATATCATCTGTAACTGGAACTGAAGTGAGAAGAAAGTAAAATAAGTCAATTTTAGGTGCACAGATTTAGCAAATGGGACAATTAATCTTCAGAAGCAGCATAGACAAACAATTTGGGAGGGGTCAGAGTTTTGCACAGCCCTAAGCACTGTTGCTCTGCAAGGCAGCAACTGGAAAAGCTTCAGACAGCTATGGTAGGACAGCAATGGCTGCTCCATGATGGATATTTGTGTGGGAGACCAAGTTTGTCACTGACCAGAACAGCCTCTGCACCTGCAAAACAATTCAGTTGCAGTTTATGATAACCAGTTAACTGTGGGATTAAGTGCTTCACTAAGTTCTCTATCCCCCAAAACTGCAGCTGTCCTCATTCAGGTGCCAGATTATTTACCTTCTGCTCTTCCTAGTTATCCCTCCTTCAGCTTCATTCATCTCCCTGGGGAGACAACTCCTCAGTTCTAGAATCACCACAATCAATCCCAACCTGAGGGACTGCTGGTGACTGGATAACTGCAGCATGATGGAGCACCTTGAAAAATGCACCATGAACTCTGCCCAGAAGAGCTCTGCCAAATTATATGAGGATTAGGTGCTGGGGAGGAAATTCCAGGCAGACAGAGGTTAAAGTAGCTCGCTCAGACTTATGGAACAGAGCAAAACAGGGTAAATTCTACCCAATTCACTTTTAGCTTAACTTCTCATCCATCACTGAAACATTCCTTGATAAAAGATTCTTTTAAAATTATTTTAGTTTTAAGTCTTAAATAGGGCAAGAGAAACAGCTGCAGTTCTGACAGCTTATCTCCACTATAAATCTGACCTGTTCATCTCCTGTAGCATGGATGATCAATTTTCCCCACATCAAAATACGTTGGCAGTAAATAGCAGCAATTCCTTTTTTTGTTAATTAAGAATGAAGTATGCCACAGATCATAATTATTTTTGAAAAATGTCGATGATGATTCAGCATGTAAACAGACAGAACATGTTATTATTATTTTAAGAAAAAATGCAGGTTGTGTTCTTGGGAAAAGGCTTTCTATTTACTAAGATTTGAAAAGCAAAACTAGAGAAGATCAGATTCAACAACAGTATGGTATTTTAGGAGACATTGAGTAAAAGGACCGCTTTTTTTTAAATTCATTAAAATCTGCCCCATGACCCTACCTCAGCACTCCAAGGCCTGAAGTGCAGAGGTAGTGTAATAATCAGGTTATGTGTGCAGCATCTGCTTTTTAATGAATCCATGATGCATGTACTTCACTGCAGACAGCAGAATGTGCTACTGCAACATATTTTGGGTTCTTTAACATCTTCTAGATATTTACAAAAGTCCATAACAAGGTGCTACATTTGCCAGAGGACAAATTGGGCTCAATCTCTCATGCATTTCATGTTTCTTGTTAAGAGTTTGATTTTTGAGGAAATTGCAAGAAAAAAATCCTCATCCCTCTTAACCTGCCTGAGCAGAGAATCCATCCTGCTTGCTACACTGCTGAACTCCAGCTAGCTGAAACAAATACCTCTTTGTTCATCTGCTTAATCCCTGAGGGCAGCAGCCAGGTCAAGATTAACAGACACTCGCTGCTATTTTTTTTTTTTTTTCACATGATTTTTAAAAGCAAACCAATGTGACATGGTTCACATACAGAACAAACTCTGAGAACACAGACACAGAACCAGAGCCCGGGCTCCCCAATCCAAGCCCCAGTATGAAATGCCCATATCTCCTTCTGGAGCTTTGCAGACCACTGGAATAACAACAAGTCTCTCAGACTGCCAGGCAGATGCTCTTATCTGCTCTAACACTCCCAGGAAATTACAACCACTAAAAAAGGCACCAGATGGCCAAAAAGCCAACTTGAAAAATGAAGGGAAGGTCTTCTCTGGAAAATGCTCACACATCTAACACTGTGCAACAGAACCTTCTGGATTTCTCCATTTAGTCTACACTACTAATGACTCCAGCAACACATTTACAGCATTATAATTTAGGTACATGCTTCAACTCTGTGCATGAATTTATAGCTTAGTCAGTTCTAGATGTTTGTATTAGTAGATTACCTTTTTATTCCCCCTGCTCTAATTCTTGAGGTGAAAAGTTGTTACAAAAATCACTTGCTAACTAATACAGGTTCATCGACAATTTGCATTTGCTAATGATGTTTAACAGACCACAGTGACTGCTGTCCAGAATTCTTCTAAGAGGTAAAACAAACATCTAAATTATAACTTTCTAACATCTGCTTCCTCTAGGGGAGGATTTGTATGAGGTTTGACAGATGCAAGAGCTCTGAAGAATGGCTGTTACAAATGAGCCAGATAGCAGAGTCTTGGAAAATGCAGCCAATCTCAGCTTATTGAAATGAGCTCCAACCCGAGGCAGAAATAACACACAGCTGTTCCTTCTGACTGCTGTTCAGGAGAGAGATGGTGTCTTGTGATAGTATTAATAGATCTCATTTTCCAGGTGGTATGCAGAGTAAAAGAGAGCTCACCATTTCATCTCATTTGATGTTATTTAGAGTGTATTAAACAACAAAACCCCAGCTCCCCCCCCACATCTACAAGCTAGCCAGTGTAGCAATGCTGAGCAAAACAGTCAACAACTAACCAAATCCATACATTAGCTTTTCACTCAAAACATGATTCTGTGCACACCACAGTAGGAGCTTTTAGGAGCTTTTGGCTTTTACTGTCTTCAGAGAAGTGAATGACAGTTCTGTGACTATAACTTGTCAATTCAATGTAATTCTTATTACAAATTACCATGAATTTTATTTACTAAGCTTAACATAAAGAAAAATTTATGTTAACATAGTAGCAACTCCTTTTAACAATAATTTAAAATCTGCCTCTATGCCCTATTCCCAAGATACTTCTCAAGAAATAGCTTCCCAGTGAAGAGATTAGAGAAAAGAGGAATTTCTGTTTACCACAAAGTCCTACAAAAAATAGAAAAGCAAGAAATTATGTACCTTTTAATTTTTTTGAGGTAGGAATATTTTTTTTTCTTTTTCTTTAAAAGGAATTAGTGAGAAGATGTAACAGGGGTCCTGCTTCTTTGTACATCCTTCCAAACAAACACCATGACCAGAAACAAGTGCCATAAGGCTTACAGCTGGGAAAGGAGACAGGAACAGCAGATACTTTTTATGGCCAATGAAGTCCCATGAAACACAGTGACAGACTGTCTGCTGCCATGGACTGGTAGCCTTAATTAATGCTGCACTGATCCCTTTTCAAACCTGTGCAGTTTCATTAAAGTTTTGGGCCATGGGAGGACAAGCAGCTGAGACTTGGGCTGATCTCTGCAGGACTGCATCTCCAGGGCCAGCTGCTGACACTTCCTGAAAGAAGCGGACAAGGGCTGGGCAAATCTGTTCTACCTGTCTCCTGTCAAAAGGTGAGTTAATTTTCTTGGGTAGCAGGAGTGAGGGCATATGCTGGCTGTGTGTTTTAACACTGCTGCTGCTTCAGGGAAGGCGTGTTTGACCACAAAACCACTTTTCCCCTATGTGGAAGAGCCTGCCCATACAATTGCTTCCCTTCAATTCTGGGTCAAGCTGTGCACAGATCTCGTGCAGGCTGTCCAAATTGCATGCAGAGTATACAACCACAACCACATCTGTTTCTCACACAGCAGCTCCATACAGTTCTGCACCCTTCTGCCCTCACAGTCCATAATCTCCATTAAATTCAGTCTGTGTCTGACAGGATAAATTCTCATTAGCATCTTGCGCTTTCCCTCCTGAGACCCCATAGGAATAAGACACGTTACTTGCCAACCTAAATGGCATTTTTCCTTGTGCCCAGCCTCTGGCACTTAGAGAAATGAAGGCCAACTATTCTGCACAAGGAAGTGCCAGTATAACTTGCAGAATTTTATGGCTGTAAGTAGTGAATAACTTTAATCAGTGCCCAGACTGACAAGATTCTTATCAGCTGCCAAACTGAACAAAAGTTTGGTGGGCTCACAGCACCAGTGCAACATGTTGGGCAACCCTGTTGCTGCTGTTCCCAACAGTAGGAAAAACATGTTACCCACAGGAATACATTATGCGTTGCCTACCACCTAGCCAGGAGAGAGAATATAATTTGCAGCTATACAGATCAGTACATTATCTGTTTTGAATTTCTTCATTTTACTCAGTTTCCCATAAGAAGCCTTCACCAAAGTGTCTCCAAATGAAGGATAAGTATTTAACCCCCTTGTTTCAGAGATGCACCGTCATAGAGGAAAAAAACTATGCTGTAAAGCTCACATTGCTATATAAGAGTGTGCCAAGAATGAAATATATTATTTCCTATCCACAACAAATTTCCAGTGGATGGACTGAATACATAAAATCTAAATGAATAACACACACGACACAGATGACATGATACTTCAGGACATTGAGTAGTCTAAACACTTTAAGACTCTTTCTAGTCACAATTTCTAGTGACCTGGAGATGTTGAAGCAAAAAAGAGCCAGCTCAGTGTGAAAAACATGTGGAGCTCACACTACTTTTCCTTAGGATGAAGACCTTTGACTCACAGACTCTGTGCTAAAAGCTGAATAGAGTAACTGATCCTTACTACTACTGAATAGCAGTCCTCAAATATGACCAGACTTGTCAAGTCATAGGTGCCATAAAGCCTTGCTAAATAAGCAGTCATAAGAGTGATCCAAAAAAAAAAAAAAGCACTGAAATCACCTGTGACCAAGGCACCAATTCAGATGTTAAATCCCTGCTGCAAAATTGCACCACTTGCAAAAGTCAGCATTTTATGGCTACTTTAAGGGGTAATGGACTTACTAAAAACAAAATTAAATACCTAAATTTATTCTTGAGCAGTTTTCTAGAGGAATGAGTGTCAGCATCTCCTTGAGGATGTAGCATAGAGGCAACCCCTCCATTATCTATGTTCTGAAAAAAAGCTCTTGTTCGTTTATTGGGCTACCCAGAGATAGGCAGTGCCATGTTGTTGGGGGTTGAGGTTTTTTTTTTCTTTCCTTTTTCTTTACTCGTCACCAATGGAATTTTTTCCCACTGTGTTGCTAAGAAGCACTGATGGCTGGGTGCTTGAGACAATGGGGAGGGTAACCCTCACTCACTCGATTTGAGCCTTTGGAAGAGGGCGGTGGAGCTGTGGCTTGGGGAAAGGAACTAACTGCTGCCGCACAAGTCCAGCTGAGTCCTGTTTTCTTCTGGTGTGGGCCCACACCCCCTGCCTGCCAAGACCTCCTGCATCTTCAGCCACAGCTCTGGAGCTCCTGATACATCCCTTCCATCTCTTCCCATCTGGCACAGGGCCACCATTAGCATGTGCTTCTCCAGCCCGCCCACAGCGCCCCCTGCAGTCATGGAGGAATCATTACGCCTGCCCCGCCTGCCAGGAGCCACCAGCGCCCCTGCTGGCTGTGAGCGGAACTGCACCCAAGGGGGAAGTGCCGTGGTCAGGGACGCTGTTACTGGGTTTCTGGTTCCGTTTATTATTATTAACACTGTAGTAGTTGTTGTTTGTTTGCCTTGTTATACGTACTAGTAAAGAACTGTTGTTATTCCTATCACCATATCTTTGCCTGAGAGCATACTTAATTTTCAAAATTATAATAATTTGGAGGGAGGGGATTTGAATTCTCTATTCCGAGGGAGGCTCTGCCCTCCATAGCAGATACCTGTCTTTCAAAGTAAGACACATGTGAAGCTGATTCTGAATTGGGAACACACAAGTGAGAAAGCCAGAAGAATCATACTAGTCTCGGGAAAATGTACAATTCCATATAGCATGGACTGGAATGACAGACAGTTTCCTTGCACCATGAACACTTATGGAGGAGAGAGCCACTCCTCCTCCTCCAATCTAGTCCACCAAAAGCAAAATTTCAGTTTTAGGAAGAAGAGTTTAATGTCTGAGCAGAAGATATCAGACCTCTCATTTGATATTCTTTTTCCAAATTACAGCAAAAATGAAGGGTTTAACAAAAAGAGGAGGAACAGGAGCCTCATAACATCTAGTTCCCAGTCCTACAGCCTGTCCTCATATGCAGGAAGCAGAAATCTCCTGCAGAGATACAAAGAGAACCTGTATGCTACTGATGTCTTTTTATTTTTCAGTGATTCTATAAATGACAGGAAAACAAGAATTTATCTATGATTTTTTTTTCTGACCACAGTCATATAATCTGTAGGATGGGAAATCCTTGCTACCTACATTTAAGCCGAAGTAATTTGATCAAAAAGAATTGGATAAGAAAGGAAACCTTTCTGTTTCACTTCCTGCCCTCCTCCAATTTGATACAAACAGTAACATCAAAGTCTGAGCTAATGATGTTACCCAGAGACAATGCAGTACATTGAACAGAGAGCAACCTCTGCATGATGAACTGAAGACAAGGACTTCAATTCAATAAAATCAGAAGAATTACTTCCAAAACAGCTGTAAAGGGATGGAAAAGAGAGGAGCTGCTAAGAGGGATTGATTAATATTAGCACCCCTAGTGCTGGGAAACTGGGAACATCTTGGAAATATTCAGTGAAGATGTAGAACTGTAACACTTCTCAGGTCACGTAGAAAAAGAACTGAAACTAATAATACAGAATATATTTGCCCCAGGATGGTGATGGTTTCAGTTCTATGGATACAAGTCTCAGGGGGATCTAAGAGTTTTGCTCTGTATTTCAAATCAGTGGTTGGGAAACAGTGCTCAGATGTTCTGTGCTCAGCGATTAAAGGATTAACAGAGCAGGGCAGCAGCTTTCAACCTCTCAAAAGTTCTGAATCTGTGTTTGTACATGCTGAGCTTTTAGGGCTGCCCAGGCAGATCATTTGAATAGGATTTTCAAAGGCAGACAGAACATATCTAGCCCCTTTCCATATTATAAAGTAAATGAAAAACACGTTTCCTGAAATTAAATCTTGATCCTCCAATAAACTCAAGAAGAGAACAGACTTCTTCAGCAATGCAGGGTTCATGTAAGGGCCAGAGTTTACTGGGTAAAGGCTGCAGAACAGGGAGTTCTGAGAAAGATTTATCATCATCTGCAGGGCCTAGAGATGAGAAATAGGAGTGTCAGGATTGCACTAGCAATCTCTGTCATGAAGATTTCCTGAATGCTCAGACTTAAAAATAGTCTTAAATTATCAATTGACAGGATTAGATACTGGATTATCAAGTATTTGCAACCAAGTTTTGAAAGAAAGATTTATGCTGTGTTTAAAATGCATCTTGAGTAAGCCACCTCTGTTTTGTTGAAACCATAATAATAATAATACTCATAACTACTTGACATAGCTTAATTTTCTATATGGCTCACGTGCTTTTCAACACGGGATCTGCCAGAATATTTAAAGCCTGTTCTACACTCATCAAGTGTCCTGAATCTGGTCACAGCAGTGCATATCTGCTTCATAGGTAAAGCAAAACCCCAGTATGATTGACAACACAGAATAATCCATTTATGGGGGATGCATCTCTGCAGTGCTATCAGCCAGCCTCTCTCACAAAGCTTCTCAGTTAGGAACTGTCACATGATAGTAATTTTCTCATTATCCATGAAGCCTCCTTGGCTTCATTGTCTGCAGTGTTTAGTATGTTTCTAGTCCCTCTGCTAAGGCACCATGCCTGTTTCCATCCCACCTGCCCAATTTCTGACCTGTTCTCTTCACAGAACTGCGATTTTTGCCTCACAGGCATACTTGACTTCTATTTTCTACTTTATATAAAGCTAATTAGGTAGTGACAGATCAAACCAATCAACTGGCACCCCTTCAGCTGAGTACATTAACTATGAAGGTCTCCTCTTATTCTTAAGCTCTGTCAACACTTTACCCCATCTTAAGAGCTTGATGCTACCTGGAAATCCTTATAAATGTACATTCTCATACTAAATTAAGGTAGAAGGTTTCTATCCAGGCTCCCAAATTGCTTTAATGCTAATTACTTTTTATCAGTTCTTGTTTCTGTCACCATTTATTCAGCCATTCTCTGGAACAGTTCACTGCACTTCCCTCAGAAATATATTTCTGCTGGAGGCAAACAAAAATACCTGGCAGCATGACTTCTCCACTGCTAATGGTCTCCTTGCCAGTTGGGGGTGATGATAGCTAGTAGATAAAGCATTTGAGTTACAGAAGGAGAGGATAGGCACAGCCACAGAGATGATGGGACCAGCAGGTACCACCGTCAGTGTCACCCTCCTTCCCTGGCATATCAGTCCAGATATCATGGCAACAAAGTTGAGTTTAAGGTTCACAGGGTGGGCCACAACACCACATCTGGTAATGTCCTCTGCCTTCAGAGGAAATAGGGAGACACCACATCACTGCATGGTGCAGAGCAAGGTGGTTTTTTATTACTACAAAGAAAAAAGGCAGTGACATGGAACAGAGAAGGAAGGAATAAAACCCTTTTCCCATATCCTGTAACTCCATATGTGGCAGACTCAGAGTGATTGCAGGCATGCACAAACTTTCCCCAGAAATCAGAAAGTTTAATCTTCCTCAAAAAAACCCCCAAACAAACACAAAATCAAAAACCAACCCAAAAAAACCCCAAAAAAACCAACCCAAAAAAACAGGTAGGAGACATGCTTCTGAAGAGATGAAAGCCACAAGAAGATATTGCATGGATAACGCCAGCAAAGATGTTTTAAATGCTCAGAGCTGTGGCTCCCATTCTTGCATGTTAAACAAACACACCTCTGAGCTTGTGTGCTATTTGGTAAACGCTGGAAACACAGCAGAGAAATTGAAATTAGACTCACAGTTTGAGGAGAGAGGAAAAATACTAATTTTGCAAACTAAAGTTATGCCAGCCACCCAAAGCTGTTAAGCACTGTGGATCTCTGAAGAAGTGTTGTTGGCACCAATGCAAATAAATGTAAACTGAGTAAAGACTATATGAAAACAGCATGATGAAATTTAAATGCCAGTAAATAATGTTTCCGTTCAAGAGGAATTTAATTTAGAACATACCGTTTAAGTTATAACTACTGTACCATTTGCAACTAGACAAAGAAGAAAATCCATGGATATTTTCTCTTCATGGGCCACAATATGTTTATAAGTACAAATGCTATTGATATTTTACTATTACTGAGAATCTGCTATCACCATGTAATCATCCAAATGATACACAAAGGAGGTTATCACAAGTGCATTATAGCGTGGAGTGTTATCTTTAGCAAGTTGAGAATGAGCCACAAACCCCAGAAGTTAAAGAAATAATCTGCATGACTACAGGAAATCCTTCCTACTGGACTGGAGAGTTGCTTATTCTTGACAAACCATGCATTGTGGTTTTTTAATATTTTTTTAAATCGGATTCAGAGATTTGGACATTTCCACCCACCACGCTGTGTGCTCTCAGTCTTGGAGGATGGGCAAAAGTATTGGTTAAATTAAAACAGTGCTTCTAAGAGCAAATGAATACAAAAATATTTATATTCAAGCATTTCATAGTAGTGGCTTTAAAATAAAAATTATGCTAGGAAATAAGATGCTGCTTGACCTCATACTAAAAAAGAGGGAAGCCTTGTTGGAGAAGTGAAGGTTGGGGACAGCCTTGGCTGCAGTGACCATGGGACTGGGGAGTTCAGTATCAGGTCAGGAGGAAACAGGGCAGCAAGTAAGATTCAACCATGGACTTCAGAAGAGCCTTTTCAGGGACTTCTTGGAAGAATATTTCTGGACAACAAGCCATCCACTAGCCAGCAGTGCTCTGGTGGCCAAGCAGGCCCATGGCATCCTGCAGTGCATTTGGAAGAACACTGACAGCAGGTTGAGGGATCACATCCCTCTACTCCAACTTTACAGGGCCTCACCTGGAGCACTGTCAAGTTCTGGGCTCCTTAGGACAAGAGAGACATGGAGCTCCCGGGCTGCGTCCAGTGGACAGTGACAAACACAATTAAGGGACTTCTTATATTAATTAAGGGCATGTCTCTTAAAAGGACATGCTTATGGAGTGGGGCCTGTTCAGCCTCGAGAAGAGATGACTGAGAGGGGACCTCACCAATGTCTATGAGTATCTGAAGTGAAGTATCAAGAGGATGTTCCCAGGCTCTTCACAGTGGTGACAAGCGAAAGGACAAGAGGCAATGGGCAGAAACTGAGGCACAGGAAGTTCCCCCTGAACATGAAGAAGAACTTCTTTCTTTACTGTGCATGTAAATGTACACTGGATCAGGCTGCAGAGGGAGGTGGAGTCCCTTCCAACCTTGCCCATCCTGTGCTTCTGTGAAATGTTGGGTCAACCCCCTCACAGTACTTACTACTCTTCAGCTCAAATTGCTTTGATTTCAAACCAGACCTCCTACTCTAGGACTTTCCCATTGCTAAAGCAAGTCAATTCTCTGGTTTTTTTTCACCTGCAAAATCTTCAGGCCTTGTGTGGCCAGCTTTTGTCATTTGGCTTGCCCTCCACAAGACCAGAACTAACATTGCTCTCTGCAGTAGAGGCAGGAGTGGCTGCCCAGCTGTAACCCTTAAGAGAGCTTTGCAGCCTTTAACAGTTTTGTGTTGCAGCTTTCCTTCCCCATCACATGAATAATGCTCTCATTGCCATTCTTTTTGTATTTTATCCTCATATGATAATTTTTTCAAGCTGAAAGTTGCCCCAGTAATCACAGCAGTTCATCCATGCTCACCTAGTAAATGTTTCATCTGTGCTAATGTAAAAATGTGGCAACACGTTGCCTAGTGACCAGGAGCATTCCCCTCCACCCTTTTCTCTCACAAAGTGAGGCTTTTTCTATAGCAAATAAGTGAGTATCTTAATGTTATGGAATTAAGTTTTATTAGATGTCAGCTTCCTAATAACGTTGGCAAGATCTATAAAATAGAAATCCACAGATGTACTGGCCAAACGACTTTCTAAGCCTCCTAATGTTTCCATTTATGCAATACAATCCTATTTTATATGTCATTTTACAGCTCTAGAAAAAACACTTTCCAGTCCAAATGCATTCCAATGCATATATTTGGCTTACAGGAACATATACAGGTGACAGTCCAGTGTCTGTCCAAAGGATTTGCTCTCTTTTCCTACTCCAATCTGAAACAACTATGGTCTGTATTTCACCTCTGTCTTAACGCCCTTCCATTACACAGTTAATAGTAAGTGCAGGAACTCCTGAGAGATGTCCTTTCATTTGTGATCTGCAGGTGGTGATAATGGTCCCTTTGGCTTGAAGCACTTGTGTGTCAGATTAACACAGAGAGAACGTAGGATGATGCACAGAGCAGGATGTCAGCT
Organism: Hylia prasina; assembly: GCA_013397195.1. NCBI lineage: Eukaryota > Metazoa > Chordata > Aves > Passeriformes > Sylviidae > Hylia > Hylia prasina. The sequence goes on from VYXD01000741.1 coordinate 322,587, forward strand.
GCAGTGCTGCCAACATCCAGCTGACAGATCTTGGGCCCAGGTCCAAGAATATACAAACAAGCTTAAAAAGCAAGGGTTTTAAATATAAAAAAAAGTAATGGGATGCTTGCTTTAGTTGTCTCCATGTTCTTTTTCATACTTCCCCTTTCACATGTTTCTTCCATCAGTAGATAGGAAGAGAGCAATTAAAAATTCACCACGGCATATTTTCAAATAAAAGCTACCAGTCTCACATAAAATTCCAGTTTCTGGAGTCTTTGAGAAAAACAAAGTACTGCAAAATTCAGTGAATTCACCTGTGGATAACTTGGAAGCAAATTCTTTTGCCATCCACATACAACTTTTCTGTGGCACCACAGATACTGCAGCATCTCAAAGCTTCTCAGAGGGAGACGTCATCCTTCAGATGACCCTCCACCCTGTCCCCTTGAAACACTGCACTGACATCTCTGAAGAAACCAACCATCAGCATCCAAAAGTTTCATCTGTTTCAGAGACCAAAAGGAGACCTCAGAACTTCACCCTAGCAAAGATAATTCAAGTTCATGAAGTAAGTTCTGGCATTTTCCTATGCTTTCTAGAGCAAACACAAATAGTGACTTAAACACATCTGCAAGGATGTTCTCGGCCAAAATGAATAGAAGAGTAAATGTGCAAAGAATGAAGCAAAATTTCTCTAAAATGATCCAAGAGAAAAAACAGGTCCCATCACTTATGTTGTCTAATGTTAAGATAATTAAAATCCTTGAATGTTGCCATAAAAACACCCTCTCTTGTGGAAAAGAAATATCAACTCTCTTGTAAGGAAGCAGGACAACAGCCTTAAAAAAATGGTGGAAAAAATTCGACCTTTGGGTTTTGGTTATGAAATTATATTTACTCCATCCCTTTCTGAACAGTGATTTAACATTTTAAAAGCCTCTAATTCCCAGCTTCATGGATGACTTTTATTTTTTAATATGACTGATTTCTAATTCAGTTGAGCATATCTAAAAAGTACAGTTAAGTAGAAACCATGTAAATATTGTCCAGCTTCCAGGAAGCCTCACAGCAATTGGCAAGGACAACAACCACAGTTCAGCTTCAGGACAGCCAAGAGGAAGGACAGAAAAAGCACAAGTGAATTAAGTGAGAAATTTCACAAAGAGGGTTGAAAGGCTTTGCTGGACATTATTAGTATACAGGAAAAAAGAAAGGACTTGCAGACAACCTGGAGAAGTTTAGTTGTACAGAGCCCAAGAACATAGGAAAAGCCACTGTCTGAGGTGCCTTAGGCTGTGAGCAAGAAAGCTTTCCTAGTATTACATTTCATTCTTCCTGAGAGAATCTGGAATTTGTCCGCCCATTTATAAATGAGCAAAATTCTTCCAGCTAGAGAGAGGAGATCAGGGATGGAACCATTAAGCTACATTTCTACCTGCTGAGCTGTCTACAGCAGTGACAGCTGGCAAAAAATTTTGCTATGGGTTGCACTTTTATGGTCTCAGATTTTATTAAAAACTGGTGGAAAACATTCTATATAAAGCCTTGCTTGGGTGTTATTTATGAATACCGAAGGGCCAGATTTAGGAAGTGAATTAGGGATTATGGTTCTTTTTGCTATAAGCAGCTCCCTATATTATTAAGTATAAGGGGAGGGAGGAGAAGGCACGTATCTAATATGTACCATCAAATTTTTGCTTCCTACTTGAAGCCTTCTTTTATTTTTCTCCCCATTTTGCCTCCTGTCTCTTCTAGGATGGCTGCTTTGAGGAATTCAGCTGCTTTCTATAAAATGAGACTGAAACCAGGTCCTTGAACTCTTATACTGACCAAGGAACATAACTTCATTTCCTGCTGGCATCTGAAATGTGGCCAGCTCAGTCAGAAAGTCCATGAATGCACAGAACTTGGCAAAGAGTCCATGTATGGATACACAACAAAATAATTGTCCACCCTGCACCAGAGCTCCACGCATGCCAGGGATCACACTTTTCTAATTCCGGGCCTGGAGACCACACACCGAGAGTCATTTGGTGGGGAAACAGGAGTGGGTTATTGCTCTTGAGGAACACAAGCAAGTCCAATTCCATATGTGCTGCTGCCTCTACACCACATGCATTACCTGGCTAGATAAAGACTCCCACTTCACCTAAGGCAAACCAGCATTAGCTGCCTCATTTGAGTGCTGCTCTGTAAGAGCATCGGTAAAGTGCTCTGTGGCTGTAGAAAAGCAGAGAACAGACACCCTGAGGACCCCTCTGGGTCTACAGCACTGCCTCTTATGGGGGCAGGAATCTTTCCAGTTATTTCCTCCTCCAGAGGCATTTATAACACAGTGAAGAAACAGAAATAAAGCACTCTGTTTCTGGCTTTAGAGTGGTGTGTATCTGCACTCCAAGTTTCCCTTCAATCCACCTTCTCTTTCCATTTATACTCTGAATTGCACAGCACTTAACACTGGGTTTAAAGGAATCTCCACACCTCTTAACCCAGTATGGACTGCCCCACATTGCTACTTTGCCTAGATGCTTTATGGATTTTTAAAAACAGTTCAAAAGTCACTAAGTCAATGTCAGAAAGAAAGAAATTATTAAGGGATTACCTGAAAACAGCCACAAAATGAAACTTCTGGTTTTGGTTGCCATCAATAATTTTTTCAAGGAATATAATTTGGATTACTGACAAGTAAGCTGTTATGAAGTTCTGGAACTTGGAAGTCAGTCCTTCAATAACATGCATAAAACTCATGGGAGGGAGGGGGAAGATAAACATTCAAGGCCTATTGAAAAAAAAACAGAGCAGGGAAAACCATGAAGACAGAAAAAAAAATGAGGGGAAAAAAAAAAAGCTCCTGAGGAAGTGGTGCCTTTGTTTTACTCCCCAGACATGTGGAGAACCTGCAGTGCTACTAGGTCAGCTTTCTTTGTCTCCTTTCTAAAAACAGGGTAGGTGTGGAAAAGAAGTACAATATTGTTCTTCAAAGCCCAAGGGCCACCACAACAAATCAAATCTTTTTGAGTCAGCAGGACAGTGCATTTGATAAAATATTGTCAAGTTTGGGCAGCATAACCTGGCCCAGTATGATGGAAAAATATGGGCAAGGGCATGCCATGAGAGTTATGCTGGGATGGAAGCAAGGGAACTAAAGTGTGGACTCTGTTTCAGAGCAAAGAAATTATTAAGAAGCTTCCCAAAGGCAGCACTAGAAACCCATGACACGCATTATTTAAACATGAACGGGAGGAAGGCATCAGTTAGCTATAACATAAGGGATATTTTTACACTTGCAAATAAGGAAGTGCTCTGATTTACAAGGTAGAACAGCCAAAAGCCTTGCTTCATTACACCTGTGAGACCAAAAAGGGCTGTCTCTTACCTACTTTGTATTTTAAAGGCAGAAGCTATCCAAGAATTTTAGATGAGTATGGAAGCAACTTTTTCAGACACTTACGCAATATCTTCAGTTTTCCAAGATTTCATGGCAAAACAATTAATACAACCATGTATTTCATGAATTCTTACTGAATTCTTCACAGAATTCTGAAACTTTTAACTTACTTTGACTTGGGGGAAATATTTTTTTTTCAATGCTTACTCAATATAAACACTGTTACTGGTACTCTTTGCACTGCCCACATTTCTCATTTACGGTATTGATACGGCTTTCCTTTTCAACACCTCCTCTCCTTCCCTCCTGCTCCCCCAATCTTTGGACAACAGTCTGTTTTGCAATGGACGTGCTAATACATTGTTGTTTCTTTAAGAAAGTTAAGATCAAAGTTTTGTATGCTTGGTATATTTGAACATGTTTTAAATACATGACACAACATGGATGCTCAGATAGATGATAAGCAAAGTCAGTATTCTTTCCTGACATAATTCTTAACATACACGGGACAAACTCCCTGAAGATCTTCATCATTACATAACTATGCTAAAAGGCCCCTTATATATACACATATGTGTAAAATGCAACAACCAGCAAACACCACTACAGACTGAAACTTCTACTCCTTCCTTCCTTTTTTATTCTATTTTCAGTGGTAGTCTTTTAAACTCAGACAGCAAGGTCATCTGACTAATCAGATAAGAAAAAAAAATAATAAAAGATGAGCAAATAATTGATTTTGATTTTCCTGAAGAACAGAACTAAATAACCCTGAACATCCCCCACACATACTTGGAGTAAACGATATTTTGTTTTTATAGTCAATTGAAAAGAAATGAGATTAACCTATAGTTGCTGTTACAGGTCACTTTTAATAAATTTTTTAGTGTTAAATGCAAGCAAAACACAAGATCTTTCAGTATTAAAAATGTAATATTTAGTGAAGAATAATTGCAATGTATACTTCTCAGTTCTGCTTCTTTACTTTCCGCAACAGGCAATCCCAAAATGTATCTTTGCCAAAGGAACTTTTCACCCAGAATTTATACTTGGCTCTAGTGGTTAGAATGAATACATCAACTTATTCCAAAGCTAGAATAGCCTTGTTGATGAACCTCAATATTCAAGTATCTGAAAAATATCTCCAAAATATGTATTCTCTTACAGCAGCATGTCTTCACTATCCACACATAGAGGAACACGACTGCTGGTCATGTAACCTCCTCTAACACTGTATTGAAAGAAAGCATGAAACATGCACGTAAGAGGAGTTGTCTTGCAAAAAAAGGAAGCATGTCCATGAGCTTCACATGCCAACAATGTTACTATTCCATCCCATTGCTTTCATCAGGACCATTATATTACTTTATAATCCAGATGAGCTGCTGAAAATGCACCATGCTGTGCTAAGAGCTAAGCATTCTATGTAAATGCAGGCAACTCAGAAGTCCCTATAGGGCCATTAGTTAAAGCCTGGAAAATGAAACAAGACCAAAAAGGGGTAGGTAATGCCTGGCTGTAAAAGCCAGTCAGTGGCAATTTAGGAGCAAAGCTCCCAACTCCTAATTCCCAGCCTAAGATTTAATTAATGTCTACTACATAAGCTTTCAGACTGATTTGACAATCTAACCAACAAGAACCAAAAACATAGGTTATGTTTGCAGAAGTGACCTGAAGCCCCATTGTTCAGCATCCCAAATGCTCAGGAGTCAAACTGAAATCAAAGTCTCCAGGAGCTATGACTACTTGAAACAGGATATTATTAGCTTTTTGTGCTAAACAGCAAAAATTTTCCAGTGTGAACTTCTCATTTAAGCATCTATTTTGGGATTAAGGAATGGAAGTAAAGAAAAAGACCATTCCCAGTGAAACTACAAACTCATTCATGGTTAACCAGTGCATCCTACCCCAAGAGTGGAATAAGAAAAAATACTTTATAAAGTGTACCTTGCTTCCTTGAAGACTGCCAAACTTCAGCTAAGTTTAACACAGATTTTCCTCTTTAGGAGAGGAGCTTCATGTCTTTAAAAATGCATTTGTTTTTTAAAGTTTTTGGCATTTTTAAAGTGTATGCCTCTCTCTTTTNAATCAGGAAAATATTACAGCAGAGGAACAATTTGTTACTCTTCCAAACTCTTCCACATAGTTTTGATCCAAATACTGCTCATGAAATAGTTCTGTGCACCCTCAGAGGTCCAGTTTGGCTCACACCTTTAAGTGGAGCCAAATATTGGTGTGGTGGTAGAAGAGAAAAACTGCTAAGCTTCCATTTATCTACCTAAACATAGCACTCAGATCTCCTAAATCACTCAGCTTCATGGGAAAGATAAGATTCCTGCTGCTAAGCAGCTCAAATATCTTCCCATCCTCTCCTGAACACGGACAATTGAGGCGCTTACTATGAGACCTGACAATGATGAAAAGAATGTATTTCCAGTCATACACATCAATTCCTGCAGTCAGAAAACAGCATGACTGCACAGCTCAGGGTGTGCTATTTGCAGCATTGCTTGGTGCTGAGAATATTTACAATTAGAGAATTAGCAAAGAGATATATTAATATAAAAGTAATAAAATCCACAGACTGAAAATATGCAGAACTGTTAAAGTGCCTGTTGGAAGGCCAGGATATGGAGGAGGAGAACTTGTCAGAAAGTGGCCTGAATTTTAGTGTTCCTTACTGGTTTAAGAAGAAAAAAAAAGGCCTTTAATTATTTAACAGCAAGCATTTACTTTGCCCAATGAAATCAGTAACCCTAAAGAGACAGGGCTCAGAAAGGATGAGGTCAGTCGCATGGTTGTTTGTTTTTTTCTTAAACACAATGCAACTGGATAGCCTGAAACCTACGCAGGAATTTGCAAGAAAAGAGTGAGGTATTCTTAAATGAAAGTTATATTATTATAACAAACCCCATAAAATGTACCCTGAGCTCATTCAGTACCTTTCAAATATAAGTCTGTGACTGGGTTGTCACAGCTAAACAAAAACTAAGAACTGCCCCAATGTCAACATTACACCATAGAAAATTAGTCATTAAATTGCAATATTGTTTTAGACATGTACAGTGTAGAATGAAAATTGCAGGGATCTTAACTGTGTCAGTATTTACCCCAAAGGTCACTTAGCAAGTTGTACTTGTTTTCAAGTTTCAAGAAAGCAAACAGTGAATATTTGGAAACAGTACTGTCTTTTTTTTTCTCCCTGTAGAAAAAGCATCTGGTCTTGGCAAGGAAGGAAAACCACAGTGAGACACAGCCCTCCTTCAGTCACTCGTTAGGGAGAAGTGTGAGTTCAGCATGGAATGCTGACAGTTTACTCTCCCACCAAATAGGAAAGTCCCATTAAAGTTTCTTTCAAATGGAGTTCTGGGGAATAGCACAATGACAAAACCATTCTGTTTTCTTAAAAAATAATAATTCTGGCTTCCACTTCAGAGTGCAAAAAAAGTTTAGAAATACTCCTTAAGGAGTGAAGAAAAACAGTTATAAAAGGGCTTGGATGGGGGGACTCAAAAACTTCCTTTTGAAATGGCCAAGAGGACCATGGTGAACTACACAAAACAGAACCTTTCCTAATTTTCTCCTAGCAAATACTTTGTGCAAACTGACATCCTCAAAATCTCTTTCCTTGCTGACTAGGAAGACACTTTCCCCCACATCCTGAACTTTAACACTAGGGCTGGTAAGATGCCCACTGATGCAATTACTACAAAAAAGTGCAGAAGGCATGTCCAGTTTAAGAGACTGCCCAAGATGAAATCTTCCCCCGTCAGTCCTGACGGGACTGGGAGAGAGGAGGAGAAAGAAGAGGAAAAAGGTAACCAATACCTGGGACTGTCCAGGAGGAGACAGGCAGAACTTTGCCTCTCCAATTTACCAAATAGCAAGGCTTTAACTGTCTTTCTTCACAGGGTCTGCAGTTTCTCACTCTTTTCCCGTAACTACAAATGGGTAACATTTTCTTACTATAAAGGAAGAGATTGCTCTGCCCATACAAGACTGCAGATGGATAGGACGGGTTGCCATGCAAAGATTAATCTCATGTTCTCCATTCAGATAAGACATGAAATTCAGCATCACAACACATCCTCTCCTTACTAAAGGCAAAAACTCTGGAAATCCATCACCAAGAGCACAGGCTGTCTCCCACCAACACTTCTCAGTGTCTCACATGCTGACTGCCACCATTGGCTGCTGCATATCCTAAGCAACTGCACCTGTGCTCCCCTCACTATCAGAAACCATGGTCTTCTGCAGGTAAAAATCATGTGGGGAAGACACCCCTTCTCAGATGGTAAGGCTCTGATTTGCGACCAGCTACCACAACAAAAACAGCCTGAAAGATGTAAAACTACACCAGGTCTAATTTTTTTCAAAATTATTATTTTACTCTAAGCTACATTCAGCTCTCCAGACACTCGGCAACATGCTGAGAAACAACCCAAAACCACAGCGTTTCTTCCTTACTGGCTTCCCAAAAGCTGACTGCCACTTCCAGGATCAAGATAAGGAGGACAAAAAGGTCTTTATTACTGCATGTTTCATGTTTTAACTTTCTATTTGATATGAGAGGTGCAGCTGAAAATGCAGCAGGGTCACAACTAGACAAGAATCTTCACATACAGGGTGCTCCTAATTGCAGAGCTTTTCCACTCTTCCCCTGCTCCCCCAATCCTCAGAAGCCATTACAAGTCCCACCAAATTTGTGTTGCTAAACTTGTGTAATAACTCACTGTCACCTCTTTTCCATGCTAGAAAACAGAAAAGTCTCTTCCAAGTAAAAATGGATGTAGAGCCTTTGCTAGGCTATGACATCCTTAAGTCCTGCTGTTCCTCTGCCTCTCAAGCCAAGCCCACAGAGCTCTGAAGTCCTTTTTGCTCTCATCGTTACACAGATCCACTCGTTCACTTTACCTCATTTTTAAAAATACATTTTATTTTTCTTTTCATCTTTATCTTATGTCTTCTCTTTTTATTTTAGAAATGCTCCCTTGTCCAGGCTGCTCCACTGTGGATCCTGACTCAAATGAAATATTTATGGCTCTAAATATTCTCTAACATCCAGCACCACAGGCCATACCCATGGCTCTGGACTTTCCAGTAAGCTGTTACACTAAGACAGTGTAAGCCACAGATCACAGATGCCCAGTCTCTTTGTAGTCAGAGACTTGTTGAGATGACTAGAAATTATGTCTACCACTGGGGTAAGCTCTTCCTCCTCTGTTCAGAGAGTGTAGGGCTGTGAATAGCTCCTAACCTCCCACTCCCTCCAGAGCACCTTCTCCTGTCTTGCTCTTTCCAGCACTGACTCTGCTCTAAGATGTCCAGCTGATGTCCATAGCAAGGCACAGGTTCTACTCTGCACTCCTGCATCCAAAGGGATGGCTTCCTCTTAACAGCCACTTTTTTACATAGCCATGATGCAAAGAGCATTTGCAAACAGCAAACTTTTGCTAGACCTATAATCCTGCCTCAAAATTAACATTCTCTATTATGCATTATAGAAACCTGACACATGGTAAGTCATCCTGAACAGGACTAGCCCCGCAAAAGGATGGGCAGCACTTCACAGATATATCACAGAGCATTAAGAAAGTGGTCTTCAGAATTTTAAGGCAAATGTTAAAAAGTTTAAACTGTTCTTGAATATAAAAACACATCTCTCCTGATAAACAGAGCTAATTTTAATGGTTTAACTAGTGTCAGAACCAGTTATCTCATTCATTGGTACAACTCACTGATGTACACACTATGTAAATACTTTTTGAAGGAATTTTGGCAGGGATTTTCAAAGAACCCTGCAGGACTTCTGATGCAACAGACCAGCTCCCTCAAAGAGCAGCACTAACTTTCAACTTTGCCACATCCAGGATCAGTAGAAAACCAGGCATTACTCATACTATCAGAGTTTCAGCAGTGTCATGGTTCAATCACAGCCAACAAGTAAGTAGCACACATCCACCTGCTTGACTTCCCCCACTCCGTTGGGATGTGGAGGAAAAAAAAAGGTAAAACACATTAGTTGAGACAAGAATTGTTTGGTAATTGAAATGAAGATATAATAATAACAATAACAAAAAATGATGATAATAAAAAGAGAGACAGCTAAACGAGAGAGAGAGAAATAAAGCTCAAGAACCAAAATTGATGCACAAGATGGATGCTCACCACCTGCTGACCAATCCAGGACATCCCGCTTAACCCCAAATAGTGAGGTCGGAACTGCTGGCCAACTATTCCCAGTTTATACACTGAGCATGGTGTATTACAGTGTGGAATATCCCTATGGTCAGTTTGGGTCAGCTGTCCTGGATGTGTTCCCTCCCAGCTTCTTGTACACCTGCTCACTGGTAGAGCATGAGAAACAGAAAAGCCCTTGGCTTGGGATAAGCACTACTGAGCAACGACCAAAACCTCAGTGTGCCATCAACATACTAAATCCCAAACACAACACTGTATCAGCTACCAGGGAGAAAATTAACTCTATCCCAGCAGAATCCAGGACAAACAAGAAAAACATCCTTGTAACTTAATCTTATAAATAATCAATCATTTTCCATGGGAGAAAATAATTATGAAGCATTAAAATGCTGAAGAAAGGCAACCTCCATCAGACATGAACCGTTTAAGATTTGCCATTTGGAATAAAAAGAGTATCTTCAATCCCTCACTTTATTTTAAAAAAATGCCTCTTTCTCCTTTCTTGCCTTCAAAAGCAGCTGTAAATATTTGCTAAATGTCACTGATACTCTCGCTAGAAATCCTTACCAGAATTCTCCTTAACTAGATAATACTACACCATCTGAGAATGAGAAAGCAGGATGGGCCACTAGATACCATACCATCTCTTGCTTGCACCTATCCACTCTTCTGTAAGCCAGTCCTGTACTCACTCCAGACTCTTTGCAACATGGCCAATCCTTTTGCTTCACCACTCATTGGACTAAGCCAACACTTTAAGGCAGTATTTAATGAAACTGGTAAGAGTCAGCACTTCAGGTGAAACCATCACTAATTGTTATTTGTATTTCATTTTTTTTTCCTTTTAGGTGTGATTTTGAGGAATTCCAGAGATCTAAATCAAAGGAAGTGCACAGTACCTTATCATTTCAAAACAATTTTTTGGTACTGCAGCTCTTTTGTCCATACACTGTCATGGTGCACTTTCCCCCTTTCTCTAAAACAGAAGGGGAGGAAAAGTGTAGCCCCTCAGTTTCCCAGAACTCACTTCTCTAACATAAATTCAGAAACAGCTAACAAGCAGTTGGATGACAGACTTGTGCCAAAGCCATTTCTTAGAAGGGATGGGATCTTACTGGATTTTTTGGAAGAAAAACCAGCCTGACGTTACCTTGCAGCAGTATGGATATTGCACATAAATTAGTGCTACTTGTTGATGGTTTGGCACCTGAAGGGTAAAGTTGTTGCTCAAGTAATTCATAATAAGTCCCCTATTTCAATACCACTTCACAAGGTCTCTCTTATTTATTGGGTTGCCACCACAAACTTTATTGCCCAAATCAATTTTTATTAACACTCAAGGAAACAACACAAAATCAAATAGAAATACCTTGTGGAAACCCCCAAACTATTGATGTAAAAAATAATTTTAAATTATTAGCTGAATCACCTTAATAGATAGCCCCCCAAACTGGAAATTCATAGGTTGACACAATTTATCTATCCACTGATGCAGAAGAGTTATATATAGTGTACATGGATTTGAAACCTTGCTTTTTGTGGGAGCAAATGTTTATTTTCGTCTACTTGAAAAACCTAGAACCAAGACCTTGTGCTATACCCAGCATCCAAGCATCCATTTTTTAAAGCTTCTAAGTTGTTATGTAAGTAGAAAAATAATTTTTATTGCACTGTGGCCTTGCACACAGCAAATTCAGCATATCTAGCTCCTGATGGTGAGTGGGGGGAAAAGCAACAGCATCTCACTCCTCTGGCCAAAGCCCTTTTTGGCTTCAGCTTCTCCTAAATGCAGTGTTTCCAAGGAGCCAAAGATCTTGTGGAAAAACTGGTTCTGAGTGACAGGTTTTGCCAGCCCTCCCCATGCTGACTAGAGGAGATACTCACTCCAAATTTCAAGTCCTCTCCCTTCTCAGTTGCTGCTTCCCCCCGCAGCAGGTCAAAGGGACACACCTCTCCTAGGTGCCACAAATCCTGTACACTATTTTTTCACGCAGCAGCTTTTTGCTGAGGACATCTGCATGTGTGAAGGAAGTGGCTGCTATAAACATGGTCCGTCTCTGTGAGGTTTGGTGGGATTCACAGGCCTGATAAACCAACTTTTGAGTGAAAGAAACCCCCAAACTCCCCAATCCTATCCAATTAGATTGTGTGTGTAACAATCTAATCTCTTTGAAAGGTGGCTGCCAGGGGGTAAAGGCTCGATGCACTATGCATTCCTTGCTTTTTTACTATATTGATGCAGATTTTGTTTCCTGTATAGAACAAAACAGGCTTGCTTGCCTGTTTGCTTTAAAAAAAGAACACATAATGTGCTTGTGTAAATCAGGCTGTGTGTCAAACATTCAGAGAGGAGCATAATAAAAAAGTGCTATAAGAAGCTCCCAAACTTTCCACAAAAGCACCAGCAATAATTTATTTGTAACTACAGTTCATCCCACTTAGCTTGTTTTACAGCAAGTAGTTCACCTGTTGATCTGGCATAGGCACTAAACTGAGCACTTCCTCTTATCCTCTACATCACAGTGGTGGTTCTCATACTCTGAAAAGTCCAGTTCTGCATTTTTTTTTTAATAGGACAGAGAAAAGGACCACAGACAAACAGGAGTTCTGAGCACTGTCTGCTAATCTTGGCTGTGAGAAATGGAGGATAAAGAAGCACAAAATATCCTGGAAGTAACCCCCTGCCATGAGCCCCGCAGCCCCTAAGAGACTAACAAAATCAAGAGTACAATTTATAAATGTTGAAATATTCTGTTATCACTGCAAAATAATGAAGTAAAAGACCTCTGCACTCAGTGAACTTTCTGTTGATGCATTTCAACTCTTTCCCTGACTTGAGATCAATGGTGCTAAAATGCTGCAATTTCCTGAGACATTCAGATCCTTTTGTCATTGCTGTATTTTTGACGTTGCTTTATTTTTGACATTGAGCTAAAATCGCAAAACTGCACCTTGCAGCTCTGCCGAGCTCCTTCTAGTTTACATGGAAAAGAACAAAAGTGAAAAACTGATCTCATTTAAGTGCGTAACCTGAGAGCTGAGCTCTTCTGATATCTGGTCCTCTATTTCGGCCAGAAGTCTTTCCATTAAGATCTGAGTAAAATAGGTGACATTATAGGTGAAACAATGGTTTCACTTAAGTTTAAACACCTGAGCCCATCACTTTACGACCACTGTGATAGAACCAGACAGATCATTCTCCAAAGACAGTTCAGTGATTTTAAAGAGGATTTCAGTCAGTAGTTTGGATTATTTAAACATCCAAATGTTAGTGTGCATGGACTACCTTTGGAGTAGATGAAGACTCTGGGACTTCTTTGAGAGATGAAAATTGAAGCCATAATTACAAGACTCTCACCTTTGAAATCAAGAGTTTCCCAGTGCTCAGTTTGCAGTAGCCCACCATAGTGAAACTGGGAAGACAAAGGACAAAGTCCATCCAGAGGACAACATAGCAGCTCCCAGAGCACCTATCTGTTTGCCTGTCTAACAAGGACTGCCAGCAGCAAGCTATCAGAGAAATGCTGTCACAATAATGAGACAAGCAAACAGAGATGGAGGTCTTTTCCAGAAAGTAATCAGTTTTTAAAACAACACAACACTTTCTACTTCAGTTTACTTCTACATTTACAAGCTGACGAGGCTATAAATTTGAAGAGAACTGTCTTCCATCCTACTTTGATAAATAGATTGCAGACAGTAGGACAGCCTTTTTAAATTAAGGACCTGACTTTCATCAAGAGAGATTTTGTAGAAATATCCCCCCTCAGCAGACTTAACCTGAACTTTCTCAATCATAAGCAGAAAGCCATGCACCCATCCTTCAGGAAGTATTTGTTCTGTCCAAAACATTTTTTCTCCCTGTAGTAATTCCTGTCATAAACTGATTCTATTGCTGGTGATGATTATATTTCAGCTATTACTTGTTTTTTGGGCCACAGTCCTTAAATTGCCCTCCACAGAGTAGTGTTTGCTGTAGATCCATTAGACAGTGAGTCAATACTACTTCAGCCTACTGAAATGCTTCCTTAGATACACACTTCAAGACAATAAAGGGTTATGAAATTACAGCTTATAGCTTTTAACCAGCAGATTCTTGATAGGCTTGCAAATAACTCTTCTTTTCAGCATGAAAATGGGAAACAGTACCACACCCCAAGATTTTAAGAGCAAGATAGATGTATAATCCAACCAAATAGATTAGATGACTTAAATATTAGCAAATATCACACTACTGTTATCCAGACATCAAAGTCTTGTGACTATAAGGTGGCAAACACAACAGTTCCTATGGGGCATCTTCCATCTCCTCCCAAAGCACCCATTCATGCTCCAACATAAGCTCAAGTATTTTGAGAGAGATCAAACTTGTGAGAGAGTTATTCCCACCATAAAATACCTGAGTTGCCAGGCTCTTCCTTATTCTGCTTGAAATGCTGAAAGGTTTTGAATGTTTTAAGCAGAGCTGGTCATCAAACCTTCATCTCCCCACATCCCCAACACACAGGCTAGATAATGGGCTGCTGTCTGTTAATTAGTAACTTTTGAACACAAGCTTCTCCAACCCCTTCAATCTCTTCCTGGACTTTTAAAACGCAGGCAGAGAAATATCTAGAAGGCACAGACAGCTGCTCGTTGTCTTGCTCATGGGGGATGAGGACTGCTCTGGGAACACACAGGACCTTAAGATGCAAAGACTGGGCACTTGGGGTATTCAGTAGGAGACTTGAGGTCTGTACACAGATTCAGCCATAGAGGGGCACTTAAACAACACTGATTGTTGAAATACTTGGAGGAATCTCTTTTCAGCCTCTTTGTGCTCTGGTTTGCTAGAAATAATACACAGAATAGCACTTTCCTGCCTTGCAGTGTGGTTTGCAAGGACAAAGAAACCTACGTAGCTCAATTCTGTGTGTTAGAATATCAAAGATTGAGTCTTCAAATCAATCACGCCAAACCTATTTTTCACCCAAAGCATCTGCTCTCAAAAGAAAAAAATGAGCTGCATATATTTTACATCAACTTGTGAACAAAGAAAGACAGGGTTAGTGGATGGAGACACTTTACACTGAAGCATACAAATTGGCTCACCGTGGGAGTGAGGGAGATGAAAATAACCTTCAGAGTTAAGGAATGACCCCAGGCCAGTTCAGCACAGGAAACATCATCCAGTCTGCAAAAGTAGCACCTGCATCTCCAAAAAGTGAAAGAGTCCTTTTCCCAGAGAAGCTAAAAATATATTCATTGAATAACTGAAAGGTAAATGCATTTTGGAAGGGAAAATAGGGTGACTGAAGGGAACCCCCAGAGGGCTGCAAGTCATCAGGTGTAATAGTTGAGATTCTGTTCTAGGACCTCTCTATATAAAGAGTATCTGAGATGTAGGGCATGTGGAAGGACACAATCTCTCATGAGCAAACTCTAAAGGAACTCCCCTGAGTACACAGAAAAGTACTTTGTAGATCAGTGAATTCATATCAAGTTCAGTTTTCTTTCATTTAGTTCTCCTATAATTTGAAATTTGGATCTAGTTTGTAATTTGGAGGGTTTGTGCATGTCTTATGTTCTTTTATTTCCAGTTTCACCTTCCTCAATCAGAGATGAAGAGAATTTTCTGGTACCTGGCTAGCATCAAGACAGGATGTAAAAATCAGTTATTAGTGCAACGGCTGCACACCTTTCCTGCACATTTCTCCCAAGTGTAAAAATGTTAGCTAGCTAGTGACAGGAGAAGAGGAACTGCCTGCTGGTGCTCAGAGACTGACGGGAAAGCCCTCCGGTATGGGGTAAGGCAATCAGAGCATATCTGAATCCCAGGGAACCATTTGCAACAGTGCACAATGTTATTGAAAGATAAAGCCATTGGGCTTGCACAGTTGTGCCTTATGGAATCAATTTGCAGCTTACAAGCCTCAGCATTGTGGTTTCTGTCCTGCAGTGTGAGAATTTGTTTCTATCAGGTTTGCTACAGATTTTTAGCAGGAGTCCTAACTTGTCTCGCGGTGGTGTCAGTCACAAGTTACTAGGGAGCAGCAAGCTACTGCATGTCAAATAACCAAGTGTGCGTAGCCTTCCTTCATCCAGCCGCTTTGAATGCTCCTGAACTTGCTAAGATACATTTGGCCAGTCATGCCGTAACTTGTAAGTATCCTCAAGACTTCACTGCAGCACTTCAGTCCCTAAAAAGCTCATCCAGCTTTAACGTTGAGCCTAAACGTCAAGAATTATCCCTGCGCTCCTTCCGCTTCCAAATTATATTTGACAGATAATGTTACAATTTTCAAGATAAGTTGTTTCCTTTCGGCATTCAGAAGTAGTCTTAAAGCTTCACAGTTAAATCTGTCATGGCCTGATCACATCCTAACAGAATCAGCTCAGAACCATCCTCTCCCAGTGGTAACTGCGTAGTATTCCTACAGCAGGACAGCAGATTATTTATAGGGAAACACAGAACTAAAATATTTTTTGCTTCTTTAGATACAGCTCACCAGAGGGAAATCAAAACCAGAATTCTATGGCTACACAGTCAAGTGTTTGAAAGAAGAGTGGTGATACCCTAGTTTCTGCAAGCTGTTTGTCCTCTATATTATTCATAAAAACTCCATTTCATCCTTATATTCTTCTCTAATTATTTTACACAACCAAACTCTTGAATTAAATAGTATCACATCAGGACCAGGTAACAACTGTATAGACTGAGAGGGGGAAGCAAGTTATGAGCACATGTACAAGTTAATACGAATGAAAATCTTTATGAATTTTAAGCATTGTGGAAGTCTCAGCAGTCATATGCACACAGGCAAAAAGGGCATAATCCATAATCCTTCATGTACAGATGAATTTACACGTCCTCTTTTGCTCGTAAGAAGCTAGTTTTGTATTAATTAGTGAGCTCGAATATGCCAGTAACCTACTGCACAATTTTTGTGTCAACACATTAGGATTATTATTGCATTTGCATGAACATTGTCACAGAGTTTTGATGGTTTTAATTAAGACATGCTTTCTCTGATTATATTTTAACAAGATTTATGAATAAATACCACAGCAAGAAGTCTGCAACATCTGGATGAGTCTCCCTCAGAATCATTATGACAGCATTTATTTTATCAGAATCACTGGAAAATACTCTTATCTCTGGTTACATGACAACCAGCAAGAACTCCATCTGTGTATCTAGTGTGTAGGCTGACTGCTATCCCTTTAATAGTCTGCATTGCTAACATTGTGCAGCTTCAACTGTTTGAAAGCCCTTTCCCTTCATAATAGAACAAAAAAAGCTTCCCACCCCTCCACTCCCCCAAATTTAACCACTTCTCTCCCTTACAGTGAAGATGCATGATTCTAGGGAAGCTAAATCCCAGCATGCTCTTTTAGAGACTGACCTTTCTAGAGATGCTGTCAGTACCAGATCAAGTGACATGTAAATGTAATGGGCAAAGGTGTCACTGAAAGTAGTAATCACAGCCAGAGAAAGTAAAACTAGAGGAACATTAAGTCAGCGACCTAGTCTTCCTTATCTCTTTAACAGCATAAGCCCCTAGAGAAATAAGTAAAAAAATAGAGAAGTACGATTTGTAATTCCCCTTAATTGTCAACAGGAAAATCAACAGAGGAAAAATGTCAAAGAGGAAAATATGTTCCAAGAGCATTGTATAACATGGATATACAATTCAATTGTTTACAAAAAAACATCCTTCCTACATTGTAAATTCTACCGTCGGCTTGTTAGCATGTCTTATTTAGCTCTTGTATGAGATAGTAAGCTTCTTTGCAATGAATGACCAGCAGTAAAGTTACAGAAGAAATGGTTACCAAACCGAAGAACACCCTATCAACTGATGTCCAAGATGAGTGCAATGCAACTTAATATTCTTATAATATTAAAAAAAAACCACAAAAACCTAAGTGGCAACACTCACGATTCTCTTCCTGTGATACTTCGAGGGATTTCATTTCTATTTGCAAATCTCAAAATCCACTCTGAAGAATGAGAAACTGTTGTGTGCTGACTGATGGAAGGCCAGTGGCCTGCTCTGTTGGCTAGTGAATTTTGCTGGTGAGAAACAATATAAAACATGCATTAGGACTTTCTTCTGTATATTCAGGCTCTGCAGCATTGTAGTACAATGCTTTTGGATTATTAACTCCATATCACCACACAATCAGAACAATGAGAGGTTTCTATTGAGAACATAGCAAATCTTCCCAGGAAAATGAGTTATCAGTGTTTAGGCATTCAGACCAAGAAATTAACTATCTAGTGAAGTTCTTTGTTAAGAGATCCTCAGGGTGAGGGAAGGGGGGAAGCAGACAAGAGCACTTATTGTGTTCTTGTTTCCCCCAGTTGTATGGGTTTATGTTATTATTATAAAAAATATGCCAGGCATATTTAGTGGCAATATCTTTATTAATAATTGTTCAGGGAACTCAATTCTGAATGAACAGATGTTACTCCATTAAAGTAAACCACAGCATCTCTTTTGAGGGAATAAATGATGTTTACCTGAAACAGTGGTTTCACAAGAATCTTTATGCCTTTATTACTTTACTGGTAGAAAAATAAGCCTTATAACAATGGAATTTAACAAAGAAATAGCATGGTAAAACAAAAGATAGAGTTAGTTTTGTGTATATGTTTCTTCAGTGAGGCTGAAGACCAAGAATTTTATTATGGCATTTTTATGATGGTATTATAGATTTTTCAGCATTTAATTAGGTACATGTACTTTTTTTCCCCAAGAAGAGCGGGCATAATGTTTAATTTTGTCCCATATGTACATATTTCACATATGTGTTACAGTCACGAATTCTTACAGCCCATCTTGATCACCCTTTAGGAAAGAGCACAGTACAAACCACTTGTGTATAAATCACATTTAAAACATGTGAACTGAAAGCTAACAGTCAAATGTTCATTGGAAAAGGTTGCAGAACAATACCACAGACTGACACATTCATTGGCACAAGCCATTACCACATGCTGCATGTAGGGACCTGGACAAAGCTGCTCTCAAATGCACAAACTGAAACAAATCTTGCCAACCTCAAAAGAATCTGCATCATTTTGGTGTTAGTCATCGACTCACACATTTATTTCTCTTTGCAGTATTAGGGGACCTGAGCACCCTGCTCTGGTAACCAGGCTAACTACAGTCTTGGGGTCTCCTCCACAACCAGGAGCTGGGAATGGCCATTCATTGCAAATCCCACCTGAGGACAAAGAGAGTTTCAAGGGCTCACCATCTCTCAGATCAGACTGTCATTGCCCAAGTCTCAGCAATGGCCGGCAGTCCCCAAACGGCAAACAGCCAATCTGGGCTGGCAGGAGGCATCCCAGTTCATGGCAAGGGGTTGAAACTAGATGACCTGTACGTACTGTTCCTCTCAACACAAACCATTCTATGAGTCTGTGATGCTACTATTCCACGATTCTGTGATTCTACAATTCCATGATTCTACTGGCAGTAAAACCATGACTGGTTTGCTAACTGCAACACAAGACCTGAAATGCAGCCACGCACCCTTTTTTTCCCCAAGCCCATGATTTATTTATTCCACATCCACCTTGGACTGCTATCTGAATTGCTGGGAGCTATAAACCACCACAGATGTGATTCTTGCTCATGTCAGTAAGGACAGTATAAGACCTCAAGAGCCCCATCTGAACAGGGATTTGGATTATTGAAGCTTGGCAGAGAACATACACAAGTAACAAGGATGGGAACTTCAACTACGTGTCCAAAGCCTCACAGAGTATCTGTTCATGCTGCACCACTTCAAGGCAGGTCCCGTGAACCTGACTGAAGACCCAGCAACAGACTTCTGTTAATTCCATACTACTTCTCTTCCCCATATGTGCCACCTCTGAGACTCAAAGCAGTCTACTTAGAAAAAACAAGGCTTTGAGGCTGCTTTGTTTCAGAGTTTCGAAAGAAGGTGTAGCCAAACAGATTGCAACTTCAGCACAGTTCTGCTGGGCATACATATTTTGAAGAAGTGGAAAGCACCAATAATGAATGCAGCACAGTCAAAGCCATGTGGTGCTGCCTAGAGGACAGTGGGCCCAGTAGGACACATGAAGGAGGGGGGAAGTCTTTGAGGGATGTACAAGGCATGGAAACATTCAAAATACCGAAAAAAATAGGAAAAATTAAACTTCCAAGTTAGCTTAAAAATTGAGCTTCCAAGTTTGCCTGGGCTGATCTAATCACTTGCTGTCACATTCCTGATTTTTTTGGTTTTTTTTTTTTTTTTTTGGTCCATCACACACTGTGGTCCTGCACTCTCTCTATGCCAGCACTGGCCTTCCTCCAACCCTGCAGTGAGCCATTTCAGTTTGCAAAGCTGGCAGGTAGTAACTCACCACATCAGCTAGGGAGAAGTGCTCAGCTCTGGTCTTCCCACCAGACAGGCTGCCTTTTGATCAGCGCATGTGGCTACACAGCCATCCTTCAGACCCTGTGAAAAGCTTTCCAGGCTAACTCCCAGGGCTCTTCAAATATAATCATTCTCCTTTAACTTAAGATAAAATTGTATTTTCTCCTGATTTCTCAGAATAAGAGGATAACCAAAGCCCCTTTTGAAATCAGGTTACTCAGAATTTACATGGTTGGATCACTGGACAAATTGCTGTGCTAGAAACCTCTTTCTTTAAATTCCTCTAGAAACAACCCAGCAGCCTAGATTTGATGGACAGTTAATTCCATGAAAGGCCATCAGCCAATCACTCACAGAATCCATAGTCCTCTCCAAATTCCTCAGAATTAAAAGTTCCCCTCTTTAATACTTCAGGGAACCTCCTTCATCCTTTAACCCCTCTGAAACACAGCAGAGCATGTCAGATTTCATAAACTGTTGCCATTCTTAATGGAG
Source organism: Hylia prasina (assembly GCA_013397195.1). Taxonomy (NCBI): domain Eukaryota; kingdom Metazoa; phylum Chordata; class Aves; order Passeriformes; family Sylviidae; genus Hylia; species Hylia prasina. The sequence continues at coordinate 343,033 of VYXD01000741.1, forward strand.
ATATTCAATTCTCCCTTCACGCATTGAACATCTCCTCCTTTCTCTCTTCCATACAATCATTTAGTTCACATAGAAAGAGCAACTGACCTAACTATCAATTTCCTCTTCTTGTTGATTTTTGCTTAAAAGAGGAGGTAACAGCATGCAAAAGCTCTCTTATAGGCAAATACTTCAGATGCTGCTTAGATAATGTCTGTGTTAGGAGTTCTCAAGAGCCTCCCCTTGAGAGGGGCTTTATCTCTCCTCGACATAGTTTATGGAGTAAAGAGGAATGTTTCTAGATGAGAGTGTAACCAGAAAAAAGTGAACCTGAAAGCAGGTATTTAAGTTACTTGCTGGGATCACCAGGCAAAAATTGAAATATCCCAGTGCCTCCTTCTCTGGCAACCCCGTAATGAGAAACAAAACAATGACAGAAAGCTGTACAAGCCAAATGCACAAGCATTGCAACATAAGTACACTTGACAGCAAAATGAATGCATCAAATCCAATCTTGGTGCTGGTGGCTACCTTTTACTGCTCCTTGGGTTGTATAATACAGTTTGGATGCCTTGGGCCTGAGCTGCAGATGAGCAGTCGGCTGTAAAGCTGGTTGTGCTAAGCTTGACTTTCTCTAATTTGTCTTGATATCAGTTTAGGCCTCTGCTGAGTACACAAGCAAAATTTCATCATTCTCACATTAATTAACACCTGCAACATTTGACTGCGAAATTGCTTTAGACATGCCCAACACCTAATCCCATAAAAATGGGAGAGCTGTTAAAGCATGGATTGCTCCAGCAGTTTAAAATCATTGTGCAAAGTAATTAAAAACGTAATTGTGCTTCCAATTGTTAAGACACTTCATTACTTCCTCAATACTCTGTTACTTTCTTGGTACCAAGTCCCAGATGTGTTAAGCTGCCAATACTTCCTAAAGCCCACAGAGGAAATTCACTTTCAAAGCAAAATATGCCTATAATAGCTATTCCACATAATGACTACAAATACTTAATTACAGAGTACCAAGAAATCTTCATGCTCCTTCCCTCCAACTTGCCTTATCCAATGCATTGATTCCTATTTCTCTATTCCTCTGCAGAACTTCTGCAGTTTACCTTTTAGAAGCAGATATCCAGTGTGGAATAAAGAGAATGTCTGCAGCTACATGTATTATGGCTGTCAAAGTAATTTGTATAAATAATATTTTGAAGGCTAGAGATCAACGTGGATTGAATTGTATGGTTAATTTTCCAACTCTAGATATCTGGCCATGTAGAAATACTGACTTCATTTTGGTACAAAAGATACAACAGTGCATCAACAGGAGATAACATTAGCTGTGTCCTGAAACATTTGTAGTCTGAAGCTTTTGAGGCCCCTAATATTATGGACAGACTTCTTTAGAGGTAAATAGTCATTTTGAAGCACTAAAACACAGCAGTTAAGAGCATGTCAGTATGACATACACACTAAACCCACTTAGCTGGCTACTTTAACAGTACATCTTTTAAAAGCTGCACTCAAGATACGTTCACCATTTGCAGACAACTGCAACTTGAAATTTCAGAAGGGAATTCACAGCTGATGGACAATTTGTATTTCTAATTGAAAGCAAGGGTAGAGGAAAAGGGAGAAACCAAGCCAACATGTATTTTGGAGACTCCATTCCCATCAAATGCCTATGTAGAAACTGACCTAGCACAAAACTCCAGTGAATAACATTGCACTTGCTCTACTACCCCGCATTAGCTGGATCTCTTCCGAGGCAAGGCAAAAATGAAGTAAAGTTTTGTGACAGAAAGAAACTCCCATTACTAGGAAGTCAAAAGTAAAATGCGCCATTGGTTTCATGCAAAGTGAGACTGCCAAGTGATTTGATAAAATATTTTTTAAGATGTTCTAGAAGCACCTTCGTGCAATAGTAATTTCTCTGATTAAAGGCAGTGTTACGTTAAGACCCATTTAATAGTCTTATCCTGACCCTGTGTAACAGCTCTGAAAAGACCACATCAAAAGTTTGCAGCTGTCGAGAAAATGGTTGCTTGCATGGGTTTCATTTTTACACTTAACCCCCGGGATAGGAGCTGCATCTATTCTGTATCAGATCCCTTACTCCAGAAATGGAGTTTTCCTCTACAGCTATCACTGAAATCATTCATCAAACCCTACAAATTGACAGAATGGGTAGAAGAAGCTCCTGCAGCAAAATAAGTTTAGGAGCCTTGTTGGGGGTGTTTCCCTATGCATCCAGACAGGCAATCATTAAACACAAGGCTAGAAAATACACATTCTATTGTGAAAGAACTTCTATTGTGGACAAAAAGGTGTATTTCAAGGGAATGGGAAATGCCATGTGAGTAGTCCTTAAATAATTTCAAAGGTGTGTAGATGTTGAAAGTCCTGCCTTCCAGACAGATCACTCTGAGTAACACAGTGAGCTAGCTCTATGATAATTCCAGCCCTACCCATGGGAGCCTATGGAAATCACATCCTTGTAGCTTCATAATAGACACATGGGATGGAACGCAAGTATAACTAATTTTTCTTCTGGCTTTTGCTCTGTTGGCACCCAGCATAGACTCTACATATTGAAAAGTGTGTATTACACATCTTGCTAGGGACAATTCCCAATGTGCAGTGTTTTGAGGCAGACCCTTACAGGAGGGATGAACACCACACAGTTCATCTCATAGGAATGCTTTGCTCACAAGAAAGGTGATAAAAGGATAATTTAAAGACCGGTTTAGAACTATTTCAGAACAATCCATGAACACTTCAGACAACCAAGCTGGCATGTCTCTTCAGCACAGAGGTCATCATGAAGATGCTCTTTATATGTCAAAGTTACTATTCTGCAGTTTGTCATACTTATTAATATCAACCAATTAATATCAATCCTTCTGAAAGCAGATGAGGAGACAAAAAAGTCGGGAGTAGATGAGAGACACAAAGCAGGTTGGGAGAGACAGGACTGTCTATCATGGTTTCTATCCCATATGTTCACTTACCAAACTCAACTGGTGGAGCTAAGAAGTGACAATAAAGAAGATGAATGGCTATGCACTTCTCAGTAAAACTCAAATGTCTAAACTCTTCAAGTTTTATTTCCCAACAGAGTGAACACATGCTCAATGGAATTAAGCTGAAGTGCTACAAAGGTGTGAGAAAGCTACAGTCAGAGCTTTCACTGGCAATATCAGTCAGTGAATACCATACAACATTCCAGCAAGGTCTGGGGTATCTACTAAACCTTCAGACATTAAGATGTCTGAAAAAGTTATGTCTCTGCAAATTCAATCACCAGTGAACTGTAGCATTAAATCAAAATGTGCAACAAAGCTTAGCAAAAGCCTGTTAATAAACTTCAAGGTAACACGAAAACATCCCATGTCAATGAGTAAAGTTTTGATAGTAAATAATTTATCTATCTCAAAATATTGTATGAATGCAAAATAACCATATTTGTTTTGATAAGAATGTATAAGCCAATATTTTACTTGGTGATCCTAATAGCAACAGCTCTCCCCAACCAGGCAGATGGCAGAGATTTCACTGAATATTTTCCTATCCAGAGGTCTTTGCATAGAAGGGAGGTGCTGCCCTCTCAGCAGCTATCAGGTGACCTATTTTAACATTTTCTTCCTCTTCCTTAGGTCCACAAGACCTTTATTTCATTATTAAAAGGAACAATTAAAGACTACTAGGGTTCCAAAACAATTACAATAGCCAGCCTTAGAAATTCCATTTGATTTTCAAAGGCTCTAATATTTGAAAGGCTGCGTTCTCCAAGTGTTAAAGACAAAGTAAAGACCGTGGCTAAGCTTGCAAGATGAAAGAAGAGCAAGAATGAAAAAAAGGAGGTTAGCGTCTCTGGAACACTCCATGCCAGACCTCTTTATTTCCAGTCAAGTTTTTCAATCAATCAGTTACGCTCCCAGAAAAATGTAATGTCTTTCCTTACACATTAAGCTACAAAAGAAAAATGCAGGCATAAAATCATATATACTTCCAGCAAGCACCTTCTGCACTACGCTGATATCTGGCCTGCTGCCCTGCCTATTAACATCTCAATTTCTCAGTGCTGCAGAACAAATGGGGAAGAACAAAGCATGAAAACTTGCTTTTACATCTTGATTTTCACATTTCTTTGGGGACATGGAAATAAGCAGACATTAATTTCTTGGTTCAATATTTTTAGAACACTGCTGTAAGAGAAAAGACCTGAGTGTGGGAAGAAAGGAGAATATTTAAGTTAAACAAAGAAATAGAAGAAAAAAAATCTAAAGGTTCCTTGCTAGAAGGACAGTGCTGTAAAAGAAATTTCAAAGAATAACAGCGCCCTCATTGATAAAAGTCACTGAGCAAGGGACAGCAGGGATCAGCTTCTTCCAGGGAATTACTCATGCCAGCCAAACTTGGCTGACCACCTCAGCAGAAAAAGCTTGTGTATACCCTGGAAGAGAAGGGAATAGAGGTGAGGATCATGGCTCCAGAAAATTGCCCAGGGTTGTCCAGACTTAGGGCAAAAAGGATAAAAAAAAAAAATCAATTATCTCCCTTTATTACATTTACCTCCACTAATGGATTTTAAAATTACCAAATATGATCTCTGAGTAAACACTGGGTGGGATATCAAGTGTTTCCTTGTGGTAGATCTAGTCCCTTTTAAGTTAGAAAGATTTTTCCTCACACCTATGCAAGCTAAGAAGCATTGGGAAGACCAGTCTTTTTCCACAGAGCATCTTAAACAGGTTTGACATGCTTGGTAGGAAGAAGGAATAGTTCATCCTTTCTTGGGGAGTAGACTATTCTAAGTGACCTTTTGATAATGCTGTCAACCTGCCATTCCAAATACTTTTGGGGTCAGAAATCACAATCTGGGTCAAGGATATGTTGACAAATATCTCCAGGTTGAAACAAAAATTCAACCTCCAACCTCAACCTGCACTGGAGCTAAAACCCATAAAAAGAAGGCATTTTATGATTTGGCTGTCTCTGCAGTAGAACAAAGGACATTGAAGCCTTTGCCAGCTGACTCATCACATGCACAAGGACTTGCTGGTCATCAGGCATGGATTGCAAACGAAGTGGTTAAAGGCTAAACTATTTCCTAATCTAGTCAGGCACTCTGTTCCTCTCCCTACATCAGTATTGATTATGATGTTGTTCCTCTCCCTACATAAGTATTGATTATGATGTTTTCTTATTGTAGGTTTCCCCACTCCTCATTAAAATAGGGTTCTTTTCTAAATGCTCCTTCTTTGTGTCTTGTTTGCAAATTCACTGATGCTGAATAATTTCCTTGTAAGGAGCTCATGAATAAAATATGAAGATTTTAAGTCCAGGATTCTTTGATGTGTTTTCCAGCATTAGGAGCTCAATCAGTTCTGTGCAGTTATCCCTTTGAAGTTTCAACTGGGCATTTTCTTCCTCAAAAAAGAAAAGCTTCTGTCTTTTTGAAGGATGCCTATCTTAAAGATATACTATTTATTTTGGTTTTATTCTTGATAGTTGTTAAAAGTCAAAGGACAGCACAGGATCAGAAAAGGAAACAGTAACCATTAAAAACTGTTACCTCTGGGTTGAACATGGATTTATCAAGCTACAAGGACCTTTTGACTTATTCAATTTACATACCTATCAACATCAATGAAATTACTTCAATATCAACCTGGAATAACACAGATCTCAAATTAGATTATTCACAGAAATGTAGAACAACAATCATTCCAAGGAAGGGCTCTACCTCTTAATTTAGTGCAAGGTAAATGACTAAGGAGGAGTGAGTAATTTCAAAAAGACACACTAAAAGAAAAAAACCACTAAATTTTGCCATGTCCTCACTTACATAGAAATATTGCCCTTTGTATGTACTAGTGCTCATAATGTGTTATACTGCTTCTTAGTTTTGTCAGGTTCCAGGAATGAGATGTGATTGTTCAGAGCCTGAGCAGCTCCCACAGCTTAAACACCCGTCTCCTTGAAGAAGCGCCTTAGTGCCTTGCAGTGACATTCATCATAAGGTACTGTGGAACTCAAAGAATTCTTTATTCAAAGCACTCCTATGCAGTCATCCTAAGCCCAGAAATAAAATCCATTTGCTTTAATTCTCTTTCTACAGACATGATTGTCTGTCAGTTTTTCTTAAGGAATACTTCCTTCAGAAGATAAAATTTCCTCACAAGGAAACACGGTCTTTTATTCTCTGCACTAATTGCTTTTTTCAAACCATATCCTAAAGGAGTGACTTGGGAAATTTCTGTAGTTATGGTCTTTTGCAACAATGACACTATTCAAGTATGTCCAACCTAACAGTATAATAGCCTGCAGTAAGCTGCACTTAATATTCAACTCCACACAGCTACCACATTAGTCAAATACCAAGACTAATCTGTGTTGGACTCTGTGAGGCTTCAGTATCAGCATCACTGGTAGACAAACTAGGCATTTTTCTGCCTACAACATCTGAATATTCATTGTTTTGCTCACAGGTGGATTCATGGAAGCAGCAAGAGAAATCAAACTTAAGCACACACTCATCTCCAGAATACCATAACTCTGTTTATGGAAATACTCACACACAGACATCTACCCTGATTCCAACACATATTTCTTCTTTCACCCACCTATGTGCAGGAATTTGGGGTCTTACCTTCTAATAATCTCCTCAATAAAGATGCAGAAAAGTAAAATGCTAGACCCTTCTAATCACATATGCATAACACCAGTGATCAACCACCACATGGAAAGTCAGCCTCTCTCTGCTCCAACACCACCTGCACTGCAGAGTGCCTGGCTGAAACAGTCCAGAAGATGACCCCAACAACACTCTCCAGATCCAGCAGGAAAATGATCTCACACCATCACGGCCTTCTGCTGAGTATATGCACCTGCATCTTCTGTTGCAGAGACTCTGGTGCTCAGATCTAAAGCCAACACTGCCCATTATTGAACTTCACTACTTCTTCAGCCAAATGGAAATCAAAAATAAACCAAACCTTTGAGTACACCGAAGAAACCCAGGCTTTTTTTAATAATAGAATATTAAAAATCGAGCCTTTTACTCTCCCTGGCAAGAGAGAATTTTATTGCAGCTTAAAAAAGGCAGTCACACCATCTGTGAGAAGCTGTAGGTGTGAAAACCATGAGGGAGATCATCAGCTCCGCAGTGAACTAATACACTCAAATAAATAGTTTGATTAGAAATGAGGATGTTGAATTCTGGACCTAATTTTGCCTCCTTAGTGGTTATGGATGCCAAATTACACTGTGCAAATGGCACACAATTTATTCTCTTACATGTGACTGAAGTGAGGTTTAGAAATTACTTTTTATGGAAGATGTTTAACAGTTCTCATTTTTTGTACATTTTATCAGTAGTTAAAAATGAATGAAGATTACTTTAACTACATGATGTTAGGCAAAGAATAAATAAAACTGAGGACTGCTGAAAGATTATTTTGATACATTTTAACCGTTTCAATAGTCTAGCTATGCTGGTAATGTACATTTTACAACAATTTTCTTAACTCCTCGGATAGGAATACGTAAGTACAAAAATTCTCTTCAGGGATAAATGCACTTAAAGTGGTTATTACAGCTTTTTAAAAAATCACAGTTATTTTACATGCACTAAGCTGAAAATAGTATCCAAAACATTGTCAGATGCCTGTTGCTGTGGCAACACATTGTTCATGGTTTGCCAGTCTGAAGCAACAAGAAGTCTCAAATATTGAATTAAATACACTTAAGTCCAGCACTTAGATTTGGCCACCATGCCCCAGCTGAAAGCTAGTTTATTTAAATTCTACTTAGAGGTGTCTTATCACTGAGAGCCAAACTATTCCTTAACATACTGAGAGTAAAAGTCTTTCCAGAAGTTAAGATAAAGAATTGTTTAACACTCTGTGGAACAGCACTACAGACAAAGTGTTTTACTTTCACTTGCCACTGCTGGATAGGGTGGAAGTCAGCAAGAGGGTATTGCTCCTTAGAGCTGAAGCCATTCTGCTTGTGGAAGATAAATCAGAAATTTCATTCCCATTTCAGCTGTGCCAAATCATTCCACTGACCTCTGTTTAGTTCCCAGCAAGTGGTATTTGGACACTACTTCTGCTTTGCAGCACAACATCCATGCCAGCTGTGCTGCTCCAGGGAATGCTTTCCTTTCTCCCAGGGCAGTGCTGGGCCACAGGGTTCAAAAGCAGCAAGAAGTGTCTCCTTTATAAAGCAGGGCAGCTTGATCTGCCTGGTACCAGCAGTGTATAAACAATGCCAGAGATGGGGAAGAAGCAAAACACTGCTCCAAGCTCCATCATGTGCCATCTTAAAATCAATCCTGAAAAACAATTCATTAAGCATAGAATGTACACAGCATTTCTGAAGAACAAAAGAATATGGCCTGACCATCACCACTGCCCTCACTTTCCTTAGTAAACTTCAATATTTGGCTGTTTGTAATTCATCTGTCAGCAATTTCACACAAGAAAATATTAAGTAAATTTACAGTTAATTAATTCACACATTTTCAGGAAGTTCTCCACAGTCCTAGGGAGCACATGCTTTCCATACCTATACTCTTCTGCGTAATTCTCTTCTGGATGGCTGGATAACAAAATTGTATGCAGCAAGTTACCTGTATCCAGGAGACACAAAAAAGCTGAATTTTGTTTTGCTCTGACACTGTCCTTAAGGGAAGCACGCTCATGACCTCTGATTATTGTGTTCTGTGCCCCAAGTGGGAATATTAAGTTTAATGTGCTTGCATTTTAATTTCAACTACAACAATAAGCAACTGCCCTACTTTGGACCTGAACTTCCTAAAATACAAAAATGTAGACCTGCAAGCTAATCAGACATCATTTCCCTGTATCTAAATAGAAGGGAAATATTCCCTCTATGAATCACCCATGGTGACTTTGATTTATTTTTCATTAGCTGCAAAATGACTACCTAATACCTAGCTACCAGCATAGATGGCAAATGAGGCTCCCAGGAAAGCATTTATTTAGTTCACACATGACTTCACAAGGCAGAAAGTTACTACGGTTGGAAGAATGTCAAAGAAACACATCATTAAAGCCAAATTTCCAATATACTTCATTCACCAGAGGGAAGTAAAACCACCCCTCTGAATTTCACATCCACTTATTCCTTCAAAACCATCTGCATATACCAATGATAGGGAATAAAAGGAAAGTCCACTGACAATAGGAAGGTGATGATCTTCCTGCAGGTCTTGCGGGGGCATTTAACAATTGCAACAAAACAAATTGTGATGATCACAACCTGATCCCAAGCTGTGCTGACTGACCCACTGCATTCAGTGGGCCTGGCCTGAGAGCCCATTAGCTGTCCCTAAAATGGGCTGCCAGTCCCTTCATTGTACATTCCTGCCTTTTGCTAATTAGGCAGTAGGATGCAGAGAAATCCCAGCATCAAAAAAAACCCAAAGAATGACCAATGCCGCATAAAACCTCACTCAAAGAAAAGCTTCCAGAAACATGCAAACCACAAGAAAGCAACAAGAACTCGTGGGGGAAAAGTACATGTCCAAAATGTTTTCAATATATTGTGTGCTACCTAATTTCCTGTACCTTGCTGATTGTGGCAATGATTTCCTGTGACTGGTTAAAGCTGAAGAATGTGAAGATTTTCTTGAGTGTGAGATTTCTGCCAACCTCTGTTACAGAAAGCCCAAAACTCTGAGGAGAAATTCTTTTACGAGCTGGATCAAAGTCTTCCAAAAAGTGATCCATTTGGGTGGGCATGCCCATGTGATAAAGGAGAGCAGGAATAAATCCAAAGCAGCACAGAAACACTCCAAATAAAACCAACCAAACAAGAAAGCCTCAAGTAAATGCTCGTGTGAATTTTTTTTAGGTTGACTTTGTGAGTGGAAAAGAATAGAGAAGCCTTGGACCTTTGACATTCCCACCAGTTGATTCTTTGCCCTGCTTTTGATTCTGCCTATATTCAGGCATTCAGGCATAGGCTTTTCATTTTCTGGAAAGAAACAGGACTGAATCACATCAGTAATGGCTTTCACCTTTAGTTCTCTTCCCTCCTTCCTACAAAAGCCTGCAAACCATTGAAATTTAGTCAAGAAAATAAGTACCTGCAACTTCTCTAAAATCTACCTTAAGCATGAAGAGCCCTACCTAGGGGGTAGTTCTTTTTATTATTATTATTTTTAAATAGATTAGAGCCGATTCTTTAACGGAAGACTTATTGTATTGGTCTAAATTAATCCCACGTCCATCCTTGAAATATTGGTAGTTTTCCTCACATTTAGAAACCTCTTTTTTATATGGTCTTCAAGCTCTCTGCAAACATTACAGCATGGACTTCAGCTGGCTCGTCTCCAACTATCAGCTCAACACAAGTTATATCTCCCCCACCATCAAACAATTTTTTAAGATACACTTTTCAGTGTGGGAGGAAGGGCCCATGCACTATCTCAAGCCACTTGGTGAATCAGAGGTTTGAACAATTGATTGATTCCATGTATTCTGTGGGCAGGTGTTTGAAGGAAGAAAGGTTCAAACCACCAAACCCTTTGGGGAGGGAGGGAAATGTGCCATGTGAAAGAGAAAGCTTAACATCTCGAGGAACCTGACATCACATCTCAAGCTCATTTTAAAAAAGGGTTTTCAAGACAGTCTGGTTTCATGGATAGTGGGGAACTTCAAAGGCAAAAAACCTCACCATGTTGTTACAATGGTGGTACTTAGCACCTATGACAGCAGTAGTCCCACCCTGTGCTATGGGACAGGGATTTCCCCAACGATACAACACACCTGAAGGATTAAATTCTCTTGGGCCATAAATAGCAAACTCACTTCTTTTCCTCACTTTGCCTCTTAGCAAGCCAATGCCACGTTACCCCTCTCAGGGCAGTATCAATGATGTTCTCCATTCAGCTGCACTTCCCACCCTGCCTTCCTGCTGGAGAGCCAGCCTTGCCACTGCTGTGTTTGCTCGCATCCATTCACTCCCCTATTCTTACAGCACTTCCTGACTTCACTTCAGCTCTAGGAAAAATGCAAAAGAATTTTGTGTTCAAATGCTATCCAAATATTTATATTTTGCTTATATAGTTAAGTTAATGTGAAATCACTACTAGCTCTTCTTTTCTGTTCATATAATGAAGTCACCAGAATAGATTTTCTATAAACCTTAGCTCTTATTTCTATGCCTCTGAAAAGCTGCCTTTTTAAAATGGTGATGTTTACAGAAATCATTGGAAGCTGCACACTTTTCAGAATCCAATCTTCAGTTCCACTGAATGTTTCAATATTACTATAGCTCATGTGCCCGTGGAGTAATATCACTTTTCTCCAGTGAATATATTATCAGGTATTTAGGTCTAGCAGTATTATCTAGTAGTCCAACTTTTAGAGCCCAAAAAATATCAAATAAGGGATTCTGTATCACTCCCTCAGTATTGGAATAAAAAAATTAAAACAACACATTAATAAGAATATAGCATGGTGTCAGATTTCAGGGTATTCTTCTTTTCCCATCTGTTCTCCCTTCCTTCAGAAATTATCAGGTATCATGTAGGAACAATATTACTGAAAAGGCATAACAAATTTCCCTTTGTACAATGAGATTTAGAGAAGGTCAAGTGATCAACTGATTTGTAGTGATTTTCTGATGTATTCCCTCAAATTCCAGTTTTGATGGCCAGGTATCTGACAGCCATGGGTTTAATACCTACAAAGACTATTTCGAGAAGTCTGTATTTTTGTCATTCTTTTCAGAGATTAAATCCTCTTTTTTAAGTTGCCTTTCAAGATAGATACAGACACACTGGAGTGTGTCCAGTACAGGGCCAATGGAGATGACTGAAATATGCTGAGAACATTGGCATTGCTTTGGATGAAGGTAAGAAAGTTTAGAGGAGATATTATGTGTGTATGTACCTGACTGAAGCAGGGAGAAGGATGGTAAATGAGACAGAGCCAGACTCTTCCCAGTGGAACTCAGTGACAGTACAAGATCCAATCCATACAAATAGAAATACAGGAAAACCCTTTTAAACATAAACCCCCCACTATTTTATTGTCAGGGAGATAAAACACTGGAACAGCCTGCCCAAAGACGTTTTGGAGTCTCCAGTCAGGAGATAGCCAAAACCCAACTAGGCAAAGCTCAGAAGTCCTTTCCAGCCTTAGGTATTTTGCAATTGTGACTCATGAGCAATCACAAACAACCTGCTTCAATGTTTTTGCATTATTTTTTGCCCAGGAAATAAATCAACAACAGCACACAAATCACTATTCTTTATGAAATCAAAGACACTCCTACAGCAAGAGAAACAACATTTTATCCGCAGAAAGACATATCCAAAACTAATTTCTCACAGTCAAAACCTGAAATGTGTCTATTCTTAGAATACAAAGAGGGAAAAGTCAGACTATTCCATGAAAAGCTGCAAAAGAAAGGAGAAAACAAAAAAGACTTTATACCATTCCTGGCAAGAAAACTGACTATCTGTATGTCTGCAGTGCTATAGCTACTTGCCATTCAATTCATGCTTACCCACCATTTCTCCAACTTACATTTTACATTTTTCTCCTCATTTCAAATGCAAGAATCCCTCCAGAAAATCTTCTTTACAGAAACCCATAGCACTCAGACCCAAGGGACCCTGTTGCCTATGGAATACTGAATGCCAGCAGGCTGTCAGACCTCACCCACAACTTTCTTGTTGTCCAGAGTACCTTCAGAGCAGTTTCCAATGTAAGCCTCAATAACAGCAGCTTTTCTCATTTTTGTCTATCTTGCTGCTGAGAGATTCAATATATATATATATTAAAAAAGTAATATGCCATGCTTGTGAAAAAAAATTATGAGTCTATTTCAAGTAAATTAAAAAAATACTTGAACCACCAGACTTCTTGTTCCAAGCTTTGGAATAGTAACAACAGAAAATAGAGACTTCAGACACTTCCTGATAATATGCACCTCAACTCTCACTGCAATTTCAGTTCATTTTGAAGCTGCATAGTGATTTTTATTTTCTTAAAAAGTTGTGATCCCATGGAGAACCAACTTTTCCCTAGCAATTTCTCTCATTCAGCATTTGCACTAGGTCAGTATTTTGACTGCCTTGCTCTCACTATATGCAATCCAAAATTACTGAGAGATTACATGGTCCTCCAGGTTCTATTATTTTCACATCCTATTATTTTTACTTTATGCTTCTGGGATTTTTATATCCTTAGATGGTACTGAGACAGAAATAATATTTCTGTGAAAGTGAGGACCAGTTTCTTTGCTCTCCACTCACAGCTAATATTTCTTTTGCCTCAGCATTTGTGACTCTTCCAGGATCAGATTCTTAACACCAATTGTTGTTAATCACTTGATTCCTAGAAAACTGGAGATGTTCATAATGGCATCAACTCTTCTGTAAAGCTTATGACAATAATTCCTGTGTTAACTGGTGTAAAACTAGTTGGTCTTTATAAAAGGACTTCCATCTATCTTCTGATTCACATTGGAATAAGGTGACAAAGACTTCTATCTGCAATCTAAATCTTGTTCTCTCTTGCAAACACCAGACACAGTTCACACATTGACTAATATAATTCCACACTGGCAGGTCTCCCAGACAGCATGATAAGAAAATGTCAGCTGATCCATTGTAATTCTGCTGAGTTAATCATCAGTTCAAAATGTCACCATCCTATTTCCTTCCTCCTTGTCTTGATTTCCTTCTCATAAAGTTTCAAATGAACTTTAAAAACTCTGAGACTGACCCTCTGTTGCACCAGGGTCTAAGAAATACTTTGGAAATGAGGAATCCAAAAGTGAGGGGAGGTGCACTGAAGCTTCATGCCAATCTAAAGTAACCAGCAAAATCCCTCAGTGCTGTTTCTTTACACATGCCACCCCCAATGCTTTGCTCCCTCTCCCATCTGAGGTCTCAGCCATGTAAACAGGATACCCATACAGGAAAGGAGCCCTGCACATGCTGAGGATAGTAGGGTAGCATTTCACCCAGTGCATGGTTTCACTTAGGCCAGGCAATGCTACACAATTACAGGTGATATTTTATGTCATTTTGTTTTCCCTTTACATAACTAACTCCATTTGACATCAAATTCTGGGTCATTTCTAGAGTGGAAAGTATTAAATACAAGCCTGCATATGCAAAAGATTTTGAAAAATCAAGCCCTCAGGAACAGAAAAAAAAAGGCAGACTGCACCATCATAGCAGGTTACTTGCCTTGGTGTGAGTGTTCTTTTTAAAAGAAGCCTATTTGCTTTTCTTTCAGATTAGAGATGCAGAGTGATACTTGCTTAAGCTTCCTTAAAAATAGAGTGACAGAGGTGAAAAGTCTACTTTTCAGGTGAGACAATATATTGACAGGATAGCTTTCTGCTAAGAGCTCAAGTCATTCCTGCTTTGCACACTCATTGAAATCATAGGCCTACCACCCATCTTTTAGTCCATCCATAGCTGATCTTAACATATGGATGCACAGAAGTGTAAGGCTCTTGTTTCAGCATGCTTGTAAGTTAAGATATCCACACAGAATAGAGCTGACAGCATGACCTTCCCACATGTTTTGGTAAGAGCAGCTACATCAAATAAGAAGAAAGATCCACTCTCTCTCTAGACTAGACAATTTTTTTCCTGAGTTTCACAGACAACCAAGTTGCTGAATTGCATCCCAATTCAGAGATGCTGCTGCTACTTTTTTATTTTATTATTATTATTTATTTTATAGTCCTTTAAGTGGCATCCCTTTCATTAAATTGCCCCTAGAAGTCATGCATAGGTTTATTATCTACAGAATGTGAAAAGCTGCTGCCCTGTTTTCAATCTGACACTTTGTAGTCTCAGTGGTTGCCTCCAAGCTGTATTTTCTCTTCCAACATGAAGATAAGCCAAGGTTCCTTATTCACCTCCTGTATCCCACTCAAGGTTTCACAGCCCTCATCACACCCTCCTCTTACTGCCTGCTGTCCTGACTATCCTGCACCAACATGGCAGCCCGTCCATACATTCCTTCTATATCCCTTTTGGGATAAGGGGACCAGACTGCACAGTTCAAATGTGGATTTAAAGAGCACAGGATAAACACAGAACCACAGAATGGTTTGGGTGGGAAATAGCCTTAGAGATCACTTAGTTCCAACCTGGCCTTTAACCCTGACAGGAATAGGGCATTCACAATTACCTTTGGCAACCTGTTAGTCTCACCACCCCTTACAGTATTTCCTCCTAATGTTTTATGTAAAACTACCCTCATTCAGATTACAACCACTGCCACTTGTCCCATCACTACACACCCTTGTGAAAAGTACCTCTCCAGCTTTCTTGAAGGCCTCCTTTAGGTACTGGAAGGTAGTAAGTTCTCCTAAGAGTCTCTTTTCAAGGCTGAAAAAATCCAACTCTTTCAGGCTGTCTCCAGAGGAAATGTGCTCCATCTCCCTATCTTTGTGACCTTCCTCTGGACCAGCTCCAACAGGTCCACTTTATTCCCCATTCTCTCATCTGATCATCAATTACTAATAGCTGAGATGCTTTTTTTGGTACTACTATAAATTAATATTACAATCCCAAACCTACTTTCCATGGAGTAGCTGCCCAGAATCTATCCTTACATATGAAAGTTCAAGTTATTCCCTTCTCTCAACACCCAAATACCTATTTATCAACATTATGCTAATAACAGTTTGCAGTAATTTGTAATAACAGAAAGCCTAACTTTGAATAAAGCTATTTTTAAAATGCTGTAGTGGTTTTGAAAAGGAAAATTAAGTTACTTTCTTTTAAAGACTAATCCTGCCTTTAAAGGTAGAATCAGTTTCACTACTCTAGTCCCTTAAGTGTTAGAATTACCTATATCCTTGAGATATACATCCCCAGAGAAACAGTACTAATATAATTTTTCCTCACTACACTTCTTATACATTTTTTTGTTATTTACAGAAAACATGGTTTAAAAATTTGGGTGGAGATGATACATGTATGGAGAAAAGAAGTCTTGCCAAATTATTCTTTATATTTTCAAACTGGAATTAAAAAAACTAATTTAATTGCATTTTAGTAAAAAACCTTCATTGGGGATTTTCTATGCCTTGTTCCATTTCCTGCTCTCCCTCTGTTAATTCAATGACTTGGATGTAAAATGCATGAACAGTGCAGGAGCTACACCAGTCCCTCTCCCTCAACAGGAAGGCTGGCTGATGCATTCCAGGAGAGCTCACAGATCTGCACTTGGGTTTGGCATCTGGCAGACGTGTATGGAGCCCTCAGTCTGAAAGGAGTTTTCACAGCAGCAGTGCTCAAGGGCTCACTGTATAAAACATTCTTGTCTGGACAACAGACACATGGGCACTTGCTTAGGAAACAATCCTGACACCAGTCAGAGGGGCAGAGCAAAGTGGAAGCAAACAATCCACATCCCTTCTCAGTTAAACAGCTGTAATCCCAACTCTTCCCAGGAGAAATCCCCATCTCAGTACCAGTTCCACAAACTTTCATATCTTTCCAACGCCACTCCCACCCCTAAATTATGCTGTACTCACTCAGAGCACTTATTGACCACAACAACAAGTTCCCAGAAAGGTGAACTCTCTAGGTAGCATTTAATTAACAGAGAGACGGGAAAGCCTGTAAGGGTGGGTTCTCACCATTTTTTTCCAGCTCAGTGCTGGAGCTGAGGCAGAAGAGATCCCAAGACAGCTAGAACTGCCAGCCTGATTCATGACAGCCAGCTGAGAAGATCACACAGAATTATAGATTCTACCACCTGCTTCTGGATAAATACCTGGAAAATTCCAAAGTGCTCAGCTTGATATGACCACCCACACCAGAACCCTTGCTGACACGCTTGATCTGCAGCTAATCCATGTCTGCTGCCTTGGCCAGCCCAGCTGTGAGGATGGATCTGTTCAGCAAACTTTCCCAAAGACCAACTAGTCCTGACCTGCAGCAGAACAAACCAGCACGTGTGCCAGGAGACAACCCTCTTGTCTGGTGCTGGGGCTTCAGATTGTGGCCACATCCCAAAATGTGTGTGCTGTTTCATGTCAGCGAGTGCTGTACTGTCCTAGAACAGGAGAGGGGGCAGAACATGCCAGTAGGTGTTGCACGTTTCCTAAAGAGTCCAAGAAACAGATGTATGCACAAAAAGTCTGAGCTGTTCAGGATAGAAAAAGAGCCAAAAGCTAACTCCAAAGAGTTGCAGAAATGTTTTATTATACTCAGTAAATGGCAGATAAAGTTAAGTTTGAAGAAATGTAAAGTGATGAACATAACAAAAAGCAATCCTAACTTCATATTCACAACAACAGGGTTTGAACAGACTATTAACTCCCAGAAAAGTGAATACAGAATTAAAGGAGAGAGTTCTATTAAAACACTCAATGATTGGCAGTTAAAGTGCCAGACAAAATAGAGATAACAAAATAGAGAACAGAACAGAAAATATCAGTATAAACCCAAAGCAACCCTGACTTTGAATATTGCTTGAAGGTTTGGCCTCTTCCCAAATCTTAAAAAAATATGCTATAGAACTAGAAAGGAAAAGGAAAACCAGAGGTATGATGTATCTTCAAAACAAGGAACAATTGGATTGCCTACAGCTTTTCAGCCTAAAATACAAGAGGGATGATACAGTACAGGTTTAAAATAAAAAAAAAAATGCTATTAAAAATCAATTTGAAATACATACAGAGGTTTGGAGTTTTTTTGTTATAAGAGAAAGCCTAAAAAGCATCAAGCCACATCAGCAGGTTGGAGGCTCAAAACAAAGAAAAAGCTACAATTCCTCATGTAATGCACAGTCAAGATGTAAAGGTTATTACTACAGGATTATGTGAATATC
Source organism: Hylia prasina (assembly GCA_013397195.1). Lineage (NCBI taxonomy): Eukaryota > Metazoa > Chordata > Aves > Passeriformes > Sylviidae > Hylia > Hylia prasina. The sequence continues at coordinate 360,867 of VYXD01000741.1, forward strand.
AAAATTTTACTCAGGTTCTAATAGCAGTTGAACATTTTTATAGAAGGCCAATGAATTAAATTAGATGAGAATTTCACCTTGGCTCCAAACAGTCTCTTAGTTCCAGGCTGACAGAAACCACATCCCAGGGAAGCACCACCACTCACCCTCCACTTGCTGCTACCCCAGGCACATATTCCTGCCAGACCTGTTGTTTAATTTGGTTATGTCATTTTTATGCTCCCAGGGAAACTGCATTAATCAAGGCAGCAAAGTTCTGCAGCTTGCATTAACAAAACACAGAGTGAAGAGAACTCTCTCACTTGAGAAAAGCCTCAGCTCTTTGTGCCACTGACGCCAAAGGATGAAAAGCATCTTGTTTTTCACTGATTTCTGGATGGACCACAAAGACATTCTTAGTCACAAACTCATACTTAAGCTCCAGTTACAAATAACTTATATCAGGTAACAACTAGTTAATTGATAATCCATTAATATTCATCATTCAACAAACATTGCTATTGAATTGACAAGTTATTTCTTCTCATTTCTTTCAATAGTCTTCTAGAGTTCCATAATTACAAATTACTTAGTCTTAATTATAACAGCTATTATTTGTTATTAACTGGCAATCATTTTACAAATCAGGTATTAAAGTAGCTGTATAATAACTTGTGCATATTTTATTATTCAATTTAAGATAATAACCTGTGATATTCTGTGCCTTTGCAAATGCCATCGGGAAGAGCAAGTAAATTCTCGCTACATCTGACATCAAAAAATTTATAATTTTTCCAACACTTTACCTTCACTTTTAACCATCTGCAGCAAAGCAAAATATTTTATTATCTCATTGCGGACTTCGATGTGGATAAGAGTTTTGAACCGGGAGTTTGAAATGCTGCACATAAAGGCACATAATGTCTATTACTGTAAGGTTGCCTGAAGCAAACCAAGCACGTCAAGCACTCACTGCTAGCGAGCTTTGTCTGATTTGACATGTCCACACTGTGCAATGGAAACAATTGCAGAGACCTCAGCTACTGTCTCATCCACTTCAGCTCACACCAGAGCCAGGTATTTGGCTGCCACTGCCAATTCACCCCCTCTTTTCTTTCCTGTTGTCAAGAGGCCTGGACTACACAAGAATAAAAGGCAAGACCCATTTATTCCAACTCTCTCCTGATCCGTCTTTCAGTATTGAGAGAGAATACAACAGCTCCACAATTTAACAGCAGATATGACACAGATGAGCTGGTTGTGCCTACATGCAGGGCACATGTGGCCTTGGGTACCTTGTCTGCAGGGCACACCTTTGTCAGTGTCCCATGCTCCTGAATTCCTGGGCTTATTTTGGAAGGAAAATCCACACAGGAGTTCTTTCACACTTCATCTTTGTCTTCAGAATGCTGGCAGAAGTTTGTTTAAGCTTAGTCAAAAGATGCATTGGGGAAGAGAACAGTTATTGCACCTGCAGTCAATGCCTTGTGAAAGATCTGCTACACCCACAGTTTGCAGCCAGCTGGGTCTAAGCAGACCTGTCCTCTGGGAGCTCACTGCTAACAGTGATTTGCTGCTTGTACACGCTCAAATGCCAAGTGTTATTTAGGCTTTGCACAGGAATGAAAAGAAAACAGGAAAAGGAACAGCAAAAAGTGATTTCAGGCATGTGTCCCTCTTACCATTGGGGTTGCTGTTCCTGTGGGACAGAGCCAGGCTCCTCACCTCTCTCAGCAGACCCCTCCAATACAGTTGCCTGCCTGGGAAAAGGGACTTTTTCCCTGGTGCTTAAGTGCCAGATCCCTCAGGTGCCTGCAGGCAGGGCCCATACAATGCTCTCCCCACCGCCCCAAAGGCTCTGTCACCTCCTCTAACTGTGCCGACCTGCAGGGCAACAGCTCCACGTTCATGAATCAGTGGAAAAGCTAAATATTCCACAACATGTACGAGGTATTCGTGTTAACTCCAGCAGGACAGGAGAAATTCCAGAGAGAAATCTTCAAAGATCTGACTGAAGAAACACCTAGGTTAAGAAAATTTTGAGAAAAATGGGGAAACCCAAAGGGGAACATAGCAGCTATATTTCCAGTTACCCATGTCTTTCCAAATAATACTGTTATTTATAAGCACAAATCTCCTTGGCTTTCTTGTGGCATAAGCAATAATGAAGAAAAAAGGTGTGGGGATTGGAGGTCTTTTGCTCTTTATCCTCAGAGATTTTGTAATTCTAGGCTGAAGTTATGAACTCAGGGGGAAAATAGTGGGGTTTGTGGTTTTTGTGGCTCTTGCCTTCTGGGCTTTTTTTTTTTAAGAGCCTGATGGAAATTACCAAAGTTTACAGTGTGCAAACTGTCAAATCATCTTTCAGGGCAAAGAGTAAGAGACAGCAAGCCTTGCTAAGGGGCCTGCATGGTTATATGTCCTCTGGAAGCCCCAAACTGTACAAACAAACCCAAGACTGCACAGTCCTGTATCAACTGCTGCGTAATGCAGAACTCACATCAAGTCTTCAAATACTTTGTCCCTCCAAAATTTCAGTTGTACTCAAAGGTTCAGCATCCCTAGCAGCTAAATTCCTCTTGTTCCAAGCAGCCCATTCTCCACATCTAATTCTCAAGGGACCTGACCTACAAAGCCTTCTCCAAGCCAGACTAAGCTTACTACACAACCAAAGAGGCCAAACCTCTGTTCAGAGAGCAGCAGATTCCTATCATCCCAAAGGCTGCAGGAAATGAGTCTTCCTTCAAGGCAGTGAGAGAAAGAATCAAAGCAGAAGGACAGCTCCCAGAAGTCCACTATACGAGATTGACCTAAAGAACAACTGCATGCCTGCAATGTCTGAGGCATTTGTAGGGGTGGCTCCTTTTCATCCAAATTACAATTAAAACTTATTCTAAATTAAAGATTAAACATTACATCCCTGAGTTATAAAATTACAGATTTTTATTACTAGTGTGCACACTATTTCATTACCAAACTCCATCTTAGACATTAAGAAGTTATTTTCAATTCAAACCAACAAATTTTAAATAAATTTGGATTTCACAGAAGTGAAAAAAAGAAGAGGTGCATTATCTTTTATGTTAGGACTTCTGTTAAAATGAATTCAGAAGGGACAACTAAGTGCGCAGCAAACACTATAAGCATGTTGCTTGTGAGGTAGATATATACATGAACATAAAGCATGATTTCAGGCAACCTATTTCAAACTAGTTTATCTAAAACTGCATTAACCATTTAGTCACCCTTCATGAATTACACATAAGAAGAGCTAATGCAGATCTGATTTAACACTTAATTTACTTTCAGCAAGTTTTCTTTTCAGTGAACTTCCCTTGACATGCCAGTAACCAGCACAGCTTTGTACTGGGGATACAAAGACCTCATTCCCAGATCTCTCACTGCCATCACTACTCCAAGATGAAAGCAGGTATTGTATCTGCAGGTCAGAGCTGGTCAGGAATCAGCAGACACCTCCTCTGGGAGCTCATTGCCAACAACAAACCACCATCCACAAAATCTCAGAAGCCACATATAGCTCCAGCAACATCTTGAGCACCAGGAGCAAGCACAGCTCCCCAAAGGATGCAGTGAATGGCCATGGTAGAGCTGCCACTTTTTGCCTAAGCCAGAGCAGAGCGCCAAGAAGCCCTGCTGGACCCTGCTACTGTCCCTGGGAAGGGACGAATGTCAGGCTGTCTCAGCAACAGCAGGAGCCCAGAGTCTTCACAGATGAAAATCTGAAAAACCTTTTAGACTTTGTTAAATTTTGAACAGTGGAAAAACTCAAAGACTGAATGGAAAATGGAGGCAAATGCAGCTACAGCTCAGCCAGTTGGCCCACTGTTCAGGGTGCTGCATGGAAAGACTGTGATGGTCAAAACTTTCATCAACAAATAATGTGTTTTGATCACCTACAACACCCACTTGAAGGTTGCTATAGCAATAACGCCTTATCCCTTTTTCTCCTTCAAAGCTTCAACAGCAGAGAACAAATACTGTGCTGCCAGAGTCAGAGCTAATTCTGCAAAACTGTGCAGGAATCAAAAAGCCATTTACCTGAGCTCTTCTTTTTTTTTCTATCACTGTTGAATTACAAGTCAAACATTCACTAACTGTCCTTTCTTAGTTTCAGAAAACAAAAAAGCTATTGATTTTCAGCACTTTTTTTGTGTACTGAATTCTTGCTCCCATTAAAACGTCTCCAGAAAAGCAAAAGGTTTCCTATTGTGTTTGCATCCAATGTGAGCTTGCATGGAAGCATTAATGTAGAGTAAGAACAGACCAATAAATGTTATGTGACAGGACTTGCAAAGTATCAGCTCAAGTGGTTTCCGTTTCTTCTGCCTTATCCCAGAAGATGGAGCCAAATGACAAAGTGTCTGTGGCCTTGACAAGCTGCACGTAGGCACTACAGAACAAAACCTTTTCAGTGAAGGTAAGGTTAGTCTCACTCAAGGGCTCCCATTGTCAAGGTTGGCTGGGAAGGCAGTCAGGTTTCTTGCAGATTTAGTTTTGCATGTCACAACTGTTCTATAGTTCTTTGAAATGAAGAGAGGTCAACTAGATCAAGGTCAGAAGCCTACATTTTCAGAAAGCTAAATGAAAGGCAAAAAAACCCTCACCCAACTTCTCCACTGACAAAAAGAAAGCTTTATTTTGTGACTGGCAGCATCACATATCTATTTGGTAGCCTCAAAAAATAGGTTTGAGAGTCTAACATATTACTCACCCTTGCCTTGTATGTTATTTACTATAACAAAAAGCTTAGGAGGAAAGCTGGAAGAAAGATCTTTCTGTAAAGACGTTGGAAATGAGAAGCATGCCCTGTCCTCACATTTTGTGACTCCCTGCTGGAAGCAATTAAGAAAGCCATACTGCAAGAGCAGTCTGGCTGCAGTGGCATTTAGGGTTAACATAAATCATTCAGAAGTCATTCAAAATGCATCATGCACTTTGTAAGACATGAGCCAACCTTGTTCCTGAGGATAAGCAGAAAGAGATGAACTGCGACTGGGCTCAGAAACCAAGGGATGGTATTCCATACAAAATATTTTCTGAATACCTCCCACAGATCACTGAAGAGCAGAAGTGTCCTATTTGGCTGGGAAGTCATATAAGGTTCAGCCTGAGGCCCAGCTTTCCTAGAGGATGGCTTGCTATCAAATTCCCTGACCCCAGCCTGCGCCCTAATGGCCAGTTCAACCCTGAATGGATCCTGGCTTTTATGGTATAATGTTAGTCTCATTATAATGACACCGGGCCAAATTCCCACTCATGTAGAAACAACTCCTCTCACCTCCAGTGATAACACCACCAAGTTATTCAGAACAGTATAAGAGGTGAGAAACTCCTGGGGAACCACACAGAAAGAACATCTAACACTCTGTGACTGGCCAGTGGCAGACAAAGTAGGATTGTAGACTGCAAGTGACACATGGTGGGAAAAAGACAAAGCTAATTTAACACCCAAACATTGATTTTCCAGGAGATTCCATTTTGCTGCAGCTGTGAAGCATGAAAAAAAGGCTCCAGCTACATGGCAGGACAAGACATAGTCAGGTAAACAATACCTAGAAATTTGACAGTTAACATAAATATTGTAATTATCACATGTCAGTTTTGGATGTGTAAATCAGTTCTGATTCAGCTGCATCAGTTCTGACTTCTTATTTGGCTTCGATCCTATGACAGAATCTGAAGAACAGGACAATCTAAAGAAATCATATGCATTGGTTGACAAGAGAATGCCTTGATTCAATTGCATATTCATGCTCTCATTTTGGGTTTATGCTACACAGAAAGTAGAAAGGCTTTAAATAAAGAAAAACTGTTTTTTTTAAAGGTGAGCAAAGCATCAGCTACAGTTCTGGAACAAATAAAAAGTACCAAATGGGCCAAGCCTTGTATAGGCATAAGAATGTTGATAAACCCAAAAGAAAGGCAGAGAGACCATATAAGTCCAAAGAGTTATTTAAAAACCCTAAATGCATGAGGCAGGGCACCAAAGACAGACAAAACTGAACCCAGGTTAAGAATGCCTGTCAATCCTTTTCATCTGCTGTATATTGAAAGAGATGCAGAAGTAAAATATCCTGTAAAAAGCAACTGCAACTGAATCCATGGAATACACAAAGAAGCATATCCACTGCTTAGAGAGTTTGCAGAGGTGCTCTGCGACCAGGTTCAGCTTTCACACTGTATTTTGCTTAATGGGGCAGATGGGATTTTTAGACAGCATAAATCTCAGGTATAATGCAAATAAAAGTATGGAAACTTCAGGCATGACAAAACACGGGAGGAAATGACAGAGGAATTCAAAACCTAGGGTCTTGTTTGCTCTAGGACCTCTACCACGCTGATAGATGGATTTGTTCTTCAGCTTCATGGCCTCAATACTTCAGATTCTCAAATCCCACAGCTGGGACCGGATTTTCAAAACTATAGTCCACCCCCTGTTAGAAGCTTAAAGATGGAGAAGGCCTTTCAAACAAGATTACTATCTGTATAACATCTTTTTGCCAAAACAAGATGTTTTGCCAAAACAAGACCTAAGCCAAACCAAGAGCTAAGCCCTTAAAACCTCTTGGCCCTTTCTAGGAGGCAATACTGGCCAAGGACTTAAAATTATATTAGAAGATCAGTGCATGTTTTAAAAAAAACCCAAACCCCACAATTTTGATTGAAAATCAATGATCACACAATTTCAACTTTGCTACTCCAATAGTTAACTACAGGGTTAAACTCATGTCTCTGAGTTTCTAAATTTCACTCCTCACACTCTAAATTTCAATTTCCAACTACTGGATTTTGTTATTTCCTAGGGTCAAGCTCAAAGCTGTCAATTATCAATGTTTTTGTTCCCCTTAGAGGTAATTATAGCCTACGAGGAAGTTGCTCATTTATCTTTGCTTTGATGAGACAAATGAGAGAGAGCTCCAGGAGTCTCTCTGTATAATGCATATTTTTACAGCTCATTTAACCGTGTGTGTTTTCTCCAAACACCCTCCACCCTCACAAACACTTCTAGAAGCATGATGGCTGGAATGGGACTCTGCAGAGGTGTTCCAGATGGGCCCAAGTGTGAAACCAGTGGTGTCTCACATACATAGAGGTATTGCCACAAAGTCTAGGAGACTGTTCACAAAATAAAAATAAAAGGTATTTTTACCCATAAGAGCTCTTTAGCTCCACTGGCAGAATATGGCATGAGTATCCGCAAGAGAACTGGGAGAACAGTATGATTTTAGGTACAGCTACTTTAAAGCAAAATTGTCCTGTCAGGCAGAATACCAGTTCAGCTCTTTCAAATTATCAGAGGGAGATTTTAAAGGAGAAATGCTTGACATTCAGGATAAAAAAAAACCCAAAAAACAAAAAAAAAGCAAAACAAAACAAAAAAAACCCAACCAAACAAAAACCCCCAAAAAACTAACAGCTTTGGATCAGCAGCAAGAGCACAGTGCCCCTCCACAGCCTCTCCTGCACAGTTTTGGGTGCCATGCACCTTTCTCCTCAAGAAAAGGAGAAGGTAATAAAGCATATTAAACCTGCTCTTGGTAAATATCACCTCCTTTGAATGGAAGCAATGACTTATGAATTTCTAAATGAAGGCTCACACAGCACATGTTATCTGCCACTGCAGTCTGCCCACAGCTGGTGCTGCTGATAACTAATCATATACAGGGAAAGTGAGGCTTAAGAGAACTTTACAAAGAAGACATTCAGTATATGAACCCTTTGAGTTGAGATCCACATCTGGAGGAGCCAGAGATGTCACAAGTCACTGAAGGACCAGGAACATTGTGCATTTGACACATCCCACCAATCCCTGCTTCAGTTTTAGAGGCCAGATTATCTGGATATAGACAAGGAAGGAATTTCAGCTTCAGTTCTTATCTAAAGTTTTCGATACACTTTTTAATGGCAAGATAAAAATGCCTAGCACACAAAGTGATTCTTTTCTGTCAGATCTGGGAATTAGTGATAAATTCTGATGCAACACCGTAAATAACTCTTTCCATTTAATGATGCTGAGCATGTTAGGCTATGTCAATCATCCCTTGGAAATGAAGAGGAGATGTGATTTGAAATGGCAAGCTGTGTGTGTCTAATCAATAATCTCATTATGTGTCAAGCAAACCAAATTTGATTATCACAGAGCAGCTACAGTCCTCAGTGCAGTTGCAACTCAGTTGCCATTCAAACTCCCAGTCTTAAATTCTGCAGGTGAAACTGGTAGAAGTTTATTTATCTTCCAAATGTGGAGATATCTAGAAGGTCTGTGAGATAACAGTCCCATGACTGCTGTAAATCACAGGAGATTCCAAACTCTAGTAGGAAAAAAAGGGCAAAAATGCCTGTGTTTCCTTGTCTTAAAGACCTCCTAGCTTTTTACCTTTCCTGGAGACATCACTTCTCCAAGCCCCTCAGTGTGTCCTTGCACCTCCTTTCATCTTTGAAATACAAAGACCTTGGGTAGACTCTTCACTTGACCTGTAAAACCAGCAGGATTGTTCAACCCTTCTAGTTTTGTTCTCCTGAGCTCTACATAGCACACTCCATGGATTATCCCTTTTCACTGATCTATCCGTAAAGGATCATAGTCTGACCTCGCATCATAACTAAGGGATCTGCACAAGAGGAAGCTTTAAATCAAAGAATGTCATGACAACCAACATGAGATCCAAATACATCCCTACAGAGGATCTGCAAAACTTCATGCCATCAGTCAGACCACTTGCCTCTTTCCTTGGTTTGCTCCGCTCACTCACAAGAACGTAAGTTGCGAGTTCTGTTCTGCTTTGTTATCTCTCCATGTATGATAATGGCACTGGAGGCCTTTGTTAGGTGTACATTTAAAAGCTGTGTGCACATCATTGTGAATTGTCCATACACAAGGAGAGGTCAGACTCGGGATTCCATCTCAGATTTTGCTGTAAGGTACCATTTCAATATGTTATTTACTCTAAGGGTGGCGAGTCACCCTGGCACAGGTTGTCCACAGAAGCTGTGGCTGCCCCATCCCTGGAAATGTTCAAGGCCAGGCTGGGTGAGGTTTTGATCAGCCTGGTCTAGTGGAAGGTGTCCCTGCCCACGGCAGGGAGTTGGAGCTAAGTGGTCTCTAAGTCCCTTCCAACCCAAACCAGTCTATCAATTTATGATTTGTGTTGAATCAATATTAAAAATAATACAACAAATGCCACAAAACAGTATTCCCATACCTAGCTCCAGCCTGGTTTTAGTAAACACACAATTTCTTTGGAAGAAATACTACAATTCTTTATCTCCTCTTCTGTAGTGGACACATGGTGAGAGATTTGTGAAAATCAAGGGATAAAATAGGCTCATTTACATTTCAGAGACTCTGGCTGAAAGTGTTTCCTGTCTGCTTAACAAAAACACTGTTTATAACCCTGAGATTAAGTTTTCTTTTGGCCTATATAAAACATTTAAAAAGCTCTGACCTTTATTTACTAAATTATTCTTCTCATTAAAACTGAACGCTTTTGACCTAGATAAAGAATTGTTTATTGGATCAGACTAAGATTTTAAGATATGATGACTAACACTACTTTAGGATATAATAAATCAGTGCCTTTTCAGGCTTAGGTAGTGAAAAGAGTGTTCCATGCTGTACTTTTTTGAGTATCAGTTTGCCAACAATCCTGTAAAGCATCTGCCTTGGATCATCATACCATGAAGCTTAGAGCATGAGATTTCACATGTTAACCACACACAGAGGGTAAGGTTTCTCCAGGGGCTGCAAAGTTATAGGCAAACTCCAAACCACTCAACTTGCAGGAACCTCTCTGTCCCTTCCCTTTGCAAAACCAGTGGTGAATATGGCTGAAACAGGAACCTTTTGGCACCTTGTTGGGCATGCAGCCAGCCAGCACCAAGGACATGGCAAGCTCCCCTTCCTCAGGGCCCTCACATGCAAGTCTTAAAATAGCAGATCAGTTCATGGTGGTTGACAGCTCAGCAGGTGAAGACGAGGATCAAGGGTTATTGTGCCTATCTCATGGTTTCAGCACCCCTCTCAGCATAGCCAGAAGGCAGGGATAATTTGTGGAAGCAACAGAGCAGTGGTAAGGCCATGGTTATAATTCTCCTGTGACCTGAGGCATATTTCATTCCTGCTGCCATATGATTTTTCAAGTTCTCCTATCCCCCAGGAAACCTATCAGGAGTTTTTTTTCCTTCATCCAAATGGGCATTTTCTCTTATTACTTTTTGAAGTAAAGCTTGAGCTTATTTCAGCTCCTGAAGGGACCAGCTACCCTCAGGAAAGCAGGAAGTTCACTCATTTTCTGGCTGTGGGAGGTGATGGCTGCTTTTGTAATGAGGGGTATACAGAAGGGTCAGGATCTGTTTGTTACTTGATTCCACAGCTTTTGCCATAATCCCCACTGAATTCTGAGCATGTCTCCTTTATCCCTTGTCTTCTTTTCGTTCCCTAACAACCTGGTTCTAACAATCATAGTTAAAACCCAGAAGACCTGAGCAGAATTACATTGTTGTGATTCTGGTTTGGTGACATTGCCCTGAACAATATGCTCTGGTTTGAGATAGGTAAGAGCTTAGGAAGTTAAACCTGTATTGTGCACAATTCAAAGATCATTAGCCCTTGCTGTGCTTTTCACAACAAAACATAGGTAGTGACTTTAAAAAGACTTTGCACATTGCACCTGCCAAACAGAAGTCCTCAGAACATCACCCTCACTTCCTTTGCTAGGTATGGAAAAAGAAGGCAAGACCAGACTGCTGTGAAGCAGATAAGAGTTTTCCTATTGACATCAATAGGTATCCAGCCCTTAGTTATCTTATTGTTTCTCTATTCTTTCTTGTCTAGCAACTACATGCATCAATACCATTTTAATTTGGACTTAAACCTTTGTCTTTTCAAGGACTGCTAACATCAGCTATTTTTCTTAAGCAATGACCCCTACTGACAAGCATGTTTGGAAATTAAAATTTTTCCTAATGTGCCTGGAAATTTTGCCTGATTAAACCTTTTCTCAGAGTCAGTGAGTTTTCTAAGGAATCAAAAGGAACAGAAGTTGCATTTTCCTCATGCTGAGTTCATTACAAAGGTCTTCATTTAGCAAAGTGCCTTCCAGCTTGGAGTGTATGAGTAAGCTCACTGAGACTAATAGGATTATTCTAAGCTGGTAAGGCATGTTCTTATGTACCTTGCTGAAGCTTAAATGAGGCATGATGTTACTGAGAAGGATCCAGAGGAAGTCCAGGTTGATCAGGTGGAGTGGAAAGTGCAGCCAGACTCAAATCATGAAATCCAGTCTGTATGGTATGACCACAGGAGGGAGGCATACCACTCTCAGAGGAAGCTGAAAAGTTTGTCTGCCCACATGTAGGGTCACATGCCCAGGGAGGACACAGCCCTTTTTTGGACCAGTGTAAAGTGCCTTCCAGAGAAAAGTTGGCTTGGGTGATTCTTCTGTACCATGCAATATAAAAATCCTGGGAAAGTCTTTTACACATCAGCTGACCCAACTCTTATGCAGTTCCCTTACTTTGTCTTTTTCATTGACAAGGCACCTTTCCAGTTAGGCTGTGCAAAGCCCCTGGAAAAGTCCCCACAACAACCCAAATTTCAGTTCTGTAGCATGCTCACCTCAAAAGAGAAAATTCAGACAAACCTGCTGTTATTAAAAGAAAGGGGGAAAAAAAAAAAAAAAGCAGCCTAGAGCAACATAAACATAAGCTCAGGCCCTGCAGCACTACTGCCCAAGCTCTGATCCTATCAGCACTCTCCTGTGCTTCAGCAAAAGCAGATGAGAACAGAGCTTTGGAACCTCTGATGAATGCCCTCGGGCTAAAGAAGTTTTGCCGATGATTCATTAACACACTTCTCTTAAATCAAGTGAAGTGTGTGAGAAGTATTGCTCTTCAAATTGTGGTTCTCTGCAGACCCAGAGGTCAGTATAAGGTCTGACATCATTCCCCAAAGTGGAAAAAGGATTTGGATTCTGGTTTTCCAGAAACGAATCCAGCATAGAATGAGAAATTTTGCAATCTTTTGCATTTTTTTCTATGATGTTTTTCATACCCCATGTTCAGCTCTGTCAAAAGGGTGTTGGCAACCTCGATATCCAACAGTACACTTATCCAACCTTTAATACCCTTCAAAATCCAAGAATTCTATTCTCTTTATTCTATTCTAGTAGATTCAAGTGGGAACTAATGCATGTTCTGAGACATTTTCATAAAGAGCATTGCAGGTATAAGATTTATATACCATTGTATTCAGTATGCTTAGGAAGCAGATAATCCTATTCATCTAGCTTTGCCTTATCAATTTAAATAGGTTCTCACGTACCAGGTGTCTTGAGTAATTGAATAGTGAGATTGCAAAGTGCATACATTATTAATGCTTCTAGGAATAGACCTAGCACTTCATAAAACAGAGGGAGTAAGATTTCAAGGTGGTGGCACAACTAGCTTTTAGCAGCAGTGAAAAAACATGTCAGGGAATCCAAATACTCCACTGAATAAGAGAAGCAGCAAGCTAAGCTATTTAGAACACAGAAATATCCCAAAACACAGCTCAAGAAAGAAGCCAAACATTTTGTAGAAGACACCATAGTTACAGCTAAACAAAATATACAGTACACCCAGAGGCATGAATGAAAAATTCTCACTAAGACATCCTACCTCCTCCCCAAGATGTTCAGTTGGGTTACACCAGCTAAATCTCACATCCACAAAACTTTTGCATAGAGCAATTTCTCCCCAGTGCAAGGCAAAATATTTCAGAAGTGGGCATCAGGCTTGTTGCTGTGCCAATGAAAAGAAGCTGGTGCATCTTGATAACACTTTGTTGAATTCTTAGAGTAACTGGGGTGACTGATTTTTACATCCGTCCAAAGATTCCAAAGAAAGTGCATGATAATCTTTCTAACAACAAGGAACCCAGTAATTCACCCTGTTATTTTACATCCTCCTAACAATGTCACCAACTGTTTTGCTCTTCCATGCCAGGACCTGTAACTCACCTAAAACGTTCTACCTCCATGTTAAGTCTTTTCAACTTTATTCTAGGATATTCAATTATTTGGAAAAATAAAAGGCTTTACCCCAGAGTACCCACTCAGTACATACTACCTTTATACTATAATACAAGAATCCACATTGGAATAGGTAAGAAATTTCAAAACCACAAACCAAGTCTCCTGTCAGTAGGTCCCATTAATACCTTTCATAACTGTTAAATGCTGTTGTAATTATTTGTTGTTTGTTGAAGGTGCATGGAAAACAAAACACAACCCAAAGAAATTGTTCTGTGAGCAGTGAAACCAGTGAATGTGGGTCTCCTGCACGTATAAGATGGGTGTTCCAGGACATTAACTCCTGCACATCCCTATACCTCTTTTTCTCTTGGACAAAGCAGTCTGGCAGAAGCTATTGTATACTGTGGCTAAGCTAGAGCAAAAGTCAGGCAGAAAATACTACTCAGTATAAGGAAGAGTGCAACAGAGCTGGCTATTGTCTAACAAGATTTAAGGGCTAAATTTAGTTAATTTAATGCTCTCAGCAAGGGCATTAATCTGCATAGCTCACCTCTTCTATCCACCAGTTTTCAGGAATCCCATAAGAACACAAGGCCTTAAATATCTATTTTTCCAGGAGACTTTAAAATTATTGAATGAATTGTCTAACCACATAATTGCCTGAGCTTCTCCTGTAGGAAACAGAATAAAAAAAAATTAAAAAATAATCAGGACTAAAGGACTAGATACCAGCTACTTGAGAGCCTGGCAATCATCATCATCTACAAGTTAACTCATCCTCCCACCATCATATATTAATAGACACATATATGCACATGCACACACAAATTTGCTTCTAGTGGAATTTTCGATACTTTTTCATTGCTGATATAATATGAAACCTTCCATTTAATGGCTTAGAAGTTGCTTCTAAAGTGAAAAACTACTTGCTTTTCCATAATGGAAAAATATGTTTGAGGTAACACAAAAAAAAATTCATGCACTTAGAAAATTATAACTGCATCCTCTATTTACAAATCTTTTTCTTCAGACTCCTTACTGGCCAAGGTGGATCTTATAACTCCTTACTCTTAGGGTCAAATAGAATTTATCTGTACCACAAACTTAGGTTTCATTATGGTTTTTTTTTGTGCCAATTGAATGTAAAGGTTTAAAGAAGATGAATAGGGCAGAGCTGGACGTGCCAATAATATGACAGCTTGTTCCTGGTAAAAAAAATCCATCAGGTCCTTGATTGTGCCATTGGCAAAGACCAAACAGACAGCCATGAGCTTCCAAAACAGAGCATGAGGCTTTAAAGCCATGAAATCCACTCTACTGCTGCATACTCAGAGTTCTATGGGCATGCCGGTATGTCAATTATTTTCCCTGACCAGCTTGTGAAACAAGCAGTAATCCCTTAAATGCTCCAGCACTGCACCTACATGGTTCCCACTGCAGAAGACAGCCAGGAACAGACTACATAGTACCTTCCTACAAACCAGTTTTTATATTGCATAATTGGCAAAGCACAGCTATTGCAAGAATACAAATTAAGCATATACAAATCACCTTCTCTCCTCAAACTCAAAGGTCTCTCTGCAGCCACAGAGTCAGTCAGATGGGATGATCCACTTGAGTTCACAGGCAGTAGTTCTCATCAGAGAATTAAGATGATAACATGGGAGATATTCTGAATGGCAGACAAGTTACACAAGAGCAGCAACTACACTACTAAAAATGTTTTTCAATAAACAGAGGACTTACTATCCATGCCCCTAGGACCCTATTGTAGTTTTTAAGAAGGGTTTAGCTTAGGTTTAAGCCTAAATTCTTCAATTTTGTCCCAAAGGCAAAGGAGTTGGTCACAATCATAAGAGTTTAATTAACAGTGGAGATGTGATGCCAAGATTTTGTGTAGCATTCATAAAAGCACTTAGTTCCAGTGAATTTTCCTTTGCTTGCTAGAGCTGATAAACCCATAACAATGGACCATAAAAATGAGCAAGTCTCCTTCCCCAGCTAGTCTGGCATTTACATACAGCTGCAAAGATAGATAGCGAGAAGGTTTAGACCCAGCTGGCAGAAATGTCAGGTCTTTCAATTCTGTATCTCTATTACATCAAATACAAACAGCATTAGCTCCTAGCTGTGCCAGTCCTTGGAAAAAATGCAAGTATTTGGGTGAAGAAAGATTGGGTAAATCTAAGCCCTGACAATGGCTGGAGAAACTGCAAGGAAGCAGAAGAAAAGGAGGAGCCAGAAATAACTTGAAAAGGCTTGCTTTCACCATGTATCATAAGCTATCAAGACAGAAATCTTGTTTTACATGTGTCTGATCTCAAGATCACTAGGAGCTGCTTTCTGAGCTCTTTATTGATGAGTCCTTCTCCCACCTACAGAGGACCAAGATAACACACCCACCCTCAAATAGAGATGGGGAAGAAAATATCCCCACTCATTATCTAGGATCAGTTTAAAAAAATACTACTGTGATGCTTCTTCCGTCACAGCCTCTGGAGCCAACACCTTCTTATAGTAAATGTCCCCTAAACCATCTCAGTGTTTAACATTTCACAATAGCCAAATATTCACTTTTGTCTTTGCATTTGAAAACAGGATATGTAACTTCTAACAATCCATTCAGAGTCAAAACATCTTCAATATTTAACAATGCAGGCGGAATTTTTCTTCTTGTTATTTGCTTGTAGTGGCTTTTCACTCAATACAGAAGCCAAGGGAGGTACCAGTCCCAGGGACAAGTCATCCAAGGGACAGTTCTTCCTTTGGGGGAGCACTTTGCCCTGCTTGATCACAGCAGTTGTGCTACGTCAAGAAGTTAACACTGGTTCTTCATGCACCCACTGTCAGGATAGCAACTTGCTATAAGCAAAGAGTTTTCTTGACAGTTTGTCAGTAGCTGTGAAACTACCTCCTGAAGTTGGCTAGAAAGTTCATGAGCTTTGATGCTCAAGAAAAATGAACAGTTCACTTCAGAGCCCTCACAAAATTAAGAGCTAAACCCATAAGCTATCCCCAAACCCAAGACCTTAAAATTCAGCTAAGAGAGAAGAAAGCAGAGATGAGTATTCACATAGAGATTCTGTTTGAAAAGTCACAGAGTGTGATGGTGTCATGAGGACAGTACAGAGAGATTGCATTTAGCTTTGAACTAGAATAGCTTCATTTTCTGACAACCTGGATAGAGTTACAAACCAAATATTAATATCAGTTTTTTCCTAGTTCAAAACTGATATCTGTGCAAAGAAAAGCCACAGTCCATTCAGCTGGAAACACATGTATGTGCACACATTTTGCCAACTATTATTGAACATGGGAAACCTGGAAATCATGATTTCAGGGATGATTTTTACCTCCTTCGGCACAAGCTGATCAATCTGACATCCTTACCACAGAACCACAGATTCAAGAAGTTTGAGTATGCAGGAGGCCACTGGGAGCCCTAGCAAACCAGAGCCTTTCCTAGGTTCTACCTGGCACAGGCAATTCAAATGCTCCAGAAACTCCTGTAAATGACTTCCACAGTTATAAAATTGAACGCTGTGAGGTTTTGGATGGGGATTCTCAACAGCTCTAGATCTCTTAAAGAGTGTGTTGCTATGACAAAGTAGTTTCTTTCAGTTGTTTTCTAGTGGCTGTAAAGAGAGACCTGAGCACAAAGAGGCCTGAGCACAAAGAGGCCAGGAAGACTGACATTTCTTGGACTCAGTTCAAAGACTACAAGAGTTCCAAGACTCAGCTTTTTCCTAGAAATGGTCTTCCCAGATTGCAGAAAGGCACATTCGTCAAACAGAGGATGAAAAGCTGCTGCTGAAGGTATTCTCTAAATTAGCTGCAAGCACCACTTCTCAGAGAAGGTGAGTACTAGAGTGGAAGGAAACTGTTCTTGGAGGGTAACTGGGTGTTCATCCAAATTCATCTTCTTGAATGAGACCGTTGGCATGCAATCACTACTACTCCATCATTTCCTTTCAATATTATGTTTGAGAAAAAGGCCTAAACAATTTTTCTATGTTCCTTCAGCTAGACAGAGTAGGAGACAGACAATAAAACAAACATTGCCATATACTGCAAAACAAACAAAAAATTACTTTCTGAAAAGCCATATTTATCTATAAAGTTACTTAAAGGGCTTCAAGGCATTTTTATCAAAACAATGTTATCAACACAAGTTCCTTCTGACCCCAAGCTTTGCACATAGAATTCCAAGTGTCAGAGAAAAACCATGTCTGCCAAAACACAAGCAACAGATTGATTCACACAATGCTCTGGGACTCATGTCTGCTATCAGTGCCTGCAAAATAGGATGGCCACCTTTTTCTAGGGCAAGCATTTGACAAAATAATTGTCACCAGCAATGTTCTCATCTGCATTCTTTGATATGACCATATGGTACCTCTCATGCATCCCTTTCTGAGAAGTTTTATGAATTTTCAGGCTTTTTGTAGGACACTCCACTGAGAATCCAGAACAGCTTATCCTAGGTAAACAACCAGCTTTATTCAAACAGATGTCAGTCACTGGACCCCTGTGCAAAGGGCCTGAACAGCTGTATTTAAGTTAGGGAAGTTTCACTTAACATTAACCTTCTCTTCAGGAGGTCATTGCTAGCTCAGCATGACAACCAAGATTAAAGAAACAATAAAAACCCCTCAGAGATGTCCAAAAGAAAGGCTTCTAGAGAAATGCAATGAAACAGGACCAAACTAGAAACCCTCAAAGCAAACCTCACTTTGTTTGTTAAAAGGACTAGCTCTTTGTTTACTGAATAAATATGTTTCAATCTACTGATCCATAAATATACAGAAACTTTTCTTAAAAAGAGAAAAAAATAATCCTTTGTACTTACATGCCTCTAGCTGATCCCCACCCCAGGGGATTAAACATATTTCTCTCAGTTACAGCTGCGTGGTTACACACTGAAAAGGAGTTTAACAATAAATTCACAATTCAGTATTCCAGGCCAATGTACAAGCTATCATGTAAGCAAGTGGTGTAAAACTAGAGTTATACCCAACAAGCCAGTTATTAATAGACCAGCCAGCTACTTGAAAAGGTTATTCAAGAGGCCAAGTATTCTTGTCCCTCATTCCTGTATTTTCAACTCAGCTGAACAACGCAGTCTTTCCTTAAGTCTATGCTTATAAATGCCTTTCCTCATATTATATGGAGCTTAAAGGACCTCATGTACTGTATCATTCAAAACAAGGCCTTTTCACAACATGTGTGCATAAATATTTTCCCACTTAAATGGCAACATTTCAATTAGCAACTTTCTCCTCAGTCAATGAGGTACATGGCAACAGCAGTGTTTGCAATGGTGACTATGCTAAATTCTGGAGCAAAACTCCTGAAAGAGTGGGAGGGAGGTTCCTGGACTCAGGGGAACTTAAGTGAGAGCGGAGAGACATGGCAGGACAAATCAGCTTTCACCAGAGGGGCTGATAAGGTCATGGCAGTGCCCAAGCAGTTGGGAGAGATTTAAGTAGCTCCAGGACACGTGAGCAACAAGTACAGCCATTTTCATGGCTTGGTCAAAGCTTGGACTCAATGAACTTAGAGGTCTCTTCTCAATGTAATGATTCTATGTTTCTATGGTTCTATAAAGCAAAATACTGACAGGACACTCTGCTGAATCCACATTTAACCACCCAACCAAATAATTTTCAGCCTAGGGAGTAAGATTTACACATAAATGGTCTGAGGTCATCTCTGTCTCATTAGGACACTAAGGCATATCTTGGGAAGCAGTAGAAGAACCTCTCCTTACATTTTGAAATATCACTATTATAATTGGTTTTGTGGCTTCATTCATTACTTCAAGAGCCAAACCCAAAATTCTGCTGTTTGTAGATGTCAACATTTTATACTGTTGACCTTTCATTCCCTCCTTTTCTTAGTGAGTAGTAAATGCTTCTCAATCAGATTTAAATTTACTTCCAACGTCATCTAGACTAACGAAATTAGCTATCACTGCCTTAACTTGATATTCAAGCACAAAGCTATTTTAATAAATGTCAATGAGCAAATTAAATATTTGAATTTTGATGTTGGTCTCCAGAAGCAGAAGAGGTTTAATGCTCATCAAAGGAAAAACATGATTAACATTCAGGTCAGGCCCAACCAACATGCTGAGTTTTCAGCACTGACATACTCCTAGTTACTTTTGGAAGCGCTAGTCATAAGATCTGTTTGCATGTAAACATATGTAACAAAACTAACAAGCCAATCATGCATAATTTTAATATTTGCAGATCACTACAACATGGTTGTCACTGAACTGGTGAAATGGATGCTGCTGCTATGGGATGTGGTTTGACATTTATGCAACACAGACCTACCAAGCAGGTCAAGGTGTGTGTGAGGTTGCTTTGTAATAGTAGAGTTTAATATTTCATTTGGCTGTGGTGAAAGGACGGTTCAGGACACTGAAGAAACCCAAGGCTTGACCCTAGCCTGCCCTCACTCCCCATATGTGTTCTGCAATGATTTACAGTAGCTTGGATATTTCTCCAGTATATGCCAGATGCCAGCATGTCCTAACCACCAACTACTTTTGGCAGGTCTGCTCATGGAATTCCTGGTTTACCTGCACCCTTTGACACCTGGAATGACAGGTACAGATTAGCACAGAACCAGTGGCTGTCCTGCATGGTGGGACAGCCCTCAGCTGGGTCCAAAGAGGAGCAAGTAGCTGAAGCAGGCACCCAGATGAGCTGCATTGGCTGGGTGCTCCTATCACATACAACATCATCACATAAATCTGGCAGGAAGGACTACCATCCCAGCACTTCAGCCAACATGGCAAGAAGAAGGGATTCTGCAGGACCTCGGCAGAGGTGCAGTCTTGACTTCCTCAGTCCTGCCCAGAAGGCCAACAATTTTCTGAAGGGGGCTCAGAAAACAGGCATGAATGGATAAACAGGGGACAGCAGGAAATGGAAGAAAAGCATGTTTGGAGTGAAGTTTAACACATCCTGTTGCATACAGAACTCACTAAATGTATATCCTTTCTAGTGCATTCTATTATCTCTCCCACTTTAATCAGCAAGCACTTCAGAGTCAAGACAAAGACACGTAGATTTCATGAGACCCTTGATTATCTTGATAGCAGAGGGCAAACAAACACACAGCACTGAGACAAGGTAGAACAAGAAGGTAATTGATATTGTAAACAAACAAATAGAAGATGTGGCACTGCAAATACCGAATTCTATTTCTGAGGAAGCTAACAAGCAAAAAGAAAGTGATTGTACCTGGAAACCTGCATGACCAAGACACATAAAGTCAGTCATTTGCAGCTAATAAATTGCAGTCTGAATACAAAAACCTAATAAAACTGAGTGTGAGATGCAGTACTGCCATGCCGAGTATCACTGTGCAGGTTCAAGGACTCCACAAAACACTACTCCTCTCCTTGCATCCTGTGTTAATAATCTGGGGCTTTACTGTTAATTACTGCTGCTCCCAAGTAATCACTGGGGTAACATTGTGGGAAATGACTGCAATGGTAAGAAGCCACTGGCCAATGCTGCAGCCACAGAGAAGCCCTTAAGAAGACTAATACTGAAAGAACAAATAACAAAATCAACCCAAACTCTGGCCAACATCTCTACTTGAAAGAGGAAAGAAAAATCCTCCCAGCAAAAGGGCTGTTTGGAACCCAATTAGTGGCTCTTAACGCAATTGCCCTCGATTTCACTCACTGTCATTCACCATTCCAACAGAGCAGACACAAATACAGAGGAGAATGGAATGCTATGGTACAGCAAACATTTGTTTTCCATCCTCGAATAATTCTAACAATGTGTCATCATATTCAGTGCACCAGAAAATTCTAAATTTCCCATCAGAGCTAATTTTGTGGGCTCTGGGGTCAACCTGAGCTCCCTTAAGAGACTGTAAATTCAAT
This sequence comes from Hylia prasina, assembly GCA_013397195.1. Taxonomy (NCBI): domain Eukaryota; kingdom Metazoa; phylum Chordata; class Aves; order Passeriformes; family Sylviidae; genus Hylia; species Hylia prasina. The sequence continues at coordinate 381,792 of VYXD01000741.1, forward strand.
GACTTCAGAGAAGTAATCTCAGATTTATGAAGGTACATTTTGCCTTTTGACTCCCTGAACTTAATGTCAATTGAGATAATTCTGTGTGTTTAAAGAAAAAAAGAGAAAAGCTATATTGTGATCATTTCAACAGCAATTTATTTGAAAAGAAGCTCTGAAAAGAAGTCTTCTGAGAAAACTATTATTAAGACAGTGTTAAAACAGCTAAGAAATGAAAAAGAAAGAACTAAAGAATGCTCAATTAAGAGATGTTCCAATACAGGCTTTGTTATGAGCTGACAGAGAATATGGTATCTAATTGGTAGAGAAGGTATTGTGAAAAAAATGGGGAATGGCAGAGCCAGGACACAGGCAAGCAGCTTTACTGTTAACTTGAATTCACCATGCAGAGTTTTAATTGAGAAACAAAGCATAAATAACAGTGCCTTGTCTCCAACCCTCCAGAGTGAGAACTGTCCCAGAGCTTCACCCTCACAAATAAGGGGAAACAAACTGAAGTAATAAAGCCATCAGAAAACAGGCTGGAGAAAATATATGGCATCTCTCATGTCATATGCCTGAACAGCCTCAAGCGTATCCCATATGATCAATGCCAGTAAGAAACTAACACAGTGCTTTTCCTGCAGAAACAGAACACATGTTGGTTTTAGTCTGGTCTCCATATCTGTTACAACTCCTGATACTGCATTACATGACTGCCAGAGATATTGTAAACACTCATTATATCCCATGCCAGAAATTTGGAGCTTCCAGGCTGAGATGCCAGGAATTGGGTGTTTAAGGGTCCAGAGCAGGGAACTTTTGAGTTCCCAGACTGCAGGAACCCCCAGGATATTCTCACTCTTGCAGCAGTTCTCTACCAACCACTGTGGACCTTCTAGCCACAGCAGCAACCACGCCTCCCCTTTGGCAGATTACCCCATCTGAGACTGGAAAAAGCAACATCCCCCCCATATTGCCATGTATTTAATTGGCTGTGCTAATTTTGATCCTGGAACAAAGCTATAATAAGGGATTAGAAAGCCACATGAAGAATGTAGTCATGGGGAGTCTAAATTCAGCACCCTCCTGGACACAAGTTAAAAAAAAAAATGCAAATGTTTTCTGATTTTGACTTACCAAAACACACTGCAAAGCTCACACCCACATATTTAATTTACGTGGCATATTTGCATTTAAAACTCCTAGACACTCATGTGTCTTTTCAAATTAACTCAACTATATAATAATAGGCCAAACATGTCAGTTGCTGGGAAATCTCACAACGTCCTGTCTATTTTTACTTTAGTAAAAGTATCCTCACTAATTTAAAACACCATTATTCATTACAGCATGTTATTCAAATTTTAGCAAGAGCAACCCCCTCAGAGGCCAGTATTTGGTAGGGTTCTGTCATACCAAATTCAGTCTAATTGAACAGCAATAATGATCCCTTCCAGGACCAATGACATGCCAAGGAGATATTTGAAATGGAGCTCAGGGTCCTGACTGTGTGTTATGAAACTATGATCTACCTACAGTTGGTTTATTTTGTAAAATCATTATGGTAGCTTTGCATCTGAATAGGATTTTTGCCAGAGGAAAGCATCCCTGGGCAGCTTGTTTAATACAATTGAGTTTGTTGATTTGTGATTTTTTTATTCCCCTACTTTGTGCTCTAAGCTTCTCTGCCTACTGAGGCATTACCTCCTCGTGGGCAATGCCCACCGAGTGCATAAAGCTGGGATTCAAGTTACTTGATAAATGTTCGTTTGATTCCAGGATATTTGGTTGAAATACCTGCCACATGAAAACAATTTGCATCTTCTTTCTGATGAAAAAAAAAGGATCTGTTACTGTGGAAGCTGAAGTTTAGCCACCTCCACCCACATACATACACCTCACCTTAAGAGCAGAATGCGTGAGATTAAAACTATGTCCATTTTGACTGAGAAGGACAAAAAACCTCTGGATCTATTGCTCCTCACTTGGATGAGGCCAGTAAGTGACCCATAGCAGGTTTGGCAAGGTACTCACACATGTCAAGACGAGTTGCAGGATTGGTATCAATCCCTTCTGACTTCATCAGCCTGCAAAGTAATTCTAAGTAATCCCAGGGAAGTGGTGGAAATTTACTACTTTGGGGTGTCAGAATGAGGAGTGCTATGGATGAGAGGCCAGATTTTCAACATATCTGAGGAGTCATAGGCGCTGTAAGGTGCCAAATATGAAAATCAAAGGCACTGATAAGCCTAATTCACATTGGTGCAGACCTTCTGACTGTAGGAGTGAAAGACCTCACCCCCAAAGACCTGGTAGTCTTAATAAGATTCAGAAGGAAAAGTTTAACCCCTTGTATCAGTGCTGTGTCAGGAATGCAGAGACAAATATTTTGGGGTCAGATTTAGACTATACAGGCACTGAACTGCTAGTAATTTTGAATAAAAGGAATTCCTAAGTTCCCAAAGACATTATTTACAGGAGACTTCAAATACCACATCTTCTGAAACTCAAACCAATGCTTTCTCCAAGATTCCAGACAAAGCTTTGGAGCTTGAATGCACCAATATGTTGTGGGGACTGACAGTGGTCAGAAAATAGATTTTTAGGCTTCAGGCACTAGCTTGGGCCTGTGAGAAAGCTAAGCACACATGCCTGAAAGCACACTCCAGCCTGGGAAATTGTAAGGAGGAACCCAAAACAACCCTGTAAACAATCCCTGTGGATAGCTTCTTCCTGACACCTGGTGTTTTCCAACTTGTTTACTGGCAAAGATGTTTACAAAGAGGTGTAGGCTCTAAACTACCAATCCTATTCATTGTACCAAAACACTGGATAAATAAATCTGTCTTTCAATAAACTTTGCTATATGGCCTCCAAGAAGATTGGAGTGTCTATGTGTCGTTACATGAGCTCTCCCGAATTGTAACGATAATATGTCTATGCACAGGCAACACTATATATCCTCCACCATGAAAGCAAAACTTCCAGGAGGTGGCTGGCTTTTTCCCTGAACACTACTTATATCACACAGTATTCATTTGAAGAACTGAGGAGAGCTTTTTTCCTCCCCTGTGAAATTAGCTGTGAATTAAATGTAAAGATGAAAACATGGAACACACTAATACTGTGCTGCATACAATAGAATAGCCTTTGAGGGATCAAATGCAGCAGCACAGAATTCATGTGTACTACTGGCTCAGGTTTTTGTTTCATGCTTTCTACCTTTCATCCAGCTCCTTCATGAGGAAAACTCTTGACATTTCTCACTTTGCCTAGGTCAACATTTACCAGTTGACTAAGACAACGTCAATGGATTTGTTTTCTTTCACCTAAAATGCTGCTAAATGTTTCTCAGTTAAGTGAGGGGAAAAAAATATTTATATCTATAAAGAATTGCACTGTCACTACAATAAATGAAGAACTGAGGAAATACTGGATCTGGGGAGAGATCCTGGATAATTTGGGGATTTTTTAATTTAATCATTATTTCTGAGTTAAATTCACGTGTGATGTACAAGCATGAGTTTCCACGCTCAGCACTACAGCTATGGAATCCTTCTCTCCAGAGATTTTGTGCTAAGACATTTGATTCTCAGACACCGAGTGAGAGTGAGACAGGGCCTAGCACACACAGTGGAACACTAGCACCTGACAAAATATTACTGCTAGATACTGTTACATTGTTGAGCCATTTGGTTGAAGACCTTCAAATGCTAGGTCTGTGACAAAATATTGATACGGAAAAGCCTACAAAGTATTTCTAATATGGGCTATTTTTTGCCTTTAGGGCAGCAGAAATATTATGGTCCTGGACTGCAGCTGTAATTCACAGGGTTTTTCTTACAGTGGCATCAGTGTGACTGCAAGGAAGTATTGTGAATATCCTACATAATACAACATTATCCATTCTCTCGGTACATCAGTCACTGCCTAAAACCTGATGTTCTGAATTCCCTCCAAATCTTGCAAGCACTCCTTGATGCAGAAGTTTCCTTAAGGTGGGCATTACCTGATGGACAATTGCACCAGCCTGAGGGGCTGCTACATAAATGTGTCCACCAGCCTCGCTAATGGAGAGTGTGCAGACCCTTCAAAAGCAGCTGTCAGAAAGGCAGGACGCCAGGGTGCAACCCAGCTCTGCAAACTGCACAGCCCATCCAGAACAAAAGCACAGCAGTTGTACTGCCCCACTGACACCCCACCATACTCTAGCAGACCAAAACCATGAGCTGGGCCAGCCATTGAGAATGATAAACATTTACAGCCTGCCAGAAGGTGCTCCAGAAAAAGAGACAGCTTGAAAGACACTTCCTTCCACTGAATTTCTCAAGTATCATTGCTGATCTGCTAAACCTTCTGTTGGGTGACATAACTCACTTCAAAACATCAACAATCCTTAAAGCATTAGAAGATGATAAACACTCTTTATAGTAGGATAGCATAATAGACATAGGGGTATTGTCAGTCCTGTCTGAATTTGTTCCCATGGAGAGGTAGGAATAGCAATCCAAGCAGTAAATAAAAGAAGGAAAATATCTTCTCTGTTGGAAAATTTCAAGAAAACCAAAATACTTTAGTAAACAGTAAACTTTAGTTTAATGATTTCACTTACGCAAAGGTATTTCTTCTTAATCAGCTATATTAATGTCCATGTCTCTACTGAAGAAAAACAAAGAACTACAGCATCCCTGGGGATTCTTTATGTCTTGGGGCCTTTGAATATTTACTGTCACTGAAATGCAAAACGCTGGTGGTGAAAAATGAGACACTGTAAATTCAGTGCTTTAAACCAATACAAAATGTGTACTCTGAGGTTGTGCTGGTCAAGTAGCTTTCTACAAAGCTTTCCAAAAGCCATCAGTGGCCACTCCATACACCTATTACAGATGGCAGCACGGTTTGATTTGTTCTCAGTTTGCATTGCCTTATGTTTTCTTAGAGAAGCTGTAGCTGAACAAAAGGCAACAAGTTTTTTGATCCTGGTTATCAACTCCAGGGCATCATGCATGCAACTTGACTGTACACCAACATGCTTGCTGTGACAACATACACCTCTGCAGGATGTTAGTCAAGTTCCCCCTATTCCCACCAAATGCCTCAAATTTATATCCCAGACTGACCCAGGCCAGGAATGGACCCACATTTCTATGGCCCTGTAAGTTTCCCAGGCCCTGAACAAATGACTGTTTGACAGTAAAGTCCCCTTTTATAGCCCTACCAGAAAGTAAAGTATTCTCTCATCCCTCCAATACCTTCTCTTCAAACTGGGAAATATTCCCTGAAAGCACTTTTGTCACAAAAATTATATGTCTATCAGAAAGCTATTTTCTGCTTTTTGCCGAGCAGAAATATTCCAAGCAACATGCTCTAGTCTTTCCAACTAATAGACTTACCTTATACTGTCTTCTCATTGACTTCATACCACTGACTCCTGAAAGTTTCTCAGTATTTCCTTCTTCTGGATGGTCAGTAAACAGAATCCAAACAAAATAACATTTGAATTTTCATATTTTCCTTTCCAGAAACTGCTTATTCTATGCATCAAGCACATTTTTGATTACATTCTTAGTGGGACAATAATATTATTGCCTCTTATTAAAATCTGATGACACACACAGAGGGAAAAAAGTGACAATTGCACAGTGTATCTATTAAAGAATTGTGATCATCTCATCTGTGATGACTTCCAAATAGAGAATACAATTTCTGGAGGTGGAAAACATAGCTTGTTAGTAAGAGTGCTGCAGCTTGTACCAAGATACCTTTCTAAATGAGGTAGACTATTGCACTGAATTGATCTTCATCCATATTTTTTTTTAAAAAAATGTGCTCCATCTGGAGCAATGAATTTCTCTTGCCTCAAACATTAAACCTTCTTTAATCCTACAGACTAAAAAACAGGTGGTAGATTATTTTTCAGAATTAGTAGCCAACTGCTAGAGCAATTCTCAGCCCAATTACTTTGGTTTGTGGCTTGAATTTTGTGGCTTAGCAGCACCGTACATTTCTTACCAGTAGAAACCAACTTCAATGGACCTGTGCGTCCATTTCCCCAGACCCTCCAAAGTGAAGACAACTTCATAGCCCTCATGCTAAAGGGAAATACACTTTTCGACATTGAAACCCAAAATGTAGTCAGACTTCCATGGCAAAATATAAGAAAGGTTTTTCAAAGACAGTCTGAGTTTTCCTATAATTTTCTCCCACTGGGAATAAGAAAAAATCCAAAACAAACCAACCAAAAAAACAATAAAACCCACCCCAAACCAAAAAAACTTACACATTTTAAAAATGGAACACATTTAGATGAGCATTCAATAGAAATAGAGAGGAGATTATTTTACCTGCCTAAGAGAAAATATAAAATACCAAAAATATTCCCCATTTCAAATTGATATTAATACTAAAATTGAAAAAACCACAAAAGCACACTCTAAAACTAAATGCACAGTTTTAGCTCAAGTCAATAATATTTGAATTTATTCTAAATACGATCAGGAATGAAAATGAAAATCAAAGTAACACATGCTTTTAAAATTCATTTCAGGCTAGAAGACAAACTTTTCAGTCAGGACATGTTGGCTTGAAAACGCCTTAAATCTGGCCTTTTTGGTTTTTCACATTTTGCAGCTGATTTCCTGCAAACATGACCAAAATTTTGTGTTTCCATAAGCCAGAATTTTCTGATTAAAAACATTTGAGACAATCCTGACAAGCTCTAATGCTAAGCATCCTGAAAAATTCCTCTACTGAGTGATTTAAACCATTACCCCTCATTTGTCTAGGTCCTTTTTGAAGCAGGTTTCTGCAGGAATGGCCATTAGGAGTGCTGCCATGGGAAAAGGCAAGCATCAGGCTGTCATTAGGCACTCAGAGTCCAGACAGCACCAAAGCTGTGGGCATCTCCCTGCCCTCCTGCCCTGCATCTCCTTGTGAGGGGACCTGTTTAAGGCAGGCACTTATTGGTCCCGAGTGAGAGCAGGCACGCCCAGGCTCCAATTCACCTCACCTATCAAACACTGACCTCATGATGGGGCGATTCAGCCTCCTCCACAAGAATGCCAGAGGAAGGGCAGCTCCCTGGTTTGAACAACATGCCAGAGTACTCCACAGCTCACAGTAGAGAATGATGATCCCTCTGTGGACAGAACCACCTACAGAAGGCCAACATGTGCTCTTGCAGACTAGTTGCCCACATGGTTGATTAAGGGGCAAGTAATTGATTGACAGTGGCTCATCTGAGAGTAAAGTGAAAATAAATGGAAAATAACAGGAAGAGCCAAGATTATTTAAGGCCAAAGATTTTCTATGGTACATTTCCATGAGAGCCTTCCTTCAATTTCACTTAAATCGACCATTATCTACCACTGAAAATAAAGAGAGTCACCTGCCGTTTAAAGTTCACTGCCACACTTACAGATTTCTTTCAAGTATATTTAGGCACAAAAATAATTAAGGCATTACTATATGTTGGGTGTGTTAATTGAAAAATCAAGGACTACACACTTCATTTTAATTAGCAACTGTTCAGTATTTACTTAGGAGCTTAACATGATAGAACTTGCTTAGCTTGCTGCCAAAGATATTTTAGAAGCATACTTTTCATGTTGGTTTGAAATAAGGGGAGGATGTGGTGCCTTTCACAAAGATATATACATTAATGCAGCATGCATCGTTTCTGATGTGATTCTAGAGAACAACAAAAATGGAGGTGCCACAAATACTTTTGCTCTGCTCAAGAGCATGATAAACTCCTGGCCTTATCACAGCTGTTTGCCAAAGCCATTAAGCCTCTCCTCTCTGTCCAGCCTAATGCTCTGAAGTGCCTGCAATAAGAGGCCTGTCTCCAGATCAGGTTCCAGCTCAGACCCACTCAGCCACCTACTGCTGCTCTGCCCTCCTGGCTTGCTTTGCTGGCAGTCCACAGAGCATTGCTCTCTCTGTGCCTTTGCCATATGTACCCTGTTCCTGCGTTGTCACACAGGTTGTTCCTTGCCACGCTTCCCTACCTGTTTAAGGGGCTTACTGAGCAGTTTGGTCACCTGTATGCTAATTTTTCAGGTATCTCTATGCTTTCCACCGTGTCCCTGTTCACAGGGATCTATTTTATTAATGACAAAGGTTCTCCAGACACTGATCTAAAGTTTTCATTATACATGCAGCTCCAGAGATACCTCCCCTTTCCATTTAATTCAATTTCTCCTGTTACCTCAGTTTTTTTCAGTCTTACTTCTCACAGCATTTGGTGTCCCTGTTGCCACTTGTCCACAATTACTGCTCAGGGTTAGAGTCATAAGGACCTTCAATGCTTTTAAAACTTATTTTAGCAAATCAACTCAATATTTATCAGAGCTTGTTTATTCCTTTGACTACATAATGACCTTGTTTCTCCTCTTTTTTGTTCCACAGACCCATCTGAAATGGTCTCACCCAGGATGCAGGAGATTAGGCCTATTCCCCACAGTGTGAAACAAACTTGGCAAGAAGGAAGATGGAATGATTTATTCCCATATCTGTTCTCATCAAGGCCTTGTCACTGAGACTATCAATGAGCTGCCAATTAGTACTGCATTTCAGAGCTTAATATCAGTAATGTCAACAATGAGACAGAGTGTAAACCTCCATTTTGATAGATCAGAAAAGGTGCATAGGGTTGACCTTGGCTGGATGTCAGGTGCCCTCCAGAGCTGCTCTTATCACTCTCCCTCCTCAGCTAGAAAGGGAAGAGAAAAATATAATGAAAGCTGCTGGGTCAAGATAAGGACAAGGAGAGATCATTCACCAATTAACAGCATGAGTAAAACAAACTCAGCTTGGGGAAAAAAAAAGAAATTGATTACCAATTCAAATCAGAATAGGATAATGAGAAAAAAAGAACAAATCTAAACACAGTCCTAACTTTAAGTTTTCTCTACGACTTCCCTGCCCAGCGTTGGTGGGCCACAGGCAATAGTGATTGTGGTCAGATTATAACAATGCTCCCCTGCTCCTTCCTCCTTTGGGGTGGGACTCCTCACACAGTTCTCCCTGCTCCAGCACAGGGCCCATCCTGCAGGATCTCTGACATGAGTCCTCACAGTCTGCAGTTCTTCATCACCTGCTCCACTGTGGGTCCCTTTCCACGGGCACAGTTCTGCTCTGGCACCTGGAGCACCTCCTGCTCCCCTCCCTCTCCACTTGACCTGGTGTCTGCAGAGCTGTCAGTATCATGCAGTCTCAGGCCCCCTGGCTGCAGCTGCTGATGTGCAGGGACTGTTTTTGTTCCCCCTTCCTATACACATTATCCCAGAGGTGTGACCACTGTGGCTGGTGGGCTTGGTCTTGACCAGCTGGCAGGTCCATCCTGGAGCTCTCTCTGTCAGACATGGGGAAGTTTCAACAGATTCTCACAGGAGCCACCCCTGTAGCCCCCCCACAAACAAAACCTTGCCAGGCAAGCCCGGTACAACAGGCCCTGGGAATGCTTACCTGGAAAGTCAGGAAGCAGCACAGGTCACACAACAACACTTAAATCAAAGCTCCAGAGTTATTGCCTTTCCTTTATGTAATAAATTCTCCTGTAGCACCTTCCCTTAGATGCTGTGTATTATTTAAAAACCAGTACTGCTAAACCCCAAAAGTATTCCACTGCCCATTTCTTCAGAAGCCTGTGCTTTGTCTGTGGTATTTCTGGACAATAGGAGCAAACATTTAATTTTAATCTGAACCTTAGCTGTAGCAAAAGACCACAATGTGCTAAAAATTGAATACAGAAACATAAACCCACAAGCACAATATTCAATTAAATTAAATGCCACTTCATTTGCTTTCTTTGAGTCTTGACAGCTCAATACTCAGTTTGGGGGAACTGTTCTTTGGTAAACATTTTGAGGAAGTAAACAATCTACTGACTTTTTCCTTTTTGAAACATTTTTTTCTTATAGCCAGCATTTGCAAGAATGCAATTATCTACTTCTAAAATGTATCCCCCACATCATATTTCCTTCTTTTTAGAGAGGGTAGGATGGTGCTTGCTTAAAATGAAATCATCATAGGATGAATTTTTTTATCTCCAGGGAACGCAAAGACGACAGAGACCAAGAGCGCAGAAGTCAAATATGCAGCAGAAAAGGGCACGGAACATTCAGTATACAAAATATTATCAGAATCTTCTCCTCATCTTATAACTGGTGATAAAGAAACAGTACAATCCTGCACTATGCATGTACAGCAAGCAGCCAATACAGCCCTGTCTGAAGGGAGAACAATACACTGTCAGGGGCAGGAAAACGCATGCAATACTCAAAATGAGCTACTCTAGCCACTCATGTGATGGCATGGTTTTTAGCCAGCACAAGACAAAACATCAAGCATCTAATAGATTTAGGCATATTCATTCCCAAAGGGCTGCTGAAAACCTGTCACACAGCCTCCATGCATATCCACGTCAAAATTTGAAGGTGAAATTCTAATCAGCTTATTTAGGGCCCAAATACCAAAAAGAGATTTGGATGTTTCCAATGCCTTCACAGGAAACAGTCTATTGTGCTCCTGTTACTGCCATATGTACACCTTCAGGTGAGGGCTTGTATTGCCATTATGTGTCTTTATTACCTGCTAGGAGAGAAGCTATTGGACTTATAATTATCCATTACTGGTACCTGGATACATTTCCTGAGGGAAGCTTTCCACTAATTCATACTCTTGTCATGCTTGCTGCATCGCATCTAATGTAGTTTTTCTAAATTAGATAAATAAAATATTTATATTTGGTGACCTTGAAAAGAAATGTGGACCACTAGCTCAGGATGAATTTCCTGGAATTCAATAAATATTAATAGAATACAACAAGCACTAGAGCAGAAAAAGAACGACTGATACACCCTTAATGAGTGTGGTGGCATTTATTATTTAAATGACCATTAGAAACACTCTTAGCCTTTTGAGGAATTCAAGCAGAAGTAGTAGACAGATGCTCCTGAATTCATGAGATTAATCATTCTCTCTGTGCAATGCAGGACCAATTAATTTGTTTTTTTGTGTTGCACTTTTCCTTTTTTTTCCCTCACCAGCAAAGAAAAACAAAATAAAATCTGCATCTTTCTACGTGTCTAACTTGTGTAGTCAAAAGTATTTCTGAGGCTTCTGGGTAGGAGAAAACACCTCCCATACAAACTGTTGTGGCCTGGCTACAACCAGCTGGGTTAACCCTCACAAGCAAACTGTGTTTCAGAGTCAAGAGGACAGGCATGTTGTCATAATAAACAACATTTTGACACGCTTGTGCCAGAAACAGCACCTATGGTCAGGAATGGAAACTGCAGGGATTTAGGAGATCTCACAAACCTTGTAACAGACAGATAGGAAGGACTGGACTTAAGAGTGAAGTTTTATCATGCTGGAATCTGGGTAAGGTAAGTTACCATCACTTGATTCAAATCAATAGGTTGTGACCACAGACACCAACCAAGATCATGGCAGACAATTGTAAAAGTTGAGATGAGAAGAAGTGGAGATATATATGTATTTCTCATGAAGCGTATAGTGACTGGTCCCAATATATGTCAAAGAAACATCACAAACCCAGGGTGGGCCAGTCCCATCCTCTGGCCAGCTGTGCTTGCCCTACTGTAGCCCCATACCAACACCAAAGGGTCACGTAAATTGCTTACAGGAGCTGTGCATCACCTTCAAGACTCAGATATTGCAGAACTACCGTGCAACCTCAGGCCAAAGGAAAAGGTGTCAAGTCGACTTTGGCATGAACAGACCCTGGAGTGAGACAAAGGCTTAAGTTCCACACTGTGCATTTTGCATTTCAGTGAACAAACACAGGAGATTTGTTGCAATGAAGTTCTGATGCTGGTTACAATGCAGTATTGGTTATTTCCACAAAGATGAAAGGAGAAAAAAAAATCATGTCAAATACCAAGACACATAGCTATATAAGGCAAATATGAAGGTGGAAAAGAATTCGAAATACTCCAGTGATATAATAGTACTGCTTGGCATTTCAAAAAGAAAAACAAAACAAAACAAACTCCAAATAAACTTCCAAAAATAACAGACTCCTATTTAACACAGAGGTTTTTCAAACCATGATGAATGAAAATGGAAACAAAATTTAACATTTTGGTTTATGTAAAGCAACAGCATTAAAGGCTTAGTACCACTTGTTCTGGTAAATCTTTGTGAAAGATAAAAGAAAGCTGAAGCTTTTAGACATCCTCTTATTAAAGATAAATGCAGCAGAAGAGGCACATTTCTTATATCCCTTGCTACTGCATGTCCTTAGCTTCACACCTTGATTTGCTGTTTAACAAGAGCTCTTGCTTTACAGCTGGCTTGTAAGGTTTTGAAAGGTTGTAAAATTTTGAGTAGCCTCAAGCTGTTTTAGATAAGGCTAAAAAAAAAAAAAAAGAAAGATGTTTGAGG